>JAJEJO010005226.1:422666-436885 GCA_020662805.1 Glaucomys volans
GCGAGGAGGCAGAGGCAGCGAGGAGGCAGAGGCAGCGAGGAGGCAGAGGCAGCGAGTGCAATACTCTTCCCGTTCTGCCTTCAGATGACCCACACTGGGTGGAGATGGGACGCGGAGGGTTCTTTCTGTGACGTGGGGGAGGCCGCAGAGCGTTTGCTTGTTGGTGGGAGCGACCCAATAGAGAGGGGCGGACGGTGCAGGAGAGAATGAGGGAGGGAGCCGGCCGCTGCCACGCGGGGTCGGCCTGAGGCTGGGAGCACAGCCGGAGCCCTGAGGACCACCAGGGGCTCCGAAGCAAACCAGGTCTAGGCGGCTGCGGGCGGCATCTTGCGCGGGGCCTTCCGAAGACCAAGGCCACGTCTGGCTGGAGGGAGTCCCCACAGCCCTGTGCTAATGCGGGACGTCCCGAGGTCGCACCCTGGGCTGTGAGGGCTGCGCCTAGCCAGCCCACCTGGCTCGAATGGACCCGGTGGTAACTCCAGGCAGGCGGGGGCGGCTGGACAGGGGCAGGGCACGTCTTCCCCGACCTCGACCTCGACCTCGGTGGCTTCCTGGTCTCAGGAGCAGAGCCGCTCTCCTCTGCCACCCTTCCACTGTGACGTGCCACGCCGTCTGCTCACCTCAGGCCCAGAGCGATGGGGTCGGCCAGCCGAGGATTAAGCTTCTGAAGCTGAACTCCAGATGAACTCTTCCCCTTCTAAGTTGTCCTTGTTGGGCGCTTTGGTCGCAGCGGTGAGGAGCCACCTAACAACCCAGCCACTGACCCACAGAGCGGGCTCGTGTGCTGGGTCACACTGTTGTCACTGTCCCCTCCCTGAAGGCCTCTGAGCCCAGACGAGACCGGGGTTACTTCTCTTGGCAATGCCATCAGTGGACTGGGGAGGGGGTCAGGCGGGACTCTGGCTGCTGCGCAGAGGATCTGCAGATGGACCTGAGCAGGAGCGCTGGGTGGGTTCCCGCGCTGCCACTGGTTCCTGAGACAGAGCACGTCTGCAGCGGGGCTTTGTGGCTTTCACTCCGTGGTGTGACCTCCCTGCTGGAAGGTCGCTTGGCCACCAGCTCAGTGCCAGGTCCTGGGAATGCTGCCTGAGCACCGTCTTGGTCTTTTCAGAACTTGGAACCCAGTGAGAGGCTGCCTGCCCCGGGGTGGACGAGAGGCCCTTGGAGATTAACCGTGAGCGAGGGGCCGTGGAAGCCCAGGGACGGAGCTGCAGGACCGCAGCTAACTGGAGAAGAGCCTCCTGCTACCGACTGGGAGAGGGTGCGGCGACTGTGCTTGCTGGCCGCGAGAACGCTGAGGCAGCAACTTCAGGGTTGATTATGTGAAAAATGATGCGATTGATTTGTTTGCTCCCAACCAAATAGATCTTGGTCAGCAATGAAAACCAACGAGTTGAAGATTTCTCTGGGCAAGATGATTTCCCATCCACCACCCACCACGCGTTCTGATGCTGAAACACAATGCCGTTTGTATGTTTAAAAATGCACGTGTCCAACTGGAATGGGTTGCACCCCCCAAGAGTAGGATGGGCATGTTCATGTCACGTAGAGGTGGACGGGGTGGAGAGGTTGGAGAGGTCACAGGAAATGGCCTTATCTGTTTAGGTGGATCATTCTGGTCAGGCCGAGGGTAAATTGGAATGGGTAGGACAAGCGGCCAGGTTGCAGGGACCATCGGGACTCTTCAGGCTAGAGGGAGGGAGGCGAGGAGGAGGTGTTTCTGAGAAGGACTCGGATCCTATTTTAGTTTTGGAAAATCTGCAGCACAAAAATTAGACATTATGGGCTGGGGTTGTGGCTAGGCAAGTGGTAGAACGCTTGCCTAGCTTGCCTGAGGCACTGGGTTTGATTCCCAGCACCATGTATAAATAAAGAAATAAATACTCATCAGTGACTAAGAATTTTTTTTTAAAAAACTAGACATTACAATGGATGAAGGTTTGATAAAGAAAATGTGGTACATGTGCAGAATGAAGTTTTATTCAGTCATAAAAAAGCATCAGATGTCGTCTGCAAGAAAATGGATGAAAATTGAGAACATCATGTTACGAGAAATAAGCCAAACCCAGAAGGTCAAGGGGCATATGTTTTCTCTTATATGGAAGCTGGAGAGAAAAAAGGAAAAGAAAGGTGGGGGAGGGGTCTGTGAAAGTCCAAGAGGTCAGTAGAGTAGAGGAAAGGGACAGGAGAGAAAGGGGAGAGGGAAAGGGGAAATATTGGGGAAGAAAATTGACCAAATGTGCTGTTATATCTTGTGCATGGACAAATATGTAACAAGGAATCCCACCGTCATATAGAATGATGCTCCAATAAAGCTATGGGAAAAATTAGACATCCTCTGTTTCATTTTAAGGCTCGGATCCTTGACTCCGATAGCCTACTGAATTCAGGCAGTTCACTGCCCGATCCTGCTTTCTTATTTAATTTCAACATGGATTGTTTTGGATGGTGACAGTTTGCTGAACTCCACGTGCTTGGTTTGGGCGTTACAAAGATGAGGCCACATAGAGCTTCCCTGGGAGGCCCTGGGTCTCAGCCGCCTAGTGGGAGCTGCGACCCAGCAGAGCAGTGGACACACATGCGGTTGTGGGCAGCGTGGCGCAGAAGCCCCAGAGAGCCCAGGCCTGACGCTCCTGTGAAGCCAGGGAACGGCCTCAGGATCCTGATGGCTGGACAGTAGCTTTCTAGATGACTGATCAGTTCACCTCTATCACCTTGGCCAGGTTCTTGGTGTCCTGTGCCTCGGTTTCCCCATCTGACAAATGTGGTTATTAGTAATACTCATCTACTAGGGTTGTTGTGAAAACTCATCGTAACACCTGCAAATCACTCGGAACTGTGCCTGGGGCTTGGTCAGTCATCGATAATCGCAGCCGTTACCCTGTGTTCAAAGGAGGACCTGGGGTGGACGGAGGGTGTGGCTGTTCTCTGTCGCGGCCCTTCCTTTAATTCACGCTGCCAAACAGTACAGGAGAGAGGGCGCCCGGCACAGGCAGGGCTGGAGTGAGATTAGGCATCGACTCCCTGACTCGGACCTGGGGGCAGGAACTGAACCCCAGGACCAGGGAGAGACCTGGGCTTCGCTCTGGGCCTTTCCAGTGCATCCTCTGGGGCGAGTCAGCTAGCCGCTCACAGGCCAGCACGTTCATTTTGGCCCCTGCACCCACCCAGCTTATTCCTCGCGGGATCGCTCCTCACTCACTGGTTTCACAGCCAACATTGGCTCATAATTGGAAGAAACAATGAAATACAGGCCCCTGGGGTGGCTGTTTCTGGGCAGAGAACCATCACTGGGTTCGCTGGGCTTCCCCTCATCCTGGGAACCCATGGAACCCTCTGTGACCTGACCCAGGTCATATGTAGTGCCTGGTGCTGGGGACACCCTGGTTTGTCTGAGTCCCCAAGGCCTCCCACAGTGGAAAAGACTGGAACGTGCCAAGATTAGTCCCTTGTCTGTCTCCCTCCTTCCCTTCCTTCCTTCCCTCTTTCCTTCCCTCCCTCCCTTCCTTCCTTCCCTCTCCCTGCCTTCCCTCCCTTCCTTCCCCTTTTTGCAGTGCTGGGGATTGAACCCAGGGCCTCATGCCAGGCAAGTGCTCTACCCCTGAGTTATGTCTGCAGCCCTGGTTAGTCAGGTTTCTGAACCAAGCTGCTCTCTGGGGACATGAGAAGATGAGCATTTGGGGACTTCTCTGGCTTGAGAGGTCCCAGGGACTAGTGAGTGCTTCTTTCTTTCCTCCTCATCACCATCCCACTCTGGACCACTGCCTGTGGCCGAGTCTCCCTAGGGGTGCGTGGTTGGTGGGAGCCTCTCCTGGCTGGTCTCTGGGCCTGGAGGCACAGGGGGGCACGGTGCATGAAACACCCACTCTGCCGTGCTCAGGGCTCAGCACTGAGGGACAATAGGAGCTCGCTAGCAACTGTGGAGAGCACATGCGCACACTCAGGCCTGTCTGCACGCTCACTCCACCTTCACAGCGGGGCAGTGCGGTCCAGGTTGCTGGGCCTGGTGTACAGGTTTTTGCCATGCCCGAGAGTCCGTCCAGCTAGGAGGAGCTCTGGACCTGACCACCAGTCTTTCTGGCTCCCTAGGACCTGCCCGCTAGCCATTCTCACGCCCACCTCACCTCCCTGATGCTGCAGGTGCTTGGAGCTTGGTCCTGGCTCACCGGAGAGGCTTTGTGCTGGTTTCCGTGGGTTCCCAGAGGGCAGGGTGCAGGGTGCCGGACTTTCAGCCTCCAGACCGAGAAAGTCATTCCTGTTGTCTGAACCACCCAGGCCCGTGGCGTCTCATTATGTGATCTGAGCAGACTAATGGACCTTGGTACCAGGGGTGGGGTTGCGGAGGCCATCCAGAGCTGGTGGGCCACTGCCTGGGGCTGTGGGGGATGCTGCGGACCCGCTGGGCCTGAAGCACAACGCATCCGGCCAAAGAAGGTTCTCCTCAAGCACTGAGAGCTGATGGAATTTGCCCTGAGGACTTTGAACTTGGGCGGGAGGGACCTGTCACCCTTCCCACATCCCCTGTGGGGCGGAAGGTCTGTGCTCCCTGTGGAGCTGGGAAGCACATGCCCTGCCTGGGTATGAGGCTCACGGCTGGGCTCTCACCTGACACCCACATTGACTTAGGGGAGCTTTAAATGAGACTCTGAGTGTTAGACTTGGTGCTGGACTCGGTAAGGCTTTGGGAACCCTAATCGCAGCCCTGAGCAGGCAGAAGGGCGTGGATCTCGAGGGGTCGGAAGGGGCTGAGCGAGCTCCCTGGTAGAGCTGGGCCTCTGACGGGACCCCACGGAGAGCACCCACTGGAACAAATGACAGAGGGTGAGCAGATGAGGGACAAGTTGTCACCACTGTGGCCAGAGGACTTAGTTTAGTGTGAGACCCAGCCAACCCCTCGCCCGACACCTGCGAGGTCAGCGGCAGGCAGTGTGGACGAGGTGGGCTCGTGTGGAGCTGGGCAGGGTGCTCCCTCAGAGCTGGAGGAGGAGCTGAGACCAGGACGCCCAGCTGTCCCCTGCCCTGGGCCATCAGAAACCCCCGTCCTCCCCTGGGGCGGGAGCTGGCGGAGGCCCCACCTGCCTGCTTCCTCACCTGCCTGCCCCAGCTTTCCCTCAGCCACCCCGGCTCCGCTCTGATGGACTTCACGAGCACGGAGGGGTCATTTTTTGGAAGTACTTGTTTTCAATGGACTGATTTCTGCTCCCTGGTGAGTCCTGGCCGCTCCCGATCTCCTCAAGGGCGCTGCCCCGGAATCAGCGGCCTCTGTTGATTCTGGAAGAAGAAGTCGCAGCAAAGGCACCTCTGCCCTGCTCTGTTTCAAAGCGGAGCTGGAATCAGCAGCAGGAGCCGCGATCCGGAAACGCCTCTCCAGAGCCCCACTGATGGGCGCTGCGACCCAGGGAAAGCTGGCCGTCTCCTTCGTTTGCGAGGTGGGTGACTTGGGCAGAGGGTCACCCGAGCTCAGCGTCGGGGGCAGCCGGGTGAAGGGAGCACTGTGCACAGCTGGGGGGGGGGGTTCCGGGATTTCATCTGATGGGGACACGTGGGCACACCAGGCCTTCGCTGGAATGCCACACCCCTCAGTCATGGTCCCAGGTGGGAGCTGGGACCAGGCTGTGCTGCGTGACCCTGCGGTCCCACGAAGCCCTCAGGAGTCTCCTTCCCTGGTTGTGAACTGTGACAAAGGCCCCTTGGGTGGATGCCCACCCGCCTTCCGTCCCTGCTGCCAGCCGCCTAGTCAGCAGCCGTGGCCACCACACAAACCAGCCCTGCCCTCCAGCCTGGGGAGCCCCCAGGGTTGTGGACGCCCTTCCTGCCTCTTCAGGTGTTTGGGGGAGGGTCCCTGGCCACTTGCCCTCTTAGCTGGATATTGCTGTCTTCTGGGCTGGCCCCATGGGCATGCTGGCCGTGGTCCAGCCTCGCACCATGGTGGCCCCCCTCGGGTACCGCACCCCAGGCTCAGGGCCCATTGGCCCTGCAGTTACCGAGCCAGGCCTTCTGAAGCCCCAGCCCCCACCTGCCTGCAGGGGAACCATGGTTCACAGGACATCACCAAGAGTGGGCGGGTCTTGGTAAGGTGGCCAGCGCTGTGCACGGCACAGCTGGGGAAGAGCCTGGGTCCCAGGGGCCGCCTCAGGGAGGAGGGACAGACGGCGCTCCTTGCTGAGATACAACGTTTCAGGAAGTGTGGAGAGACAGGAAGGGGCAGGAGCAGGCTGGGCGGACACCTTTCTCCGTGTCCTCCTGAACTTCCTCTCGGGACAGCTGCTGGGTCCACTCTGCTTGGGCACCTCAGCCACAGCCGCCTGCGCTGGTCACCACTCCCGGTGAATTCTTATCACGACCCTGATTCCAAACCTGCTGCGGTGGAGAGTCAGTCAGGAGAGCGGAGGCTGCAGGAGAGGCGGTCCTGGCCGGGTGGACCCAGCAGAGGAGTAGGGGTGGATTTTGAGAGTGGGCAGGGGGGAGCTGCAGGTCAGAGGAAGACGGGGAGATCTGCCCAGCAGGGCAGACCCCTGGCTTGGCACAGGCAAGGAGGGCTCTGCCAGAGGCCCCTCCACGTGTGTGTCCCGAGGCCGCTCAGGCAGGCTCACGCGGTCAGCCAGTCTGCAGAACCGGTGCTGAAGGATGTCATAGGATTTTGACGAACATGGAGAACAGTGTCTTAGGTGGGTGGCTGTGTGGCACAGCCCCGTGTGTTGCCCGGGGCCCAACTCAGGGGGAGAAGGTGCTAGGGGAGGGGTGTCTGCTGGCACCGCCTCGCCATTTATGACAATTTTATCTTTGAACCCGCGCTTGGTATGGACGCCTGATGGTACGTGCCGTGGGGCGTGTGTGTGTCAGGGGGCAAATACCCAGAGGCACATGGGCAAGGTAGGCCAGGCCCTGGGCACAGCGGGCAGAGGCCTGGCCGCCCACACGTGGCTGGTGCTGTCGGGGTGCAGCAGGACCTAGGCCAGGCTGCTGCTGTCGGCAGGCCGTGGGAGAGGAGGGGCTCCAGGGGACGGTGGCGGGCCTGCCTGTCGTCCTGGGGGTGTCCACCCAGAGAGCAGGAACTGTGGGTGACGAGAGCAGACTCTGCCAGCAGATCCCTACAATCAAGGCGTACACACGGGCACTGCGGTGAGGCCCAGAGAGAGCTGCTGCGTCGTGCAGGCCGGAACTCCTGAAGCCCAGAGCAGATTCCCAGGCGTGGAAACAGACGCAGCCAAAGACCTTCCCCTGCAGGGGAGAAGGACGCTCCGCACGATGCTGGGTGACTGCAGCACAGAGGAGGGGCGTCTAAGGGTGCTCTCCTCTCTACCTAACACACCACCGTGCAATGCCCGCACGGACGTCAGCCCTGAGTGACGGTCCAGTCACCATGCCACTTCAGGTCCCTTGTTCATCCTCCACAGGTTACAGCAGGGTCAGAGGAGGATTAAAATACCACGGTAAGAATTTGCATTTTAAGTGAAACCCAAGCTCACACGCACCGAATGGCACGGAGAGGGAAATATTTTTAGAAAAATCATTTTGCAGGAACCTCAACTCTAGAAGTGCTCAAATTTCTGTTTTGAAATAATGTATCAGAAATTTGTCCCAATGTTGTCACAACCTATGAAACACTCTCAGCAGTTTTGGTAACAGTTGTATCAGCAGAAAAATCTTTCAAAATTAAAAATCACCAATAATTCCTTGTGATCTTGCGTTTGTGAGAGGGAGGTGTTGCCTGCAATCCTATCAACGGAAACAAAGTTGCTCAAATTCATGAAAAAATGCTCAGCCTCGCCAGCCACCAGGGAAGTGCAAATCAAATCCACAAAGAGGTCTCACCGATCACTGGCGAGGAGGCAGAGAGAGGAGAACGCTCGTGCCCTGTTGGCGGGAACGTGAATCAGGGCAGCCACTATGGAGAACAGCGTGAAGGTTCCTGAAAACTCAAACAGACCTGCCGTGTGGTCCAGCAATCTCACTTTGGAGGTGTCTTCAAAGGAAACAAAGTGCTGCAAAGAGCTACCCAGGGCCCATGTTTATTGCTGCACAATTCACAATAACCAAGACAGGAATTAACCCAGATGCCCACCAAGGAGGGAATGGGCAAAGAATGGGTATGTATGCATGGCAGAATATTATCCAGCCATAAAAAATGATATTCTATCATTTGCAGAAAATTAGATGGTGCTGAGGACATTGTTAGTGAGATGTCAGACACAGAAGGACAAACTCCGCTGTGTGCTCATAGGTACAAGCCGAAAAGGGTGGATCTGGATGCAGAACTACGATTCCCAGGTCCTGGTAAGGGTGCTAGGTACGGGAAGAGGAGGCGGCTGGACGACCAGAACAGAACCTGGGGCAGGGCTGCAGGTCGGTGCTGTGTGGCACCCGTGGGGGCGAGTCCCCATGACCGAGAGGAACAGGAGGAGCCCGCAGCCTCCGAGCAGGAGGTGAGCCGGAGAGGAGGCCTCACTCACCCGACTTGAGCAGAGCACAGGGAGGGGCGTCACGGCAGCCCCCCGTAAACGAGCACGCCGACTGTTTTACTGAAGAATAAAGACTTTAAGGAGACGCTAACCAGCCCGATTGGGTCACTATGTATTGCAAATCTGCGTTAAACTATCACAGTGGACGCACTGAATATATATAATTAGAATAATGGTTAATATAAAGAATGCTGTTTTATACCACAAAAGGAAATAAAACTCTTTTAAACTTTGATAACGTAATAAATGAATTTCCAGAAAAGTAAGCCCAGAAAAACTAAAAAACAATAAAGCTTTCATATTAGTGAAGTGTTCTTTATTGTGCTATATAGAATCACGATCCTGACGCAGTGCGCTTTTTGGTGAGTAGTTGAGTCTTCTTAAAGAAACCGCTTTCTGGGGTGGGGGAGGCATGGGAAGATTGGAGAAGGGATGGATTGCATGGAGGAAACTGAGGGGTGGGAGGGGCGGGGAAGGAAGATGACAGAGTGAGACAAACGCCGTCCCCCTGCGTATGCATATGAATAGGCAGATTGTCTGATCCTACTCTGTGCACAGCCAGAAATTGATGGTTGCACTCCATTTGTATACAATGAACTAAAAAAAAAAAATCATAAAAGAAAAAGAAAAAGGAGCCGTTTTCTCCCTGGTACTTCCCACGGCACCCCACCCTGCCTCTGGACATGGACCTGACACTTCATTCTGCTCCGGCCCCACAACATGTAGTTCACTCTGTGCCAGGGTCACTGCTCAGCTGGCCTTGGGACCCACTGTGGACAAGCAGTCATTTCTCATCTGCACAGTGAAGGCCTGCAGTGGACTCAGGAAAGACAGAGCTCTGGGGACATTCTGTCCTCTGTGCCCAGGCCTGGACAAGTGTGGGGAAGGCTGGCCAAGGGCAGGAGCAGGGACTGCCACACTGAGACAGGAGGCTGCATTGCTGGGAGAGCATGAGGAAGATTCCAGGGCCCAGGTGACCCAGACGGAGGAAGCCACGGTGCGCCAGGCCCACCTAGTTGCTCACCGAGGCTTCAGCCCCTCAGAGCTCATTCTGGGATGTGAATGAGGCTCTCATGCGATCAGTGCACAAGGTCAGGAGGTCTGGGGGACGCTAGAGGAAGCAGGAGCAAGTCCTGTCTGCTTCGACTGTGGGGAGGTTGGCCTGGTGGGGCTGCCCGTCGGACACAGCCCGGGAAGCCCACCTGCCCCCTCCACCCTGTTTCCTTCTGGTGGTCTCTCTGAAGATGACTGAAGAGTGGGCCCCAGTCCTGCAGGTGCTGGCTCTGGGCCGAGGTGCTCCTGGACGGCCTGGCTTGCTCTCCTTCCTCCTGTGCTGTGTGGAGGGACCGGCCTGCTGGCCTGGCTGAGCCCTTTCCTGGGCTCTGAACCCCAGCAGTGAAATCCGCACTGCTGATCCTGGGGCGACTGGAAGCCTGAACAAGAAAGCCTGTGGGACGTGGCTGAGCCGGGGCCCACGAGGCGGAGCCCAAGGTCCAGGCGGTTGGCCTGCTCTAACTTACCGCGGGTTGGCAGAGTCGCTAATGAGAGGCCGTCCTTGAAGGAGAGCAGCGTGGAAGCAGCAGGAGCCTGCTGGTCCCCGCGCCGAGGGCTGAGAGCAGGTCTTTTCCAATGAGCTCGACTCTCTAATTCTCTCTTGCGATTTCCTTTTGCTGGGACAGGAAACCGCGAGATGTGCCCTCCTGAGGGGTTTGCAGGGGTGGTGGGACACTGCTGGCTGTGGCCGTGACTCGTGGGGCTGCTCTCCCAAGCCACTCAGGTTTGGGAACTAGAATTTCCTGGGTTCGTCCTCCGAATCAGGCATCCTCTCGTCAGCTCTGCTTGGAGGCGTGGCAGACAGCTCAACAGTCTCTGAATTCCTGTCCGCAAGCTGATTCCGCCTCCCATCTTGTCCATGTCAAGGAGTGACCCACTGTGGCTGACGTGCCGTGGCCGGCGACGCTGGTGCCCTCTCCTGTCCCGCAGGCCCTCCTGCGATTTCCTGTCCTTACCTGTGTCTCTGTGCCCATCTCAGAGAGTCCGCGCTCTCCACTCTGGGAAGGCCACTGCCCGCCTGCCGCAGCTGAGCACAGGGACCAGCGCCCACCCTCTCTGGCGGCAAGCCCGCCGGGGCCTGTGGCCAGCTCCCTTGCTGTGAGGTGTGCTTTGGACCCCGGTCCTGAGTGTCTGCAGGAGTGAGCTGGGCAGCGTGGGGCCTGGGCAGGAACGCACCCTCTGCTGCTCCTTCCTAACTGAACACACTGGGACCCCCGTCTCAGGCTTGGCTGAGGTGCTGGAGAAGCCTCCTGTCCCCCTACAACGCTTGCTCTGCTCATGAGCCAGACTTAAGTTCTAAAAATGTGAAGCAGCTCCTGCCCCCTCTGCTCACGAGCTGCTGTTCGCGTCCTGCTCCACTTACGCTCAGTCCTGTTCCCCGAGGCAGCTCGGCCTGGTGCGGATCCGGCCAGTCTGCTCTCTCCTCCCTGCACCGTGGACACGCGGCCGCTTTGCCTGGCTCCTGTCCAAGCCCCCGTGCTTAAACCTCTGCTGGGGACACTGGCCGCAGATGGCCAGGGGCCCAGCTCCAGTTTGGGATTCCAGCCCCAGGTCAAACATCACCCCGGAGTCACCCTGGGAAGCGGCACTTCCTGCCGTCTTGGCCCCAGGGATCCTCTTGGCACTGGTGTGCTTGTGTGCTGTGCGTCTTCCCGGGTTAGAGCAGCAGCACCCGGCGGGGGCTCGGGCACGCCCGCTGGCTAGATGAGTGTGAGTGATGGACGGGTGATGATGTTTCATTTGTCTTTGTGCTAAATGACAGTCATATCCATTAGTAATTATCATTTGCATTATAATTATTTTATTTGAAATGTATTTAAAATATAATCAAATTACCACTAATAATAGAGAGATTCACTCGGTGACTCCTGGGCATGGAGAGGAGCCAGGTGTTGCCCGGCCCTGGAGCTGGGAGGTGGATAAGGCGATCCCGGCTCTCTCCGGAGAGACTTGGACACAGCCAAACAGAACACGAAGGGTGGGGTTGCGGGAGTCTCTAAGGACTGCCTGGGGGCGCGTCGCGGGGATGCCCCACACTAACTTCTCTGTGTGGTCAGTGGGGCCTCACGGCAGAGCTTCCGTAGGCCGCACCCCAGCCGAGGAGACGAGGTTTAGGAAGGCGAAGAGTTCCACCAAAGCTCACGCCGCCTGCTGGGGACAGCGGAGGGGCCGAACTGGACCTGGATTCCAGAGCCTGTGGCCTCTGACCTGCCTCCTGCCACATCTCCGGCTGAGCCCCTGGCGATTGTTGATGGAAGGGTGGTGCTGAGCACCACAGGGAGCATCGTCCCCAGGGTGCCGTGGTGACTCAATCACGGAATGTGGGCGGCTCTGCCGCTGCTGCTCTGGGATTGCGTGGTCACCGTGGGAGGCACTGGCTTTACTACTGGGAATAAACCCTCGGTGCGGAGCACACCTGCTGAACAGACGCTGTGTCCAAGGCTCCGTCCGCTGCACCCTTGAGGACACACGCAGGCTAAACACACAGCGTGTGACCTGCTCCCCGCGCTGGTGCCTGGAGCAGGGCCTATCTGCAGCATCTACTAAGAAAGGCAGCCCACTGATGGCAGAGTGTCAAACCGAGGCCAGGGGACTAAGAGGCTTCTTCTAGTTTTAAATCATGGATTGGCTTTGTTTTGCAAAGCTAAATCTATCATTCGTTACCAGCGTCTCCCTGTTTCTGGCCATGCGTGTGTGCCTGGGCAGGAATTCGGTATTTTGGTGCATGGTGTGAGGCCAGGGGGAGGAAGGAGGCTCCAGGGAAGGAGCCCTCGGGGTCAGGGGGGCAGCCTGCCTGCTGTGGGAGAGCTGGGGCTCCCGGAGGTTGTGGGCGGGCTCCTACAGGTGCCAACGCACACCCCAACTGCCATTGTGGACCTCGAGATCCTGCTGGCCTTTCCCAGGGAGCACCCTGCCCCACTGTGTGCCCGTCACCTCGGCTCCGGGCATTTCTGTCACTACCTGATGTGGGCACACAGTTCTTCAGTGAAGGGAAGGTGAGCCACATGTCGCTCGGGACTGAGGACCTTGGCACAGGGAGTTGCCCCCTCCAGTGATGGTGAGGAGGCCTCTGGGGCCTGTGGGCTGAAGAGCATCCCCTGAAGGACGCCACCTGTGCTCTGGGATGCTTGGTGCTCCCAGGGACTCTGGAGGGGTCTTCGGGTCCACAGATGGGCTCTGAACCACAATCGGAGAAAGAGTGGTCAGAAACAGATTAGCTTCTCATGAACAGGAATCAAGCTGTTTCCGTCCTTTCCGAAACTCCTTTGTGCGTTGGGTGTGTAGAACCCCCAGTTCACTCCAGGAGAGTCTGGAACGTCAGGCCACCATCTCCACGATCATCACCCAACTCCCTGGGGGCAAGTACCTCCTTCCTCCTCCCAGTACCTGGAGAATTCCCCAAGCAACGTCCACTGAGGGGCATCGTCCAGTAACGAGGAGATGGAGGCGAGAGAGCTGTCGGGACAGAGGCCACAGAGCAAGGTCTCCGTGTGGGACGAGCCCACTGTGGTCCAGCCTAACAAGCCAGTGGGGAATGACTCAGGTCTCCACAGCAACGTGGAACTCCAGGGCGACACTCTTCAGAGACCCGAGGAGAAGAACGGAGGGAAACAGACGCAGGAAACAGGTGGCAGCCTGACTTCTGTCCCAGCAGCTCTGGCAGCCACTGCCGGTGGCCCATGGAGGGACGTCCTCACGAGTGTCTTAAAACCCATTTTATTTTGTATTTTTTGGTACTGGGGATTGAACCCAGGGGCACTCCACCACTGAGCCACATCCCCAGCCCTATTTTGTATTTTATTTAGAGACAAGGTCTCACTGAGTTGCTTAGGGCCTTGCTAAATTGCTGAGGCTGGCTTTGAACTCATGATCCTCCTGCCTCAGCCTCCCAAGTGCTGGGATTATAGGTGTGAGCCATCACACCTGGCTTTAAAACCCATTTTAAAAACTCCAATCAGCAAAATATAGGGATACAGCCACATCTATGTTAATAGCTGCTCAATTCACAAGAGCTAGATTGTGAAACCAACCTGGATGCCCTTCAATTGCAGAATGGATAAAGAAACTGTGGTATATACACACTATGGAATATTACTCAGCCATAGAGAAGAATAAAACTATGGCATTGGCTGGTAAATGGGTGGAGTTGGAGAATATCATGCTAAGTGAAATAAGTCAAGCCCAAAAAACCAAAGGCCGAATGTTTTCTCTGATCAGTGGATGCTGATACATAACAGGGAGGTGGGAGTTGGGGGGGGATAGGAAAGAATGGAGGAAGTATGGATAGTGTGGAGGAAAATGGGATGGAAGGGGATGGGGGAAGGAAAGATAGTAGACTGAGACAGACAGCATTACCCTAAGTATATGTAAGATTATATGAACTGTGTGAATAAAAAATAATAATAGCTGGGCATGGTGGCGTACACCTATAATCCAAGCGACTTGGGAGGCTGAGTTAGGAGGATCGTGAGTTCAAAGCCAGCCTCAGCAACTTAGTGAGACCCTAAGCAACTCAGTGAGACCCTGTCTCTAAATAAAAAATACAAAATAGGGCTGGGGATGTGGCTCAGTGGCCGAGTGCCCCTGAGTTCAATCCCTGGTTCCAAAAAAATAAATAAATAAAAATAAAAAAAAATCATGTTTAGTCAAAATGCAATCTGTAAAAATAGAAACAAATAAATTTTTTTTCAAAAGCCAAAAAAA
>JAJEJO010005226.1:461272-502542 GCA_020662805.1 Glaucomys volans
ACACTCCCACACACACTCTCACACTCACACACACAATCTCACACTCACACACACACACTCTCACACACACTCCCACACCCACACACACACTCCCACACCCACACCCACACTCTCACACTCACACACACACACTCCCACACACACTCCCACACCCACACACACAATCTCACACTCACACACATTCACACACACATACACTCACACTCTCACACTCTCACTCTCACACACACACTCGCACTCACTCAGCCCTTAAGAAGCATGCTCTCTTCTCCGCCATCTAGGATCTGGATCCTCGGTGGCCACCGCAAGGTTGTTGGGCAGAAGATCAGCCCGGGCGCCACGACCCTTCCTGTCACCAGTTAGGCGCCTGGCAACTCGGTGGCTCTGCAGGCACGCCAAGCCTTGCTTATGGAGACTGGCATGGGCCCCACCGTTAGGGCTGGGACCTGGAGACAGGGTGTAACCGGTGCCCTTTGAACTTTCGGAGTTGGGGAGCCTGGGGCTGGGCTCCCGCCCTCAGAGGCTGTCCCTCCAGGGCAAGCTCAGGCAGTGCGGTGTGGCCTCAGGGCGTGGTTCTGGGACCTGCCCGCCTCTCCAGGCACCTGCTCAGGCTGCTGAGCTGGTGGGACGGTGCAGGGAGGAACCCAGGCTGGGGAGTGGGGACCGGACTCCGTCCTCCGGGAGCAAAAGGGGCAGGGACCTGGGTGGTGGGAGGGGTGAGGGAGAGAAGACGCTGGAAGACTTCTCAGCCCTGCTCTCACATCAGAGTCACCCAGGTAAGTTAAGGACACAACGCCCGCCCCCACCCTGGACAGCCTGCCGTGACTGGTTTGGGTGGAAAGCAGGCGTGGGTGCATCTGGCGTTGCCTCAGAGCAGTGTGGTCTGTGGTCAGGCCGGAGCTGGCCAGCCAGCGCCCACAGGGGTCAGGAAGGAGCTGAAGGGGAGGGTGGGTCAGGAGGGCTCCTGGAGCTCCTGGCCAGCCAGCCTCTGCTGACAAGGGAGGTCTGTTTCCTGATGCCACTTCTGGCTGAGAACCTGGCTGGAGTGGAGGTATCCAGGCAAGGGAGGGAGGCTCTCCTCTCTTCGGTGGCTGCAGAGGGATGGTCCACTGTGTTCTCGGGGGACCAACAAGACAGATTCTGGGGCTGATGCTTCAAAGACAGAAGTGGACCTTCCGTATCATAAACACATACTTTATAAATAAATAGGCCAGTAAGTATGCCAATAAATAAACCAAGAACTAAAACCACACACACCATTTGTGCCATCTGGGTGGTTCCCCCTCACCCCACAGATCCTGGTGACTACCAGGAGACCTGTGGCCACCTGAAGGCGCCCATCCTGGTCATGGCAAGAGGAATGACTGTTGGCCCCGGCTATCCAGGAGCTGATGGATGCTGGCTATCCGTGTGGAGGAGGGAGGGAGGGGAGGCATGTGAGCCATTTCCTGCCGCGTGTGCGGGAGGGCAGGCGGGGCCTGGAGCCAGGGCTGGGCCACGTTAGGTGTTGGGAGTCCAGGCTGACCAGCTTGTGGTCCTTGGGAGGCTGCCCTGTGGTCTGGTGAACCCAGTGTTTCCACACACAAAAAGATACGCAGCTCCCCACGAGCCAACCAGCCGCCCCACGGGGCCCATGCTGGCAGGAGGAACTGGTCACAGGACGGAGGGAGTGGGAGGCAGGCAGGATGGCACCCGCTGTGGGGTCAGCTGTCTGGTTTGAGCTCCTGGAGCACTGGCCGTTGCTCGTGTCCTCTGCAGCCTGGCTACGCAGCTCTGCTTCTGGGCTGGCCTTGTCCCGCTGGGAAACCTGGATGGGGACACAGAGTGAAGGCAGAGAGGGCGTCAGAGCAGCAGGCCCTGCAGGCCCCGCAGCAGGAGCTACAGTCCGGCTCCACCAGCAGGGTGAGGGATGGAACTTGGGAACTTGATGCAAAGTCTCAAGTACTTATTTTCATGTGCACTTCTCCATAAAGAGAGTCTGTAATGTTTATCTGGTTCTTTAAAAAAGATTGAAAACTAAAACAACATTCAAGGATTCTAAGTCATTTCTACGTGTCACTCACTAGCAAGGCATCTGCAGAAGTGGGTGGGGCTCCAGGCCCTCTGGGGCGTTGCTCCTGAGCATCCCCAGGCACAGGAAGTGTGTGGGAGTCTGACCGGCCAGAGCTGGGGTGCGCCCAGTGCTCCTGGTGCAGGCTCACCTACTAACGGTGCTCAGACTTGCGTCTGGAGTTTGCGTCGGGACCATTCGGCCTCAGGTTGGCCATTGATTCCTCTTTAAAAAGAAAAATGCTGCCACTTTCTGTGGCCAGTTAGCTGTACATACAGCTTATTGAATAGCTGGGCCCCTAAAGAAGCAGGTGAAATGAATTTTCAAGGTAAAAAAAGGTGTTTTTGAATGCACAGGGGAGCTGCTCTGTGGCTGCCCAGCCCTGGCCCCTGCTCTCCCAGGGTCATTTCCTCTCTGGCGCCTTTGGCTTTGATGCATTGGGTTTGCTCATAAGGACGAATCCCTATCCTGCAGCAGGCTTTCATGAGGACCGCTGCTGCTTTTCAGAGTGGATGTGTGGGTTCGGTCTTAGAAAGAAACCCCAAAGTCTTCCTTAGGAGGTCTAAAATCCTGTTCCAATTGTCTGAAATTAGGAGACAATCTCTTTATGCATAAGAGTGGGGACCAGCCTAAAATCCAATCTAGAATGCTCCTGTCCCCTTTGCCTGCATCACTGCTGTGCCCTTCTGTGTCGATAAGTGCTGGTTCCCCTCCTGCAGTACTGAGATGGTCGGAACTGGTCAGGGACACAGCCCTGCTGTGCTCTGCCAGCCCTGACCCCTTGCATGGCACAATGACAGATAGGGTGGGGGTGGGGTGCACTGTGGGTGAACCTGGGCTGAGGCCTTAGGCCGGCCTCTGGGTCTGCCTGCCTCTTAGGCCACCCTGGGGAGATGCCCATGAGCAGGCCACAGCGTGAGGATGACCGCGTATCGTATCACTCGTGTCAGTCCCATTACCTGCGCTACAGAACAGGGATCCCCGTGGGTCGGCACAATTTGTGCAGAAGCTATTTCAACTGCTTGGTTGATCCTGTGCACGGGGTCCCTGGGTGCAGGGAGCCCAGAGTGTCACTGTGTGGTCACAGCCTGAAATCTGTGGGGCGCTAACGTGGCAGGAGATCAGGCTTTCTTCCCGTGCCACAGATGCAGAGTGACCCACAGAGGACCTGCACGAAGCCCAATCAAAATCAGGCCCTGCCATGAGGCCACCTGGGGTTCAGGGCCACAGGGTGGCCTCCTTTGGGCAGGAGGGCTGTGTGGACATGCTGCTTTCCCCGAGGCGGAAGCCGAGGCCCTGCCTGCCTGCACCGGGCCGGACGCAGCGAGTTCAAAGCCGCTCGTCCTTGCACCACCCCCAGCCCGCTCCCTTCTCCTGCACTTGCGAGGAAGGTGACCCTTGGCTGACCCCATGAGTGGGGCACTGTCTCTGTTCAGGAAGACCCCGGAAGTTCTCAGGGTCAGACCGCGGTGTGTGCAGGCACGCAAGCCACTGGCCGGGGCCTCGCTGCCTCTGTTCATCTGATATGCAGACTCAGTCTTTCTTCTCTCCAAATTAATTTAAAGTAATAGCTTTCCGTAGTTTCTGGTGTGTGAGGGAGTGAAGTGGGAAATGATTTAATTGGCTGTCTTGCTTTCAAAGCCTGGCTTAATGAAATAGCTCTCAGCCCAGGTGCATGTATTATCTCTCCTGTTATTTTTCCAATTAACATTTCATTGGATCACGTCTTGCAGAAGATTCTAATTGGTTTGAAAAGTCGGGGCGAAGGGACAAGAGCAGATGGAGAGATGCCTGGGGTCTCCTCCATCCCTAGCACAGGGTGTGCCCTGATGTGGCTGCAGGGTCCCCAGGTTCCTTTCCCTGGAAGAGTTCTAAGTGCCAGAGGTAAGTCCTGCCTGTCACTTTACCCAGCCTCGTGGGCCAGCAAGGGCTGGGCTAGAAAGGGCTCGGCCAGGCCTCTAAAGGCAGACTGGCTGCTGCACTGGACAGAGAGAAGACTGAGGTCACTTTTCAAGGCTCTGGGCTTCCCTGGAATGTGTGACCCTAGCGAGAGGGGCACCCTCGGCTTGCTGTGACTTGTTCAGCCAGGCACCTGGGAGACACCCAATGTCAAGACTCCACGAGAGAATCATGTACAGAGGGCTCCATGATGCCCGCCCTGCTCTGCTCCGGGTTGGAGGGCTGTGGAGCAGGGCAGGCACCAAGGAGGTGAGGCAGGAGGTGCTGGGTGGAGCTGAGGAGGCTCACCCTCGGTGGGACACACACCAGTCCCCTCTTGGACGTGGTGTCTCAGCAGCCTGGCTTGGCTCACCCGGATCCCAGGCCAGGCCTGGGTCAGCCGAAGACAAACGTAGGCCTGGAGGCCCAGGAGGGGTGCTGTGCTTGGCCACGGGGCCTGGTGTCCAGGGCTCTGGAGAGAAGAGCTGGCTAGGTGCTCCTGGGGACCACACCTGGCACAGCTGGGGAAGAGGCACAATTTGGGGTGGGGGACCGGGAGCCGAGCCCTGAGGAGTACTGTGTGCTGGTCCAGCTAGGGCCATGGGGCCTGGGGCCACTGTGGGCAGGTACAAAGGTAGGACTGTAACAAAGCGTGCCTCCAGAGTGGTGGGATGGCCTGGGGTGTGAGGAGGGTGGGCGGAGAAGCAGCTCCTCCTTCTCCATGTCCCTAGTGTCAAAATCTGCCATGCCACTTCCAATCATGGGAGCGCAGAGCTGCGGGGACACCCAGGCAGATTTCTGGACGCGTGCATCCCCACTGGGTGTCGTGCCTGAAATCACACAGGCACCTGCCCTCTTAGCATCGGCAGTGGAGCTGGGATGGCGACCTGTCCAGACCCGGTGCTCAGTCCCTTTCTTTCCAAGGGCCCCTTGGATGTGGGCTGGGGAAGTCCTCCCCAGGAGCTTCCTGCAGGTTCAGGCCTCCCTAGCCAGATGGTGGGGGCAGGGAGAGCTCAGATTCCGAGGCCAGGCCTCACTTGGCAGGAAGGGTGGGTTCCCCCAAATGCTTTTGGGCTTCTATGTAGGTGGAGCCTGAGCATCTGCAGGTGGCTGCAGCCCTGTGGCTCCCCCAAGGTGACAGGATCACCTGGAGTCTCAAGGGCGGTGATGAGGTCTGCCACGGAGGCTGCTCGCGGGGCCTGCGGGTGGGGGCAGGGCCTCCCCATTGACCCAGATGCACTCCCATAAAAGTGCCTGGGAGGGACCAAGTGACCTTGGCTGTCCTCTGGCTTCAGGGCTGGCAACTCTCCAGAAGGCTTCCTCAGGCAGATGTCCCACCAGGGAGAAGGGAACCAGATGTACTCGAGATCTCAAAAGAAATTAATGGCAATGGCTCTGGTAAAAATACCTCAGCACTGAGCTTGCTCGCCAGCTCCCTTCTATCTCAGGATCGCTTAGGCTTAATTATAGAGTTCAGGCGTTCACTGGGTTTTTGATTAATTTTCTTTTCAGCTTGAAACGTGTGAGTGCGGTGGGTCTGTGTGTGTGTTCACATCGCTCTCTGCGACTCGGCCGGGAGCTGGCTCTGGCGTGTTGACTGTACCCTCAGTCACAGCGTGAACGTTCCGGGTGCTGTGGGGCCATTGCTCCAGGGCCTCCTCCCCTGGGCTGCTCCCGCTGTGCTGAGGGGCAGCTGCTGGTGGGCCTCGCTGCAGGACACACATTTCCTCCCCGTCTTTGTACTGGGGTGTTTGAGGGCCTCTGAGACCAGGGAAGCAGATCTCCTAGCCTGCTAGTCACGAGTAGTGAGCTAAGAGCTGCTGGTGAGCAGCTCACCCACACTCAGCCCCTGACAGGCGTTTCCTGGGCCAGCCTCCCAGGGAGGAGACGGTTCTCTGCACAAGAAAATGGTGTTGGTTCTCTGGTTGTGCAAAGTCCACTTGGCAAGTAGGTAGGGGCTACATGGCTTCTCCTTCCCTTTCTTCTCTTTGGTGGGATTTTGAGCTCAAAGGCCGAGTCTGAACTCTGGCCCTGGCCTGTTCTGCTTGGTGTCTGGGATGTGCCACGAGCTCTCTGGGCTCAGCTTCTATCTGTAAAGTGGTGACAGCGAGGTGGACTCGGCACTCCACCTCCTGGAAGGCTGTCTGGGGAAGGGCAGGGGCCCTGGCGGCCCCGTACGCCTGTGTGTCACAGTTGCTTGGTTTACTGTACAGATTGCTGCTCAGAGCTCCGTGGCGACCTGGGAGGTGTCTTTCCTGGCACCAGGAGAGAGGGAGTTTGGAAAGGCCCACAGAATGGGAGGCAGAGAAGGACTCGCTGCCACCCTTCCCGTGTCCCATGAGCACTGCAGTGACTGGGGGTGTAAACTGTAGGCCGCCAACTGCCCAGGTCGGGGCTCACCTCATAACGGCTGCCACGGCTGAGCGGGATCTGGAGTGTTTTCTGACACGACAGCAACGGTGTCCGCTCCTGCTCTTTAGAGGATGGGTCCAATGGTCTGGTTGTGCTGCCTGTGGGTGGATGGTCCTGGGACAATGACAAGGGGGACAATGGGGTCGGGGAGAGACTGTGGGCCCAGCTCAGGGGATAGCTATGTGACGAGATCTTGGATGCGACCTTGAATAGATGGCCTAGCTTACCAGGGACTCAGCTTTGAGATCACAGCCTAAAAGGTCTCCAAGGTGACCTCATTTAAGAATCTAAGATCTGATGATCTCTTCTCTCAGACATGGGAATCCAAAACTCCTGTGTCTCCAAGAAGCCATGCCTGTGTATATAGAACCCAATCACAGTCCTGAGACCACCCGACTAACGCAGGGCACCCAACGAGCCCCTTTAAGCTGATGGCTCCTGGCACCAGGCCCAGGTGCTCTCTGGGGAAGGAAGTTCCTGGACGGTGTGGCGACCCCAACAGAGGCTTCAGGGGCTTGTCATCGTAAGAGAGTCTTTCTTCTGGCAATACCCTGACTAAGGTGACGATCCACAGATCACGGGAGGAAAGGACTGTTTCCTTGTAAAGCAAGGATGACTTCAAAACGATTGGCTCCAGGGCAGTGGAGTGTTCTCCCAGGCTGACCTCAGCGCGGAGAGACCCCCCTGGAGTTCAGGGCAGTCTCATCAGCAGCAGCGATCACAGTGTGTATTTGCAGAATGCCTTCCCCCGTTTATTTTTCCTGTTACATCATTTCCCAGAAACTGCCTTGGGGTGATTTCTTTAGAGACTCTGGACGTGTTTGTTTGTCTGTTCTTGTTAATGAAGGGACCAGTCCAGCTAGGTATGCTGCACTCCGCTTTATAAATACACTCGCCTTTGAAAAGTCACATTGTGTGTCCCTATGACTGTGTAAGTCATATCTTGCTCTAATGGGTCGGGGAAATTTGAAAACTGAAACCTTGCGTAGGATTTTGTAATATAAACCCTTTCTCATTAACCTGTTGCCACACAGATGGATTTTTAAATATCAGGTTTTCTTAAAGTGAGTGGTACAGGTTAGATTCCAGGATCAGTATCCACTCCCCGGAATCCCACAAAGGTGACATCTAATTCAATCCAAGAGAAAGACGGTTGTCTGATGTTGGTGTGGAAACAAGAAACTTTATCTCAAGTATGGGAGGGAACAGAGGAATCCAAAGACAGCGACTGAACTGTTCTACACGGAGTCTCCAGGTCGCCGGGAGTCACTGATGTGTCATCAATCTGTTGCTATAAAAACCTGCCATCAATAACTAATCTGCAAAAGAGCAGCTGAAAGTTGGGGTGTGAGGTCAACACTGCATAATTCAGAGGGGGCCCGTTCACACTCTCAAGTAAACAAGAACCATATCCCGCCACTAGGACCTGAGAGAAATTGGACTAAACTGTTTTTAATAAAACTGATAAACAAGGTCTCCTGCCCTTCGTCCTGCAGCCCCAGCCCTGGTAGAAGGCAGGTCTTTGGCCGCAGTCAAGGGAATTGATTGCTCTGGGCTTCGGTGCTCTCGCCTCTGAAATCGGGCTTGTGGTATGGACCCACAAAATGACACTGTGTGCATTTTATAGTCAGTTTGCACGGGAGCTTTGAATGAGGACCTCTCTCTGTGTACTCACCCCGTGTACACAGCCACAATTTTCACTACTGAGAATAAAGCTCTTTTGGTGGGGGCGACTTACATTGGAAGAGTTAGAAAAACTCTCCTGTAAAGAGTAGACACTTAAAAAGCTTCGGAGGGGCTGACGGAAGGAAGCCAGGCCTCCCATCCCTGGTGGCTGGGTCTCAGCACACAGGCCCCTTCTGTGAACAGCCCGGATTGTCATCAAGGAGCTGAGGCTCCACCTTAGGAAGCACGTCTGCACGTGCTCCCCGTGGGCCTCCGTGAAGTTGCGCTAACGTAACACTTGTGGGAAACGGCCTCGTCCCCGTGTGTGCGGGGCCCGGTGCACAAGCAGGCGCCGCAGGCAGGTGAGCCACAAGCCCTAGGCATGCCCGCACACGCGCATGTGCGTGCATGAATGTGTGCATTGCATGTGTTCAGATCATTCAGAGGCTAGGAAAACACACCTGAGCACACTGCTCTTGCCTGTGGAAATGCTGAGACCCTCCATGGATTCATGGCTTATCAATCTTTTTTGTAAAGTTAGGGCTGGTGATGGGAGAAGAGTAAGCAGCTGTAAACAAAATCATTTGGGCTCCACTGAAAACACGCAGCGCCCAAACACAGGGCTGCTGCGGAAGCAGGACTGTGCGTCCAGGCTGCGCCCGAGGACCCGGGCTCCTCCCTTTTGAGGGGGGACGTGGCGTGTCTCCACCACTAAGTGTGCGTCAGCACCCTGGACAGTTCCCAGGAGGCCTCCCTTTCCATGTGGGACCGCCAGGTTCCTCGGCGGCTGACATTCCCTTCTTTCCAGTGCGTGCCCCAAGCTGGGTCCACTGACAACAGGCTCACGTCCTCTCCCCGCCCCCGCCACCACTGCTCGGCCGCCCCTTCCCAGCCCCTCCTTCTGGAGGGGACCACGTCTCACAGACACCTGGTGCGCCGTTCTCACTCCACCTCCAGCTGGCTGGGAAGCAGCACTTGCCACCCACAGGCACTGGCTAGTCCCACTCCGCCCCTGCACCTCACAGGGCAGAAGTGGGAAGCAGTCAGATAAAAGAATCACCCGGTCAGCTCTGGTCAGCTCCAAACCATGGCTGCTCGCAGACAGTCACGGCCAGTCTGTCAGTCAGGACTTCTTACTCCTACGAGGAAGGGGCGTTTCCTAAGGATCCCGCGCTCTTCACAGCAGCTGCGGGGGCTGCCAGCTGAGAGGTCTGCTTTGGCTCAGAGACTCAGTGTGGCTCCTGCCACCTGGCAGTCTCCCTGGGTGCCTTGCACATGTGCTCCAGTCCGGAAGTCGGCTTCTACTTAGGAGGGATCACAACCAGGGGAGGCCCCCGCTTGGGCCTCCACATGAGGACCTGGGCGTCGTTGGCATTGGGCTTCACTAGTGCGTTGGGGGGGATGGGTTCCATCCGGCTCAGGATCCGGGGCTGCTCCTGCTGAGTCCTGCCCACCAGCCGGGCCCGCTGCCCCAAGAGCTGAAGAGGGTCCACCTCAATGTCCACCCGCATCCTCCACTTGATGGTCTGCAGAATGATCTTCTCCTTCGTAGTGGCATTCATGGCCACCAGCCAGGTGGTGAAACTTTGGTCCCTCTTGATCCTCGTGAGCAGTGGCACGTTGCTGTCACTCACTGGCACTGCCCACGTCACACTGGGATAGAAGTTGTCATTCATGCTGACGGAGAACCTGGAGATCTTGTTGGTGGGGCCGACCAGGGTCACGGTTTCCGTGGTGTTCCCGTACCAAGGGTAGCTCACCCCATCTGAGTCACTGATGGCCTTTACTCTGCCTTCCCTCAGGTCGGGCAGTTCCCAGCTTGACCTGGCAAAGCAGAAGAGATGCACAAGAAAAGAAGAGGCGGCATGAATGTTTCAGAAGCTGGAGAGGCGCCCACCACTTACAGACTTAGACAACTTGGGCAAGATGGGCATTTCAGAGGGGAATTCAGGCCAGAAAGTTCTATGCTGTGCTGTTTCAGGATTAAGTGAGAACACATCCAAACAGAAATAAAAAAGCAATGCCAAAACAAGTTAAATAAAACCAAAGATGACCCAATTGAAAGCAGAGAGCGCAAACAGACAGTCGTGACCACAAAGAGGCCCCCGCCAGTGGGGATCATGGCAGTCAGCGGCTCAGGGATCCTTTGCAGAACATGCTCCCCAGGGTTCTGAGGGTCGGAAGGCCTGCTTGGTGAGACGAGGTGGTGGTTGGGTTTGATGTGCTTGGAAGGAAGGCTCCGGGGAAGGGGGCAAAGCTAACTGTGACAGCATTAGGGGGTCACGCTAGGGGTCCTTCCCTTCAACCAAGAGGGTCACCCAAACCCCAGCCACCGGCAATTCAGTGCTTAGCAAATGCCACCCTGCAAAAGGGCACCACAAGGAGACACCGGTCACCCTGGAGGCCACCTGGCTTGTGAAGCCACACCACTGCAGACACCCAGTCTCCAACGCCCTGTCTCCCCTGGGCTTCGAGTCAGCCTGCAAGCCATTCCCGATGCCTGCCTGCTCTTCCCTCTGTCCCCCAACCTTGTACAGAGGAAAGGACCATGATTCTCCCCACCTCGGGCTGCTGCTCCTAAGAGTGATGATAATGATAAACAGCAAGAGCTGGCACCTACGGGGCACCTACTCTGGTCCAACCACCCTGCTGAGCCCTTTGGCTCAGTTACTGTGCAAACTGTTCCACAACTTGAGTGACTCTCGTTTCTATTTTCACGTGAGGAGATAAAGACTTAGATGTTAAGGTGCACGCCCAGGTCCTGGGATTGTCCGAGGGGAGCTGGCTGCTGTGGGACCCCAAAGTTTCCCACCCTGATCATGTTGGTCCCCAGGTGCCCCTAAGGTGTTGGTGGAAGGCAGGGTAGAGGGACGCAGGATGTCCCATGAGCTAGTAGCTCCCAGGGCAGTTTTGAGGAGCATCCACTACATTCCCACTGCTGGACTAGGGATGATGCTTGGAGGTTCTGCTAAGGATTCAATCATTACAGGAAGAAATGAGGCCATTGCATCCATCAGCTAAAGGGGTGTGCGACACAGAGCTCTCCCTCCTAGGAAGTGGCGGAGGATCCTGCAGGGCTTTCTCCAAATGGTCTAAAGGGCAGTCAGGGGGACGCTGTGACATCCCAGCAGCCTCACCTTCACACTCACCACCCTGCAGCTGGCCCCACAGCCCTTCCTCTGTGGCCGACCCCCCTGAGGAGCAGGCAGGGCTGCACCACTTGGGGGGAGGCGAGCCCCAAGGCACAGCCCCCTCTCTGGTCTTCATGCCCTGTGATGTGTCCTGGGTGGCCGGAACTACCAACTGACCTGAGGCAGGATCAGCAAGAGCCCAGGTGTGGCTGTGCCAGGGGTAGCTTCCAGAGAATTCTACGGCCATTTCCTACTGCACAGAAGGGAGCAATCAGAGTGACTGATACCGTCACACAGGTTGGAGGTTGGCTGGAGGCCCCATCTGCCTACTGGGCACTTGAAATGCCCACACTGGAGTCATGGTGCCCAGAGCCAAGGGGCTAAGACAGTGATTCAGTTGTCATTCGACTTGTGCAGCTGAGCCCTGTCTTTAAATGTGGGTGGGGGCAGGGCCCTGCTGGCCTGCATTGCTCGGTGTGCCTGGACCGCAGGCGTCTGCAGCCCCAGCTGCTCTGGCTTTCCACCCTAGCACCCTGCCCACTGCCAGGGAGCTCGTCCCAGGAGGATGCACTTTTGTTCCATGAGGACCCTGCCTCGTCAGGACTGGCTGTGTGGCTGGTTCATTCTGTGACCTTGTCTACGGATACTTAGGGTTCATTCCTTTGTCCTCGTCCTGCTGCCCAGAGCCACGAGTAGAGACCAGGGCACGGGGTCTCGTGGCCAGTCTGGAGGGATAAATCACAAAACTTAGTGTGGTCCTAGGTTTCCTGAAAGATGGAGAAGGTACAATAAAGGTGACTTATTTGGGGACAGACGGGGCAGGCCCTCTTCTCGGAGCACTCTCTGGGAAGCCTCTTAGCAGCCACAGAACCCAGACGTGTGGCCAAGCAGTCCCGTCACCCGACCTCGGGAGGCCGTGCCGTAGGCCCCACGCACAGACCCTCTGCGGTGGCTCTTGTGGAAACGCTGGGGTGGGGCTCGTGCCCTGCCACAGACCCGGCACCCGCGGGCCACATCATTAGGGGGATGGCTTGATTTGGGAACAGCCAAAAGTCACCATGACTTCAGTCGAGTGACTAGGGAGTGGCTTACTCTTCAAAGAACGGGGTATATTTTATTTCTATTTGGAGAACTAGACACCAATGTGTATCCGTCAGTGGCGTTTCTGTTTTTTTCAAAAAAAAGTTATGTCTGTAAGATGCACGGCTGATTTGTGTAGCTGATAAAAAGGCTTTGATATGGTTTTCAGAGACGCCCCTGAAACCTCCTGAGAACGGGAGACCCTGGAGCCACCTGACCTGTATGGGGACTGCCGAGCACAAGGCACCTCAGATCCCACGTGGCCCGCGGTGAGCTGCCCTCCTACCGTGAACCTTGGGGTCTTCCTGGCTCTGCTGCACCGTCCCCCTGGTCAGAGTGCAGGGTCGCCGTGGGCTGTTCGCGCCCCTCTGCTGGACAGCCATGCTGCTGCGTCACACATCCCGGGCACACGCCCAGAAACCACGCCTGGCTTCCTCTCCTTTTCTCCATCCAACTTGCGCAGCCTTGCTGAATGCAAGACCTCAGTGTCCCTTACCTGGTCCACTGGCATGGCCCACAGCGGTCTCCGCGTCAATTGCGATCCTCTCAAACTCATCTCAGGCCGCCCAGGTGTCCCACCTCTGGCTCCCGTCACGCCCTTTCTACAGGTGAAACCCCTGAGACCCCTCGGCCTGGCCAGCTCTGGCTCTGCGCGCAGGATCAGCTCCTGAGCAGGACAGCTGTGGCCTCCACTCTGGCCTCCCTGCTGCTCTCACCCTGCCCTGGCTCCGGCCGGGTCCTCTGCCTGCCATGCCTTCTCCCGCTCAAGTGTCACTGTGGCTACATACGTGTCCTTGGAGGGTCATCACGGGGGTCTACTCCTCCAGGAAGGCTTTGGCTTCTGCCCAGGGGCACGTCCACATCTGCAGGTGACAGCTCTTGACTGGTTCGTGGGTCTGTCCTGCACACTGGACTGTGGTCTCACTGAGAGCGTGGCTCATGTTGAGCCATTAGTGTCCAGCATGTTGCTGGCACATAGGGAAAATAAGTCTTGGCTGAAGGAATATTTACTGGAATCATTTTTGGGCCCAGAGCTTGGAAGTCGTGTACAACAACGCCCATCATGGTTTTACACTTCCTGTGAGTGCCCACCTTTGACTGGAGCGGGTGTTCACAAGATCAGTCAGATGGAACAGGGTGTGGTCTCCTGTCCCTGACATTCCACAGCCCTCCCTGGCCACCCACCACGGTGCTCAGGGTGCACGGCCCTGACGTTTTCTCAGGAGAGAAGGGTGGGCTCGAGTTTGCCTCCCGTGACCAGGATATGGGTCAGCTCTCGGGGCAGGCAAGCTACTCCCCCTCCTGCCGCTCACTCCCGTTCTCAGTGCCCTCTGCCTCTTCTGGCACGGCTCAGGGCTGCTCAGCTCCTCCTCTGCTTCGAGTCCCTCACACTTCCTGGGCAACCTCATCTGGGTTCATGCTTTAAGTAGCATCTGCACTCTGACCAACTCCCACCCGCAACTGACCGGGATTGCTCCCTGGGCTCCAGACCGCGTGCCCAGCTGCCTGCTGAAAAAACCACGAGCCCTCGTGACCTCTCTGTCACGTTCCACTCACTGCCCCCTGCATGGCCCGTCGGTGCCACCAGACATCTCCATCCCACCACTCCAACCCGCTGCCCTGGTCAGACGCCTGCAATGCCCTCTCTGACCACTCTGCCAGCACCCAGCTCTGCTGCCCCGGCATTTCCAACATGGAGGCCACGTGATCTTGCTTAGCATCTTTAAAACCATGTCACTCCCCTACTCAGTCACCCCTTCCCATAATCCACTTATAAGTCCCAGTCCTGGAGAGGGCCTGTGGGACACAGCCCGTTCCTGACCTCATCCCCTCCTCCCTCCTTGCCCATTCTGGCCTCTATGCTATTCACTGAAGGTGCCA
Source organism: Glaucomys volans (assembly GCA_020662805.1). Taxonomy (NCBI): domain Eukaryota; kingdom Metazoa; phylum Chordata; class Mammalia; order Rodentia; family Sciuridae; genus Glaucomys; species Glaucomys volans. The sequence continues at coordinate 475,430 of JAJEJO010005226.1, forward strand.
AAGAAGCTCCCACTCAGGGCCTCGCTGACTTCTCGTCTGCCTGAAGCCTCCTCCCTCGGGACCTGGAAGTCCTGCTCCTTTGCCTCCGTCACTGCTGACGCAATGCCACGTTCCCAGGGCAACCTTCCCAGCAACCACAACTCACCCACCTGCCTCCACTCCGCTTTCCTTCAGCGTCTCCTAACAGACTACGTCAGTGCCTTCCTTGGCGAATGTCTGTCTCTGCTCATCCCACTCCCCGAACGCAGCCCCTCCGCAGGCAGGGATTTCACAGGTTCCCTCCCGGTGGCTCCCCCAGTGCCTACGGCAGCACCAGCACGTGGGGGCCGGACGTTATTTGCTGAATGAGTCCTCGCTGAACTGGTGCGAGGAGGCTGTGACCTCTACGCAGATCCAGCTGCTCGCTGGAGGTGACTAGGCAGGCGGAAGGGGTGTGAGGTCCTGGCAGACGTGGGTCTAGAGCTCAGGAAATAGTCAGGGCGGGGGATGCAAGTGGCCAATCACCCACTGCAAGTGGCAGAAGCTGATTTAGGTCCCTGAGGATGAAGGAGCCCAGAGGAGGCTTGTTAGACAGCCAGATATGCAGAGCAGTAGTGAAGGAGAAGGACTGGTTTCCAAATTCAAGGAATTTCAGGGAGTCACCATGACAAAAGCCACAGAAATCAAAGGTGGGATTAAGAAGCCCTGGGTTTGCTAACTGTTGACGCAGCAGTAAAGACACACTGGCCCAGGCCACTCTGTAAGGAGCCAGGAGGAGAAGCCAGCCTGAGAGGCAGCACGGGGCTGAGGCAGAGGGGAGAGTGTGGGGGCCCACGGCTGGCAGAGGGCGCCTGGCTGCAGAACCTAGCGCTGCCCCTTACCAGCGGTGTGAACCCAGGCCAGCCACCGCCCCGCGTCCACCTTCCCCACCATAACACCGCAGTGCTCGCTGGGTGTGGTGGTGCACACCTTGACCCCAGCAACTCCCGAGGCTGAGGCAGGAGGCTCTGAGTTCAAGGCCTCAAAATAAATAAAAAGGGCTGGCATGTGGCTCAGTGGTGAAGCTTGGCCGATGGGTTCAGCCCCCAGCACAGAAGCAAAACAGCTGCTGACCCAGGCAAGCACCCCACTGGCCTCAGGTTCCTGGGGTGCAAGCCCAGCCCTCAGCTCAGAGCTGCTGTGCAGATGGAGTGAGGCTGAAGGGCAAAGGCTCAGGCGTGCCCGACAAGGCAGCTGTCAGGTAGGTGTCACGGCGCCGCCTTCGTCCATGCCCCTGCTCCACCCTGAGTAAGCAGCGCTTCACTTTAGACAGCTGCCCACTGACCCGAAGCTCACAGGTAATGGACTCGCCAGCAGGCGGAGGCTTCATGCCTTCCATGCTGCACGTTCAGAAGAAAGAAGCAACTCTCAGCGGCTCAGCATTTCATTCCAAAACACAGTCCCTGGCTCACCCTCGAGGGGCAGGGCCACCTCTCCAGGATGAGTCACCACGCTGCCCAGGAAGCCCACAGTCACAGGGAGCTGGGGCAGGGACAGGAAGCAGTCTCCCTGTGGGCGGGGCTTGGCAGGTGTGCGGGAGTGTGGGGTGAGAGGGGAGCCCGGGCAGAGCCTCCGGGCAGGCTTGGGATCTGGGAGGGGATGGTTCTCAGCCCCCCCGTGAGGGCCCCTGGTTGGGCCTTGTCAGGGACGCACTCTACTGTCTTCTGGCCTGTCCCTCCTCGGGTGAGGACTCTGTGGGCTCAGAGGACATGCCCCCTCTCCAAGGCCCCTTCGGGGTACCTGGGGTCTCGGTATTCTCAGCCCCAAAGGCTCTGGACCTCCCGACCCACGCGGGCCTTTCCTGTTCTGTGTCCCCCGCTCCTCTGAGTGTGCAGCTTCGTGCCCAGGGGGTGGTCAGGTGGGCTCTTTGTTGGGGGTATGCGTGGAGTTTGGGCCCAGGGCTGGGTGTCCACAGGCATGTGTGCATGTCCCCAGTAGGTACAGGGTCAGGGCTGGGAGGGGCCAGGGCCCGGGGCCAGCTGTGCCTACGCCGCCATGTCCTGGCCGCAGCTGGGAGTCGGAGAGTCACCGTCCCAACCTTGCCTTCAGGTGCTCCAGTGTGTCTGTCTAGGTAGGTGGATAAAGTCCGATTCAGGGCTCTGCTGCTTGACTTGCAGCTTCAGAATATTTAAAAACATGGTCCCCAGGCCTTGGTGTCCTTGCCCTGGGGCTCACGTGTCAGACAGCAGAGGCGGGTGGGCTCCAGCGTGCGTGGGCCACCTGCCGGCCCCGCCCTTGCAGACGCCTTCAGACCAGGCCTCTCGGCGCCTGAACCCGAGGGCACCAGGTGGGCGGCGCCAGGGTTCCACACCCAGGAGGGACTCGTGGAGGTCACACAGCTAGCCGGGGCAGGAGGAGCGTGGAGCCCCAGACCTGATTCCAAATCGCACTCAAGAACACCCTGGCACGCGGCAGTCCAAAAGCGCTAAGAAACACTGAGGGTCGTGGGCGAGGTCAGCTGACACAGCCTGTGAAATGCCACCTGTCAAGACAGTGACGTGTCCCAGAGCAGCGGGGAGCAGTCCTGCCCGGCCACGCACCCTCCCTGCCACCTGGCTCCTCCCAGACCTCTCAGGTAGCAGGGGTCCTCCAAGACCTGCTGCCTCCAAGCAGAGGTCACCATGCTGCTGCGTCACAGCTCACCCGTGGCTTCCTGGACGCGGCACCGTGGAGTCTGCGGTCTGACCGCGGTGTTGATCCTGCTCTCTGAGGAACTCCGGCTGCTGTGGTGACTTGGCTGCACTAGGAGGGCCAGACCTTCTCTCTTACCCTTCAGGCTGGAACCTGAAGTCCACGCAGGATGTGGGGAGCTGAGTGAAAGAGCACCACTGCCCCCAGGGGTCCCGGCCTGCTGCCCCCGCACTGAAGAGAACAAGGCGCGTCCCTCGTGGGAGCCTCTTGCTCAGTGCCCTTCCTGGGCTGTGGCACCTTTCCCTCCACACACCTCACGGAGCGCAGGGGGCCCTGGCTGCAGCTGAGGGGAGTGGGCTCGTGCAGCCAACGGCCCCTGGGCAGTCACTGGCCCCCGACACCAGTCCCCAGCCCTGACCTGGAATGCGCCCCCTTCCCAGCCGGCTTGTGCCTGGATGCAGACAGCTTTGAAAGTGGCCGCTCCTCCCTCTGCGCTGTTCCTGACAGGCCTCACCCTCCGCTGACAGCATCCTTTCCTCCCTGGCCTCAGGGAGCATTCGGGCCCAGCTTCCCTGGCTGCCCCCCTCAGGCTCCGCACAGACTGAGCCTCTCCACCCTGAGAGCCCTCTCACTCTCACCCCTGCCTCCTGGCGGTCAACTGACCGGCTGGGACCTGAGGATCTCAGCCCCGAGGTCCTGGGTTAGGGTCGGGGCCAGTCTCCGGGTCACCTCGAGGATGGTTTGCCTCCGACTGCAATTCGGAGCTCTTGGAGCCAAGTCCCTGGCCAGAGGCTGCAGAGCCAGTGGCCACTGGCAGGCGGCAGCCCTCCTGGCCCCTCTCATCACAGCCTGTGCCGGCAGAGGGGCCCTCTCCCCGTCCTCGAGGGGCTCACAGCCCACCACCCAGGGGCAGAGCTCCGCTCACGCCCCAGCACTGGATGCCCCAGGGGAAGCAGGTCACCGAGGTTGGGTGGTTGGGCAGGGAGGCTTCGCAGGGCAGCGGGCTGGAGCAGGACCCAAGCAGCACTCGGCCTGCTGGGGCCACTCTCCGGTGGAGACGGAGGTGGCGGTGGGGACCTGCCCCACTGCTGCCCTCACCACGCTTGTCCACCACAGGCCCCTCCTCCGCCACGGTTGCTCCAGGGTCACACACTGTCCTCACTGCTGGGCCCCCGCTCAGCTGGCCCAGCTCCTCAGCCATGAACATGGCTCTGGAGATTCTGCAAGGGCCCACGGCTCCATGCAGCCCAGGGCACTGCTTCCCGCCTGCTGTCCAGCTCAGGGCCACCAGCCCTCCTGGCTCTCCAGACCCCAGCAGCGCAAGCTTTTCCTGTTCAAGAACTTCCTCCTCTGGGCCCCTGGACTCGTCCCCCTTCCCTGCCTCCTCTTCATCCTCCATCTGCGGCTCTGTCACCTCCTGAGGCCTCCGCCCACTGGACCTCACGTCTGTCTTCCGCAGCAGCTTGTCCCCATGCCCCTCTTCCCGCACAGGGGCAGACCTGGCGCCTCAGCAATACTAGCGGGAGCACAGAGCAAGCGCTCGCCTGGAGCTGCTGTGACAGATGGGCCAGCGACTCTAGCAGGGGCACAGGCCCCCTGTGAGGCCAGATCAGAGGGCAGCAGAGGGGGCGAGTGGGCACAGCCCTTCCAGAGTCCAGGAGTGTCCCAGTGACAGCACAGGACGGGGTGCAGGTAGCTTGGGGCGTCCTGGGGAGCCAGGTCCTCGGCAGGTGGAGAGAGGGCAGCGGTGCTCGTTGTTTCCTTCTTGGGTTAGAATCCTGCCCCTGTGAGTAGGGGCATGTGGCAGACACACGGGGTGTGGGAGTGGTGACCCATGGCCTTGGTGACCCACAGCCTCGGGGCTTCTCTCCTGTGTACGTTCTCATTAAAAATAACTAATTGTGTTTATAAGAAAGTGACGAGTCACCCACAGGGCTGTACAGCGCGGCCACGACACTCGGGAGACAGCGGGCAGAGCAGGGCAGGCAGGGAGACCGGCCTGGAGAGCCGTGCACAGGTCTGGACGGGGCCACCTGCTGCCATGTGGCCGTGGCAGATGGCAAGGCCTCTCTGGGCTCCGGCTCTCGGGTGGACACAGCCGATGGTGGCACAGCCGGAGGGTTGCTTTAAAAAGTAGATGAGAAAGCGGAGCAACCTGCACCAGCCGGGCACGGGAGGTGGTCAACCAGGATGGTCACTGTGGCCTTGCTCGCTGGACACCAAGCCTGACGAGCTGGCACCTGAACCTCTTCAAAGGGACGGTCCCTCCCTTCATGCAGGGGACAAGGTGATGGGCAGGGTGGGGGCAGTGCAGAGGGCCTGAAAGGACCCGTCACTGGGGCACCCTCTGCCATCACACACTGAATCCGCACCGACACCCCAGGTGGCCACAGCACCACCATCCCCACTGGGCAGAGGAAAGGCAGACGGAGCGCAGCGAGATGCCCGGTAGACAGCCGGAGGGAGCCATGGAGCAGCGTCCTTGGGGCGGCCACCTCCTTTACCCAAGCACTCTGGGAAGGACAGTCTCCCTGGGCATCACACCTTTGCTTTCCCTGGGTTGCTCAGTGGGTGGCCCTACGTCCTGGAGTGGGGCATTGTGGCCCCGTCTCCCAGAGGCGGCCATGCAGACGGAGAGAAGTTGAGCAACGGTGTGCGCCTGCCCGGCTTGTGTGCGGGCTTGACCCGGGAGAGGCTCCCCACGTGCCTCCAGCTCCCAGCAGCGCATGCTTCACCCCCACAGCTACTCTGCCCGCTTGGCTGACTCCTTCAGTAAGTAACTCTCGAAGCCCCATGGGAACAGGCATCTCACGGGGAGGGGACGCAGATCCCGGGACCTGCTTCTGGCAGCCGTGCGTAAGCCACACCTAAATGGCTGCGGTGCATGGAGGGATGCGAGTGCTGGTCCTGGTCGGGCCAGGTAGCGTCCTGCGGGGCAGGAACAGTGGAGGGCATTGGCGAGCACCTGCCTCGCTCTGCAGGCTCGCTCGAGCCTGAGGGGGGCTCGGAGGTCGGCTCCTGGGGGAGGCCAGCCGCAGGCACTGAGTCCGTCCTGCTCAGGCTGCTCGTCTTCTCCCTGCAACACTCAGGGCGCTGGCTTGCCCCTGGAGGACGTCCTCTGCTCGTGAGCGCCAGCAGGGGACGGCGGGCACCGGAGGCCTGCGACCCTGGCCCTGCAGATGTCACACTGTGCGGAGCTCTGAACCTCTTCCTCCAGGAGGGAATCAGGCAGCTGTGGGCGTGGCTGTGTGTCCGGGAGCGGCGGCGTCTGCGTGGCGCTGTCCGCCTGGTCCTGCCCTCCTCGCCCTCCTGGGAGCGGCTCTCCTCTGCAGGACCTGCTGCAGATGCAGAAGGAGCACTGGCCTGGGAGTCAGAAGGCGCAGGGCTGCATTCTGCTCTGCCCCTCAGCTGCAGGACGTCACTGAGGCTGTGCGGGGCTCAGGCTGCCAGCTGTGCCCTGGGGGGACACCACCCCTCCCAGGGCTGCCACCTGGGCCACATGAGAAGCAGGTATAACGTAAGAGCGGCTTCCTGCCTGGAGACTGCTCCGAGCTTCGCCAAGTGGGTCAGCTGTGGCCAAGCCTTCCCCACCCCGAGCCCGGAGGGGCTTCCTGACTGCCATTCCCCCAGCCCCTGGAGGGCTCCGGCTGCCTCGGGGTCCGCGCTGGCAGAGCAGGCAGACCCTGGCTGACCTGGGGCTGGGTTGTGCTGGGCAGTGCACCCCAGTGCACGAATCGTAAGACTTCCCCTGGCCAGCAGAGTGCAGCCCACGTCCCGCTCCCCGCGGCTGCGTGACCTGCCTCCACTCCCTTCTGACTCTCCCCGTCTCCCAGCTCTTGCACTCCACCTCGCCAGCTTCCCTGATGGTCCTGAGACAGCAGTCTGCCGCAGGGCTGTGGCGCGTGGTATGCGGACAGTGCCCTGCCTCACGTTCACGTGGCTAACTGTGTGATCCATGGGTCTAAGTGTACCACTCCTCAGGGACACCTTCCCTGACCGGCGGACACCCATCACTCCTGCTGAGCTAACTGTGCGCTTTCTCACAGAGCCCTGTATTTTCCCGATTCACACGACTTGTTGCCATTTGCAATCACACACTCTGAGTCTGCTCACGGCTCAGCGTCTGTCTCTTCATGTGGCTGGGACATGGTCACCCTGATGACTGCAGCCCAGGTCCTGCCAAGGCCTGGCACACTATGGTCATGGGGTGGGAAAGGATGGGCATCTGCGAGAGGGAGGGGCCACAAGAAGCAGAGCGTGGAGGCCAGCGGGAAGGCAGCGGGGTGGGCTGGGGACAGCAGGGCTCAGCGGGAACACAGAGGGGTCCAGGAGAAAGGCCCAAGAGCGGCTGCCCGAATTTCGGATTTCAGAGGAGCAGCCGTGGTTGGTGTGTCCTGCGACACGAGAAAGGGCTACTGTGGCCTTGTGGGGTCTAGTGTGGCCGACTGTCCAGAGAGCCCTGGAGGCTGGGAATGGGCCAGGAAGCAGAAGAAGGCCCAAGGAGTGTTCCATGGTGGCCCCTGACTGTGGTGGTGGCCTGCCCTTGGCTATCAAGGGGTGGAGCTTCATCAGTGTCCCCTGCATTCAGCAGGGAGATCTCTGGGGTCGGAGCTCTGATGGGCAGCGTTGCTGGACGGTGGGCCTCGGCTCCCGCTGTCCCTGAGCCACCCTGAGCCTATGGGGTTGAGCAGCAGAGGCAGGTGGTAAGGAAGCCGAGGGAAGCAGGTGAGTGCCTCCTGCAGAGGCGGAGTGCACGCCCAGGCGGGACACCGAGCCCCTGTCCACCCGCAGGAGCCCCGTGGTCCTCCTCCCAGGCACTTCTGACCTCGCACTCCAGCGCAGGTTGGAGATGTTGACAGGAAAACTAGGAAACACGAAGCCCTATGCACCCTTCACCCCTTAGAGCCCTGCGCACACGAGTGACCTCGAGTGACCTCTTCATTCTGCAGACCATCGTGACATCCGTCCACGTTCCGTGGCCCTGGACAGGCAGAGCAGTGCCTCCCCACTGACACCGAGCCCTTGCTCACCAGGACTGGGCTCAAAAGCGTGTGGACGGGGCGGGCATGAGCACAGGAGGAGGGCCCTCCCAGGGACAGTGTCGCAGGAGTCACCTGAGGTCACAGGTTATTAGTTCCACCCTCCTATGGCCACATCTGACCACCAAAGGGAACGCAGCTCAGTCAAGATCAGTGGTGAAGAAAAGCCACGTCAGAGGCAGGGCTCCCATGACAGGCTGACCCTGTCCTGTGCAGGGGACAAGGTCACAGGGCAGAGTCCCTGCCGGATCACGCCAATATAACGTGGGGTGTTCGGGGACAGAGATGCCCTCATGGGCAGCAGCACAGGGCCTGGCCCAGGGGGAAGAGCAGGATGGTGGTGACAGTGACAGTGGTGACAGCAACAGCTCACATTTACGGGAGGCCAGCCCGGCACAGGTGTCCACCATGCCACTCTGCACACACTGACCAGGGGACACCACAGTGACCCTGCGAGGTCAGCGCTGAAACTTGTCCCCACTCTAGGGAGGTTTGGGGCGGTGAAGAAGCACCTAAGATGGCCCAGGACTGGACCCTGGCCAGCGGGCTCCGAGCAGACCCTGAATGCGGCGTGGGCGGCAGGAGCCCAGGAGCAATGGCCTCAAGGTGCTGGTGGAGGCAGAGGGAAGACGGTTCCGGTACCACTTGAACTAAAGTTGGGCCCAGAGAGAGGGGAGAACCGGCCTGGGGAGCTGGTGGCCCTGACAACACCGTGGCCGTCCGTCTGGGGGGTACGTGGAGGTGGCTCTCCAGCTCCCACGGCCACGAGGTGCCCGCCAGCACTTATCACAGAAAGAACAGGAGGAACCGTCACCAGATAGCGACCTGTGCACTTCACAAAACACCCCCAGGGTCTTCATGATAACCCCACGGAGGTCACGTCCTCCGTCTTGTAGACCAGGAAGCATCGGCTCAGAACAGCTGAGCGAGTTTCTCAGGTCCAACAGCTGGCGCGTGAGTGGGGCGGCCTGAACCTGCGTCCACACTCCCCTGCTTCTCTCAGGCGAGGCAGGAGGGGAGCCTGGAAACTGGTCTACCTGGTCAAGTCCTCATTGTCTGAAGAAGAGTGGGCGCCTTATGCATCAATAGTCCACTTTTGCAAAGAATTTTCCAGAACTTGGCCGTCAGGGAGAAGCGCTCCCTGATCTGCCTGTAATAGCACTTGGTAAACATGAGCCAGAAACAATCACCTACTGAGCTGCCGCCAACGCTGGTCGTCTGCCCGTGGAGCTGAGCACTGATACCGAGAATGGGAAGCCGTGGAGAAGCCCTGGGAGGGCGTGGCCACCCTCCCTGCTGGGCTCCTAGCTGCCCCTGTCCCCCAGGGGCTATCCAAGGGGCCCCTTCAGGTGAGCGCTCTGAACACCCCCTCCCCCGAGTCAGTCCTGCCCTGCAGACCCTCAGCTTGAGGTCCACTCTGCTCTGACTTCCCTGCCTGCCAGGCCTCGCTCCTGAAGCTTTCTTGAGCAGTCACGCAGGATGCAGGCTGGTTCTGTCACTCCACGCCCTGAGCTGCAGGCCACCCTTGGCCACCCAGAGCTCCATTCCTGCCCCTTGAGACCCCAGGGCGTGGCCCCAGAGTGAGTTCTGTAATGCACCACATAGTTTTAGATCAGGTCCAGCCACCCCAAACGCACTCTCTTAAGTTCAGTGACATGTGACCAGCTGGTTTTGTGACTTGATGACAGTAGTAAGAGGCCCTCAGAAGTGCCACTACTGCACACTTGTGATGAAGGAAGGAAAACGTGACTTGGCTCCTCCCACGGCATGGTGAGGTGGCACGGTCAGCGTCCCCAGCTTACAGACAAGCACGCTGGGCAGTAGACATTGTAACTGGCCGCGAGGAGGTCAGACGGATTCGGAGACCCAGGTGTGTCTGAGCCCCAATCCACACTCTCAAATGTCCCTGCCACTGCAGCGGCAGATCAGGATGTGTCAGGAGACAATTCAATAAACAGCACGCCTCAAGGAGCCCGGCAGAGAAGCCCCGCGAACAGGAAAGATTTATGGGTTAAATAAATAAGCACCCTTCATTGTTCCTGCTTCGTTTCTTTAAAAAAATTAGATCCACGTGTTGAAGTCCATCTCTGTTCCGTCTGTGAATCTGATGAGTGTCCATGTTTGAGCATGCATGTGTGCATCTGTCATCTATCTCTACCTTCTTAAAAAGTGGGGCGAGTCAGTCTGTGAGAAGTGGCCCAGAACAGGTGTAGGCAGGGTGGCAGAACGCCACCGCCAGTCAAGCCTGCAGGAAGGTGTGCCGGTGATCTCGGCTCTCATCCTGAGCGGCCATTCCGGCCCTGCCTGTCCCACAGCTCCCACGAAGCACAGGGAGCCCACGGGGCCTCTGTCTCTTCTGGGGCAAAGGCAGGGCAAGGGCTGACCCCTGGCCCTGCAAGAGCCCGAGGTCCCGAGCCCACTAAGGCCGTCTCCGACTCGCAGTCTCTCCCTCCCGGCCCGCTTGCAAAGCTTCCGAGAGAACCTGTGCCACATTAATAGCACACAGACTCGAGAGAAAAGTGTGTCAGGGCCGCTCTTGGCAGGATGAGAGTCCTGAGCAGCAGCCGCCTCTCGGGCCCGGGATGGCAGCACGCGGGTCACATGGAAACACACTGTATTGGATTTTTAAAGAAGGCAGCAAATTCAGCAGGTGCAGGCTGGGCACTGGGGGTAAGGCGGGCATTGATATTTTAGGAAAGATCTGAATTGCTCCTCAATATGTCCTGCCTGGCTGGGATGATCCAGGACAGGGCAGCTAGGGGGCAATCTCACGGTCCAGAATCCATCGCCCAGCCCAGAGGAGCCAAAGGGCGCAGGGGACGGGAGGGGAGCCCGCACGTGAAGGAGCATGTGGTGCGTGGTGTGCGGGCTGAGTCCACGCCTCCTGGAGCCAGAGGCCCAGCAGCGGGGGGAGGAGGCAGGCCTTCACCCTCAAGCAAAGCTGTGTAACGGCCTGCCCTAGGGTAGTGCCATGTCCATGGCCAAGGGAAATGGTGGTCAGCAAGGGTAGGACCAGGGGGCAGGCCCAGGGGAGAGGAAGACACAGTCTGGAGGTGGGGCTGGAAGCAGACGGCCACCCTGCTATGGGACAGGCACACAGTGAGGCCATGTCCTGCGCTCCATGGTCTCCACTGGGAGGTGTGCGGGTGACACTGACCCCTGCTCTCTGCGAGGGCCACAGTGGGCAACTTCTAATCAGGGCACCAGGAACGCCCCGGCCAAGCTGCAGTGCGCCGGGCTGGGTCTGAACTCAGGCTGTCCTGTCGGCAGGGCGGGTTTCCCCGCTTCAGGCTGCACTGTCCGTGGGGGACGGGCAGTGTGGACATGCCCTACAGATGTGGGACAGGTGTGCCTGCAGGTTCCTGCAGGGAACAGTCTGACCTTGTAGGCTCAAGGCTCCCAGGAATCGGGACAGTCGCACACCCCAGGGAGCCCCGAGCGGGGCGGAGAGGCGGGACCCAGGGGGGAAGGCACCCTCTGCGTGGGGCTGTCACAGTGCCAGTTACGCAGGCCGTGGGCACAGCCCTCCCCACCCCTCCCTCCTCAGCGACCTCCGCTCACGTTACGCCACGTGCCCCGGCGCAGGAAGGCTCGACTTGCACTGCATTTACCTGGTGACGGTGCCACACTGCCACCGCCCCGTGGGAGCTGCACTTTGGATTGCGGCTGTGAGGTCCTCCTGGGCCACTGAGGGGCAGGTGACGCCCGGGTGGTGCTGGCAGCGGCCGCAGCCTCAGCTCGGTCAGCTGTGGTCATGGCGGTGGCAACCTGCCGGATGTTGGCCAGGTGGGCACCACAGCACTGAGGCCTTGGGCGTCTCCTGCCTTGTCAGGACCCAACAGCCGAGTTGAGGGGCATGGGCTTAGGAAGCCAGCTCAGGGCCCAAGTGGCTCGTCGGAGGGACTGAGTCAGGGGAGGCTGAGCTGGCCGGTCTCTGCGCACACAGGACACTCCCGCCATGGGGGCCCAGGAGGCTGGTCCTGGGGCTTCTCCCAGTCCCGGAGGCCCTGCCCACGCCCTGTGTGGGGAAGCGCACCAGGACAGGCCTCCAGCGCCTGAGCATGGTACCCTCTGGGCAGCAGCCCTTCCCGCCAGCCCAGCCCCTCCAGTGTGGCAGGAAGACGTGGGCAGCCAAAGGGCACGCAGGTGAGACCAAGAGTGGAGCACAGCCTGGCCAAGCAGAAGGAGGTGCAGAGTGGGCAGCGGGCAGCACGTGGACCGAGGGTGAGCAATTAGAGCACACGCTGCTGAGCAGGCCTGGGCAGCCAAGGTCAGAGTGCCCTGGACGGAGGCGCTCCTCACAGCTGTCCTGCTCTGGGGAGATGCAGGACTGCAGGGGAGCAGGGACCCGCCCTGTCTGCAGCAGGCCACAGCAGGCCACAGCCAGGGTGCCAGGTGCTGCCCTGCAGAGTGCTCCCTCCTCTGCCCCCACCCTGCTCCTGAGAGCCCATGTGGACCCCAGGCGCCTGCGGCCTCTCCCCAGCCAAGGCGGGAAAGGATGCCCTGAGGGACGCAGGGAGTGGAGCTCGCACCCTCCCGGGAGTCCCTGGGATGCAGGAGAGGAAGATCAGGAACCATGTAGAGGGGCACCAGTGACGACCAGAGATGACCAGACACCACCCACAGGAAGCCGTAGGCAGAAATGGGGCTCCCCAGCTGCAGACAGCAGCACCCAGAAACACCAAGCTTTGTTCTCCCAGGAGTGGTCAAGAGCCACACCCAGGGACAGCCGCTGGACGGAGGGTCAGGGCAAACACACGCTCGGCTAAGCTACAGAACCGCAGGTCTTGGGCTTGAGTGACATCTGGCACCATCCGTCTCTGGGAAACTCGAATTGCCGGTCATCCCAGGAGCCTTTGCTGCCCTCAGCAACGCCTATCCCGAGCAGCTCTGGCTGGAGGGAGCAACACACCTTTGGATTTCAGCTCTCCCTCGGTCCCGGGGTCCCTACTGCTACCCCAGAGCCACTGTTGGGGACAGGCTGGTGGGGCAGTGCTCAGCCTGCCCAGAGCTGCCTGGCCCACAGCCCTGCCAGCCCATCAGCGCGCTCGCTTCCCTTTTCAGAGAAAACAGCTGCCAGTGCACAGCCTCCCGGGGCTGCCCAGCACTGTGTTGGGAAGGAAAACGGGGTGATAGGTCTGACTCCTGGTCCCAAGGTGTCCTGGGGATGTGACCAAGCCGTGTCCCTCAGTACCATTGCCTCCATTTCTCATCTTAGAGCAGATCAGGGATTTCTGCACTAGCCAGGAGCCCTGCCTCGGGGTCCCCACCTGCCCTGTCAAGTCCTCCCGCCTCCTCTCCTCACCGGCCTCCCTCCCTGCACGCCGGCACCCCATCCACCCTGACCTCTGACATGGAAGCCAGCTGGTTGCCAGGGAAACCGGCCTGGAGTCCTAGCGTCCAGAGAATATGCAGAGCTGTCTTCAGAAGGGAAGAGCGGGGACTTTTCTCTGGCCCTGACTCTGCTGCCCCTGGGCGCCTTGAAGTCCCAGCTTGAGATCTTGCCCCACAAGGCCGGGCGTCTCTGAAGCCAGGCAGCACGCCTGGCTGCGCTGTTCCTCCTGTCACTCGGACGTCACTCTGTCCTCCCCAGGGCTGAGGCCAGTGGAAGTGGGGAGTGATCACTGCCTCTCCTCTCGAGCGATGCTGCTGAAGTCCAGCCCAGCAGTGGACTCCAGCACTGCTCCACGCCTGCCCGCCGCTGAAGCAGACCGTGCCACTCCTCCTTGGCGGAGTGAGTCTGGTGCTAAGAAACTCTGGAGCCGAGCAGAGAAGCCTGCACCCCGAGTTCTGGAGGGAAGGGCTCACAGTCCCAGCTGTCAGGGGCTCAGGCTCTGACGGCTGTGCACACTGGGGCAGAGGAGGCCTGGCGTGGAATGTCGGCGAGTGGGTGTTCTAAGGCTGTGTGTTAGTAAGTATAAAGGCGAGCACCCCCTGGCAGGACAGAACCTCGACTGGGCAGGCCAGCGCCCTTCAAATGGGCTCAGGAACCAGAGAGAAGCCTCAGGGGCTCCCGCAGGACAAATGGAAAGGACATGGAGTTGTGATGGGGACCCACGTGGACACCAGCCTTGACACCACGCTCCAGGCTCTGTGCGAGGAAGACACGGCCACGGTGGAAGGGGCCTCCTCGCTGTCCCAGACCTGGCCCCTCCCCCTCCCGGGGCCCAGCAGCCACCAGCCCTGTCCAAGGCTCCGCATGCCTGCTGCGTTCTGCACAAGGAGAGCCCATATGAGGAGTTAGTAACAGGAACTTTCCCCACACCGATGGGCAGGGACAGGGAGGGCAGGGACCTTGCTCTCCCACCTCGGCCAGCAGGCCTCTGCTTTGGGGGCTTGGCCCTCAGATTGACGGGCTCGATGTGCATGATCTTGTCAGGACTGGAGAGAAAGTTAGAAACTCCAGATGTGTCCAGAGCTGCCTGTCGGAGGCCGGAACAGCTGCCGCAGCATGACGCCCACCGTTCACGCAGTGACACCCACTATTCACGCAGCGACACCCACTATTCACGCAGCGACACCCACTATTCACGCAGCACCCCTGCTGTGCCTCTGGTCTATTCTGGAGACGTAATAAGCCTCTTGCTGTAATTACAAGTCACCAGGAATCACATCTTTCTGGCTGCCTGACACCGTAGAAACGTCATTCTCCCAAGGTCAAAGAACGTGTCCTTGAAACAGAACTGTCAAGCAGTGACAGGACTAGAGACCTTGTGACGGGGCTCCCGAGGACGTCCACAGACGCGGGCCATGGAGGCTCACGGCACAGTTGCTGGCACACACCACACTCCTATGGAGCTCCAGGGAGTGTCACCACACAGCGACCCCGGGAGCAGGCTATGCGGTCACCTGTGGCCCTGGGTGCTCTCTGACCGGTGGCTCCATTTTTATCCAGGTCATGGTGATGGCGTCTAAGGGAATGTAAATTAAGTTCAAGTCAGCTGCGTGATCCGGGCTCTCAGAGAGTTTACAGCACCAGGAGACAGTACCCAGCACCGAGTCCTCCCGGCCGTCATTCTGCGGCTCTGTCTCCAGAGGTGGCGGCCCCGCTGGCATCGCTGCCATCTAACTCTCCGGCCCCTCCACCGGCTCTGCGGTTCTCCTTCAGCTCAGTCATTCCCACAGTTAGCACAGAACACGAGGTCGGTGTTCCAGGCCGTTCATCACAGTTCCATTACAGCTGTGCGAACAACTCTGATCCCAGACACAGAACAGACGATGGCTGAGGGAGAACCGAGCTGGGGGCCCACGGGGAGCCCAGCCTGCTCCGTGCACTGACCCCTCCATTGCCACGCTCCAGGCAGGCTGCTCAGGCCAACCGTCTGCACCGTGGGGAGAAGTCCTGGAGCCGGGAAGGGCACTTCCCTTGGGCCTGCCTTTCGGCTGCGGCCCGAGCCCGGGCTCTCAGGGCGCAGCTCTCAGCGAAGGCCTTCCCCAGGACGCGAGCTCCTGGCTCTGCTGGTGACAGTGCTCTAACCTCCCCTCTGGGTCTCCCCACTACTAGCAGGTGCCTGGCTCAGAGGCAGGCATCGTCCCAGCTCCTCAGACCAAGGGTGGCGGGGCCGCAGCAGCAAGGCCCTGCACCACTGCCTCCCTGAGCCCGGTGCCCCGCCTGTGCTGAGCATGGCCGCCATCCCTCCTTACCCTCCCACGGCCCTGCATCTGACGGAGGTCTGACCATCTGTGTTACAGGTAGGGAAACGGAGGCCTGGAGAGGTCGTGCAATTTATCAGCCGTATCACTGACTTCAGAGCTGGACACAGACCGGCCCAACAGACCCAGACGCCAGGATTCCTGGGAAGCCCAGGTAGAGAGCAGCAGTAAACTGGCCAGAGGGACGAGCAAGTTTAAAGTTCTATTTCCTACCTAAAAGAGAGGGGGTGGGGGCGGGGCTATGAGAGACGGGGACTGGGACAGACATCGCCACCCCATGTACATGTAAGATTACATGAATGGTGTGATCTACATCGCGTGCAAACACAGAGATGAGCTATGTCCCCCAGGTGTGGGGAGCTGGGGGGCAGACAAGGAGCGCCGAGGCCCATCCAGGGAACTGGCCCATCTGCTGGGGGCCTTCCCTACACCCTCAGCCGGCCCTGGACGGCAGGTCATGGGCGTTTCCTGGAACAGAATGCTGCCAACCAGCACGGGGAGGCAGGAGGGTGACAGGTGGCACTGCTGGGAACCTGCAGGTTCGCAGGATAGAAGCCACAGTGTCAGCAAGGAGGGTCACAGCTGGGCCAGGGGGGCTGCCCTCCGCACCTCAGCCCCACATGCCCACCACACCAGGGCCACGGCCCTAGGCCCCGGGTAGGCATGCAGATTCCGTAAGGAGACACAGGGAGGGAGGGAGATGGGCATCGCCCACCTCCTGCCACTCAGCTGCAGCTATGCCGGGCACTCTGGGGTGGTGAGAATGACCACAAGCACACTTCCGTCGCACGCGGGCACCATCTGAGGGGATACTTGGACAAACTTGTGCAGAGCACACGCTGTGCCCCTTAGGGGTCGGGAGCAGGCTGGGAGCGAGGGCGCCCTGGGGACACTTGGTAATGACCAAGGCAGGCGGAGCTTGTTGGTGCTTTTTCTCATTCACTCATGAAGTGGTTGGGTCTTTTCAGAACTGATCGGGATCAGTTTGGTATAGAACCGTCGACCTTTGAAAAAGACTGGCATTTAGAGACTCGCCTGTGAATCTGAACCCTACTAATAGGATGGAGTCCTAATAGGGTCAAATTCTCCTGCACTGATTTTCAAGGAGAAGAGAAGAAATGCACTTCAAGCAAGAAAACTGGATGTCTGGGAAGGTTTCCAGTGGGAGATGTCCAGCAGGACTGGAGAGCAGGTGTCCACCGCATTGCAACGGGGGAGTAGGGGTGGCCTCGGCGCCTTCTTGCTTGAGCTGGGGTGAAGCTCAGAGAGGGCTTGCTCAGCATGTCCAAGGCCTGGGGTGCAGTCACACTGTCCACCTTCCTGTGCTGGTACCTCAGAGGACACAACCAAGAAGCCAATCACTGACCAGAGGGTGTAACAGGGCGGCTCTCAAAGAGACGGCAGTTTAGCTTAGGTGGTGTTTTCTTCTAAAATCTCAGAAACCATGGTCATCCCAGCCCACATCTTTCTTCTTCCCACGACAGTGGACAGAACCCAGGGTCTTGTGGGAACCAGGTGAGCACTCTGCCCCCAGCCACACCCCCGACATCTCTGCAGAGGAGGACTATGTCTGACTCATGCCCCAGGAGCTCCAGCAGGTCTCCTGGTGGGAAGCAGACACAGACCACAACAGGGCCGAGGTGGGTGCTTTCCAAGACAGAGGGGCAGGGACAGCCTCCGAGAAGGTCAGCACATTGTCATTTTAAGCAAAGAGTAGGTGAGCTGAGGGACAGGACCATGTGGGTATCTGGGGACAGTGGCCTGCAGGCATCCAGCACAGTGAGCACCAAGGTCCTGAGATGGGAAGGGCTGTGCTTCTGAGGTCTGCATGGAGGCGTGGGCGGAGGTGAGGTGAAGGAGCTGTGGGCCCGGAGCTGATGCAGATGCATGGCCCCAGATGCTGTGTCCAAAGGCCTTGGGGTTTGCTGTGCATCTTCTGTGTCAGAAATGTCCTCGTGTCTGGGGACAAGCAGAACAGTCATGCCCCTGCCTTCCTGCAGCTGATGATTTAGCAAGGGATGACAGGCAGAAGAGGGGAGCCCAGGGAGTCCAGGGCCCATGGTAAGGGTGGGGCACCTGGGGACTGAGGGCCAAGAGAGGGCCTCCCGAGGAGACCGCAAGAGGGGCAGCTGTGAAGCCCACTGGAGCTCAGCTGCGTTCTGCACTGGCTCCTTTGATCTTTCTAAGTGTCAGCTTCCTTGTGCATAAAATGGGAGTAACAAGACTTTCTCCAAAGAGAAAGAAGGCCAGATTCATGAAGAGTCTTTGAAGACAGTCAAGCCCTCCAGAGATGGGCTGCTTTCTTCCCACACACCTGTGACCTGGGTGCCCAGGTGGGGCCCGGGCTCCTGGCATCAATCTGTCCATCCACCAGAGCTGGCCACTTTGTCTACAAAGATCCAGGCCCAGCACGCATGGGGCTCCACAGGGCTGCTGGACACCACCTTGTGCCAGGAGGGCAGCTCCGTTTGCTTCTGGCTCCTCCTCTTCTCCGCCCCTGCTCCCCGGGGTCCTGGCACTGCTGTCTGTCTCCGCTGCAGAGGGGTGGCCGTCCGAGCTGCATATCTCCATAGCAGCAGGAGTCCTCCCCAGGGAGTCTACCCTCTGTGTGAAGGAGCCAGTTTCCAGTGGCAGAGTGGCCAGGTCACAGTTTAGAACCACGGCTCCAGTAATGGGGCCACAGTGACACCCCCCTGCACTTTCTTTCGCCATGGAGATGACTGACCATTCCGGCCTCGGCGTCTCCCGGTCAGGGCGTGCTGCGGCAACTCCACCATGCTGACAACAGCATGTATCTGCCTACTCCCATCCCAGGCCCCCTGGCCTCCAGCCCTCCAGCGTGGTGGTATTTATTTCCTGAGGATCAGGCCTTTGCTGGTGGATCTCTGCAGAGAAGGCAGGCTGTGGGGAGAGGTCTGCAGAGGATGGGCTCCAACACCAGAGGGTCACCACGTCCTCCAAACCCCCCTTCCTGGAGGGTGGGCTCAGGGTTGGGCTGGGCAGAGCTTCTGGTTCTGAGAAGAGCAGAGGCTGGGCCAGTGGGGACTGACTGCTCAGAGGAGCGGCGGGCTGGGCACCTGGCAGAGAGTCCACCACGCTGCTCTCTGTGTGGCTGGGAATGGGGGAGCTAAGGGGCAGAGGTGCCAGGTCGGGCTCCCACCAGGAGGGAGGCAGAGTGGAGGTGGCCCCGAGGCTTCTTGGGGTCCAGGAGAAAGCGGCCCCATCCAGGGGGTGGGTAGCAGAGGAGGCGGAACGAAGGGGCAGTTGCCAGGACCACGGGGAGTTAGCAGGGGCTCTGCCAGCCCTGGAGCTCCAAGACAAGGCAGGGGTGTGGGCACTCTCCTGGGTGCCAGGTCAGACTCCTGGGAGTCAGGAGCACAGAGGAGCTTCCTGCGGGGAGGGCAGTGGGACTCCACGGTCCCCGGTACTGGTGCTCTCGGAGTCTGAAGTTCTACCAGACTTTCAAAGAACCCAACCAGGATAGCTGTCTACTGTGTAGTTTGAGCAAATCACGTGGTGAATACGAGACCCTCAGCCCACGCTTTCCTAGGCTCTGCTTCAAGGATGAGGCTGCCACCTTGCTCCAGAGGACCTGGCTGGTCATCCAACCCAGGGACAGGAGCTGCACCCAGGGCCTGCTCTGTAACAGCCTCGCTGGTTCTACTCCTTTTGCTGAATTGTGGACTGATTCTCAGATCTGTGGGGTGGATTTGCTGAAGCATCGCTTTGGAAAGTTGGATGTAAGTCAGGGGTTGCCCCAGCGGGGACAAGGAGGGACTCCCCAAGGGAGGGTGGGAGTCTTCTGCTGACGGCAGATGCCACAGCTGATGATGGAGGGAGGCTGCTCTGCCCAGGGCACTGACCTGCCTGATGCAAGAGACAGAAAATACCCAGAGGACCAGCGTTTCCAGCAGCCAGTGACGGAGGTCGCCCCTGAGTCTGAGTGGGGACCAGCCAAAGAAGAGACCTGGGGTGCTCATCTCAGTCCTGCAGGTACACCTGCCTCCCAGCCGGAGTGAGGGCCCAGGAAAGCACATCTGTGCAGCATGCTCATGCTGGTGAGGGTCACTGCCCCAGGCAAGCCTACTCTCCTCCAAAGGCTTCAAAGCAGGAATCCACCACAGCCACTCATGAAAGGCAAAGATCAGAGTGCAGGTGTGAGGTGGGGCCCTGGGCCCCCTCCCATGGCCCCAGCCGCCAGGGAGTGCAGGGTGTGCAAGGTCTCTGCCCACGAAGGGTTTCAAAACTGCTCTTCCCCGTCTTAGGACATGGCCAGCTTGGGCTCCTCCCTCCTGGGAGCCTCTGCCCAGGACCCCGTGGAGCACGGCAGGGCTCAGAGCCACCCTGTGCACGGGGAAGCAGGGCAGCTGCGCGCGAGGAGGAAGGTGCAGAAACAGCAGAGAGGTCTCCTCTGGACCCCTCCAAGGAGGGTGGGAGCCGGCACCCATCAAGAGCCTCGGGGCAGGGCAGAGGGCTGGTCCGACACAGCATGGGGACAGTGTGGCTTGGCAGTGTGGCTTTAGCTGCAAGGGGATCAGACGGCTCTGCTGCCTCTGCCGGCTGCAGCTTCTGGGCCTCAACCTTCAAGTCAAGCCAGAATGGCCCCCACCAGACCCTGCAGCTGGCCCGGGACCTGGGTGCAGATGGCTGGCATCTCTCGTCTCTCTTCCATGTCAGTCAGCTCTGGTCAAGCCTCACCTCTTCTCTCCTGGACGATGGGGGTGGCTCCTCACTGCCCCCCCCACCTCTCGAGTTCACCCTCCACATCGCTGTCAGGGTGACACCTCTAAAGTGCACAAATGACCCCCACTCAACACCCTTCAATAGCCCTCATGCTCAGAGGATGAGACCCAAGCTCCTTAGCTATTGGTCAGGCGCTCCACTTGCAAACATCAGAAGCTGACTTGAAGAAGCTTAGATTTTAAGGAAAGGGTTTATTGGCAAGATATAGAGCATGTTCTCAGCAGGTTCTCAGGGGAGAACCACAGGGCTGTCTCTGGGAGGGAAGACCAAGTGGCAGCTCCTGGGACCTGGGGCTGGGCCAGGTGTTGTGGCTTGGATATGAGGTGTCTCCCGAAAGATCACGTGAGATAATGCAGGAAGGCACAGAGGTGAGATGGTTAGATCTGTCACTGATCAGTGGATTAATCCACTCCAAAGGATTGACTGGGCGTTAACACTAGGGTGTGGCTGGAGGAGTGGGTCACTGGGACTGTTGCCTTCTGGGTTTATGCTCTGTCCCTGGGGAGCAGAGCTCTCTGCTTCCTGAGCTGCTCTCCTCTGCACACCCTCCTGCCATGATACTCTGCCTCGCCTCCAGCCCTGAGCTATGGAGTCGGCCAACCACAGCCTGAACCTTTGATCCCGTGAGCCCAGATAAACTTTTCCTCCTGTAAGCTGTTCTTGTCTGGCATTTTGGTCACAGTGATGCAAAAGTTGATTGAAACACTGGGGGACTTCTCTACAGGGTGAGGAAGAGGGCTTCTGGGGCACAGACTGCCCCTCTGACAACCTGCCCAGCTCCCACAGAAGGCCGGGGGTATTTTGATTGGCCAGCTGGGGCCACTGCACACCGGGACAGCGGAACAGCAGGAGGGATGGAACCTCCTGCAGCGTGGGGAGGGGAAAGGGATCTGGGAAAGGAGTCAGGACGGTGTGGAGCAGAGGGAGACAAAGCCTGCGGTGCCCGTGAGCTTCCCCCGAGGCCGACCCAGAGCGCCTAGGCTAGGAGAAGGCCCTCTCTGGGCTGTGAGCAGGCCAGCGCCTTCACTGTGGCTAAGACAGAACCACACTAAGCGACAGTGCAGAGTGGCATGAGCACAGCACTGGGTACACCCTCCTGCAGGACACCTGCACAACAGGGACCGTCATCAGCCCCTGTAGGACGCGAGCAGGGTGCGTGGCTCGTCACCAGGGAGCCCAGCCAGGTCCAAACCCAGCAGCATGGGGGTCTGCTCTCTAGAACTGACCTCCGTCCAGCCTCCCTCCACCAGGGAGCCGAGCCACATCCAATCCCCAGCAGCATGGGGGGGTCTGCTCTCTAGAACTGACCTCCATCCAGCCTCCCTCCACCCCACTGGGCTGCAAGTCCTCAAGGGCAGGGCCTGAGATGGCCATCCTCCCTCTCCTGGGTCCAAATGACTTGCTCACCACAGGCCATCTGGCAGAAGTGAACATGGTTCTTGATGGGCTGCAGGAGGAAACAGAAGGAGAAAGGCCACATGGGCCCCTGGGGACTGGAGTCTAGAGGCTGTGAAGGATGTGGTCCCCAAGTGACTGTCCTGGCAGACCTGGTGCAGGGGAGCTGGCCAGCACCTGGCACCCCCCAGGCCAGTGGCCAGTGCCGGGCACCCCCCAGGCCACCGCGGTGCAGCCTCTGCCAGCCCAGCCACACCCTGCACTTGAACTCCTCTCCACAGGAATTCACCTGCAGCAGGGAAAGGAGGCCCCACCGTGGGCTTTCACGACCCAGTTCTTTCCCAGGGTAACAGGCGTGGGGTGATTCTGACCACGAGCAACGGAGTTCCCCAAGTTTGTGCACTTTCTGACAGGCAGGCAGACCTTGAACCCTGCCTTTCCTTCAGTGAGCTTTTGGATGCTGACTCAGTTTATCCAGTTAGGTGGTGAGGCTGACCCCCAACACCTGCCTCTGTGGAAGTTTCCAGCTGGTCCAGCTGGTGGTGAAAATGCCTGTCAGTTTGGAAAAACCCTCCACGTGAAGACCAGAGGAGAGAAATGCTCACAGATGGGTCCCACCACCAACGTCCCACCACCAACATCGGCAGCTGGAGTGGAGAGGGACCTGGTCCTCCAGCACCTCCTACCACCTTCCCACTGGGTGTGAGCAAGAGTGACCACAGCAGGGTGGCCTTCCTCCTCCAGGGAGACCCACTGCGGCATCAAGCGTCCTGGATGGTAGCAGGCTAACATCAATGACTAAATAGGCAGGTGGTGCAGAAGAGGACTCGTCCTGAAGCCATCGCCACGCCTGTCCCTTCTCAGGTCCACATAAGAATCTCAAGGCCACGAGTGCACGGGGTGTGGGGTGAAAGAGTGCAAACACTCGGAGGTGAATCGAGTGTGCGGGAGGAGTCAGACCAACGCTGGTCACCTGCCCAGGGGACCCGGTGAGTGACTGAGGTGTCCCTGGAAGCTGCACGCCGTGGGTGAGGACACGACCCTGTGCAAACCCGGATCTAGGCAAGTCTTGCTGCCCGGGCGTGGGGGCAGGGCCAGGAAGCCCAGCCGTGCCAACTCAGTGCCCGGGGCCCTGCTGGGCTCCTGCCCGTACACACAGACCCAGGCACCCCACCGTCCAGAATGCTGGGGAGAAGGGCCTTGGGCTCTGCAGGATCTGCTGCAGACTCAGTCAAACCCCGACTCTCGTTCTTCCTCCTTATGAAGGGGTGCAGCTCACAGGGACTGTGGCCCCAGGGCCAGGTAAATAGTCCCTGAAAATGATGACTGGGACCACGAAGCCCTTCTCCACGGGAAACCCAAGGCCATGAGTGACAGCTAGGTGCCTTACCCCAGGAAGCTGGCCGGCTTTCCAGGCAGGGATGTGGACGTGTGGAAGCCCTCGTGTGAATGCCACGCCTGCCCTTCCGCGGCCTCGGGTCCTGACTGCGGCTCCTCTTCCTCTGCTGATGGAAACCCGCCTCCCGCACCGCCAGCCGCCTTCCCGCACCGCCTGGCCCACTCCCACCACTTCACACGCTCAGCCCTGCCCCTTAGGCAGCTCTGCACAGCCATACGCTACCCAGAAGCAGCCCAGGAGCCCCTGCTAAGCCCAGCACAGCATGTCATGAGCTGAGAGGAGTCCGGCAGCTTCGGAGGGAGGAGAGACTCTCACGACAGGGCGCCGCGCTCAGGAGACACAGAGAGGTGGCCGGGCACGAGGAGGTTTGTGTGTGGCCTGCATCCAGAAACCTACCACCTGCAGGCAGCAGAGAGCTGGGAAAGGGCTGAGGATTGACGGGAGCGGAGGAGCCCCGGGATCAGGTGCAGAACGAGCTTCAGGGCTTCAAAGGCAGAGGTGGGGCTCAGTGCAGGCTCGGGTTCCCTAAGAGAAGAAGGGGAGCTGTCTAAAATGCAGAGACCCATGTCCCGGGTTCAGGCCAGCTGGGTGACCTCTTACGTGGAGACCTCCGAGATCCTGTCGAGTTTTATGAGAGGAAGAGCAAGGTCATGCCTGGTGCTGACTGCAGGGCTTGCACTGAGGACCCCTCCTGCAGAGGCAGGAGTGTCCTGGAGAACCCCTGTCCCCTGGTGGAGAGCTCGGCTGGATGCGGGGCTGGGGCCTAGGCTGCAGGGACAGTGGCACATGTGTCCTCCTCTTGCTGGTCAAGGTTGCTGACTGCAGTGGAGGAAGTTCTGCTTCAGACAGACGGCAAGGGTGTGGAGCGCACGGAGCAACGTCCTCCACTCCAAACTGTCAGCAGAGGTCCGCACGGCGGGACAACAGGCTGTGCAGACCACGCCTGGGGTAGCTGCCATCGACCAGCAGGCCCTGCCGCAGGGTGAGTGGTGTGTGGGTGGACACCCTATCACTACCAGGGGCCACGGGACCCAGCGGCTCCCAAAACCACCCCAGGTCCTTGGCTGCTCCAATCTGTCACTCGAACTCCAGGCTCCCTTCTCCCTGATATTGCTGGAGCCCGGGGCCTGCCCCTGCCACTGAACAGTGTAACCCTGGGCTGTCCCTGAGCTCTGTGCTGCAGTGTCCCCTTCTGCACAGCATGCCTCCGTGGCCACTTGCTGGGGACTCAGTGAGATGTCTGAGGTGTGAAATAGCAAGGTGCCCGCAAGTGGCTGGGAGGGTCAGTCCTCAAAGGCATCTCAGCCATCCTGTCCTGCCTGTGCCGCCCCCGGGTGACCAGCAGGAGGTGCCCCACACTCCTGCTGCGAATGAGTCTCCCTGACCGCTGTTCTCTCTTGCCAAGTAGCTCACCCAAGAAGACAGAGTTGCTCTTGCACACAAAGTTCAAAGCCCACTTGCCTCTGGCTGTTTCCTGTGAAGGAACCACTATGAAAACATGCTCATCAGCGAGGTGAACCAGAATCTGCCCCAGGTGGCGGTTAGATAGCCAGCTGGCCCAGGTACGGCACAGCTGCTCACCGTGAGGGGACCACTGCTTCCCTGCAAGGACCACACCGAGAGCCCCACGGACAGCCTGTGGGGCCAGCCTCAGGTCATCAGCAGTAAGGAGCATGTGTGGGGGGACTGGAGTGTCCAGTAAGCAGGAAGTACAGGCTGTTCATTAAACTGGCAGTCTCTTAGTGAGGCCAGAGACCACTGGCCCTGCAAGAGGCACAGCGATTCTCTGAGATCAAGATTTCCCTAGAGGCTGCAGCCCAGGGCTGTCGGCTTTGGGGTGGCCCTCTGAGGGCTGAGCTTTGCACACTGATCACCCTGATCCAGCAGCTGCCTGGCAGGACCCGAGACTCCCATGAGGTCCCCCTAGAAGACAGGATGCTAGTTGCTTCTGTGAAACTTTAGGGTTAGCGTCACACTTTCCAATCAGCCCCTCAGAGGAACAACTTCTTAAACAAAGGGTCCTGCAATTTGCGTACTCCACCAGCAGGTGACAGCATAATAAGCCAAACTACAGGCAGGGGTCATCAGATTCTACGAAAGTTACCTATTCCAAAGACTTTGTGTCCTACTTTCAAACCATGTCAACCTGCAAAGCCGAGAAACCTGGAAAAATAGGACCCAGTGTGAGAAGTGAGTCTGATTTCCCAGGCTAGGGGGAATTCCAACGCCACCTGAGCTGCTTCATCAGACTGGGTCTTGGCACAGCTGTGGGTGGTGGGGGCTGCCCGCCCAGCTATCTCCTCTGGCCCTGCTGGCTTCCGTGGCGGTGGCCATCCTGCTGGGGCAGCCCAGCTGCGCTGCTAGACGCTCCTCCCGCCTGGTTTCACCCTCACCCCAGATTCCACGCTCCCATCTCCACTTCACCTGCAGGATATCAGCAGCCCCTGAGCCAGACCTGCCTGCCACCCACAGCTTCACTCCCCAGCTTAGAGGAAAGGAGTAGGGGCTTCCCTGGATGCCAGGAGTCCCCTCATGGCCCAACAGCGTCATTCTCTCCTGCCACAAGGGGCAAGGCTCTATCCTGGGAATGAGACAAACTGCCCATATATGGCTCCATCCTCGGGGTGCCCTGGATGGTGTGCCTGGGACGTTCACTGAGTCACAGACTTTTCACCACAGGACCTTGGAGGGCACCATGTCCAACGTGCTCCCTGCAGTAGGAAGAGCCCGGGGAGAGGTGGTGCCTGGATGGGCGTGAGTGGCGGGGGCGGGACCTCAGGTTCCCCTGCGCTGGGCTCAGGTGAGAAATCAGAACATTAACAGGAAAAAGCGCCGATGAGAGAGGGTACGGACTGAATTGGCTCAGACGAGGGGTGCTCCACAGCCAGGCCACCAGGTCACGGCACGTCCTGCCCTGGGGGGTCTCGAGGGACCCCGAACTCAGGACACATCCCCTGCGCCCGCCAGTTTCCAGTGCGATCCGCCATTCCTGACTCTCTCTAAAGCTGGTCTATTTATAATTCCAGCCCTGCCGTTTCTTGGAGTAACGATCTCACACATCTACTCCCCACGGCGTGAAGTGCTACCTCCTTTTATGTGGCCTAGAACTATCAGGCTCTGGGGCTCTGCTCAGCGGGCAGGATGAGAGGCCATTAACATCTTTCACCTGCAGAATTATTTTTAAAGAAGCTAATTAAGTCTACAATGGACACAGGTGTGACACGGTGCAGACACATTAATCAGGCCAATTTCAAGGTCCCAACCAGCACCCCGAGAATGCCAGTCCCGTTTACTAGGGCCACTCTCCCCCAGGCTCTGCTTGGAGCCTACTTCAGTAGGAGCTCCCTGCAGACACCCAGGGGCCACGGCTCACGTCCAACCCAAAGAAAAACGCGAAGGCAAGACCCACCCGGGGCAGGAACACACGATACACAGGGAACACATAAGTGCAACTCCTTGAAAACAGGCTCTTTTGCTTGGGAAGTCAGCGCCGCCAGCAGTTTCTCTTTGGATGAGGAGATGACGATGGCCAGCAGACCCTAGTGCCTGACATGGACAGACTGGTCAGCAGGCATCCCCTGCCTGGAGGAGACGCTCTGCCCACCTGGCCCTGAGGCAAGCGTGTGGCCCTGCATGTTCCCTTAGCAGGAAGACAGTCCCCACTTGACTCCAGGGGTTGGGGAGGTGTTCTCTTTAGAGACGCGCACAGGGAGACAATGGCTCCTCATGTCCCCTGTTGCCACCAGGGAAGGAAGGGGCTGCAGGAGAGCCCAGCCAGAGAGCGTTCCCGATGGACCAGTTTCCACCCGGGCTCCACCTGACTCAGGCCCAGGATAGCCACCAACACAGGGCTGCCAGGGGGCAGGGGAGGCCCTCCCCAGACAGGGTCTCTCTCCTCTCAACTGTCCCTTGGTGTGCTCTGCAGACACGGCGCGGAGGCTGACCACCCCAGGTACTGCAGATCTGTGGGGACAAAGTCCACTTTCCAAAGTCGTTTTTGACTTATTAAGAAGAGATCTAGGGCTGGGGCTGTGGCTCAGTGGAAGAGCACTTGCCTACCCTGTGTGAGGCACTGGGTTCGATCCTCAGCACCGCATGTAAATAAAATAAAGGTTAAAAAAAAAAAAAAAAGATCTAGTTTCCCAAGGCCTAGGAAATTCCCAGTGGAAGGGCTGCAGAGACTGGGCCAGCCTCTCCTCAGAGGCCTCCCTGCAGCGACCGACCCCAGGTGGGAT
>JAJEJO010005226.1:502642-524580 GCA_020662805.1 Glaucomys volans
CTCCTCAGAGGCCTCCCTGCAGCGACCGACCCCAGCACGCCAGGTGGGATAAGCACTGTGTCTTAACCGAACCTGGCCAGTGATTCTATCACCCCCAGGACCAGCTGGGAGCTCGTGAAGGACACGGAGGATGCAGCAGAAAGGGCTGCAAGGATTCTGAGGCCTGGAGATTGGGAAGAGCTGCCCGGCCACGCCTGCCCACGGCGGGCTCCTCCCAAGGAGTGCCGGGGATTCAAGGATGACACGCATCCACCCGGAGCCCTGGAGTGGAAAGAGCCTGAGCCTGCGGCGGCAGCCTGACTGTGCGCTGCATATGGCTCACTGTGAGCGAGTGATTCAGTGGTGCAGGACGGGACTGCCCGCTCCAGACACCCGGTCCCTGTCCTCGCAGACAGTGCGCGCCCTGGTCCTGCTCCGTCCCCGGAGGACAGAGGATCCAGATATCTGCAGGTCCTGCGTGTCTGCTCAGTGCCTGGTGGAGAGTGGCCACGGTGAGGTCTGCTGGCCTTATCTGCCAACGTCCCATGACCACTGCACTCCAACACCAGGACACCCGGCTCGAAACGGAGGAGGGGCCAGCAAGACTGAACATGGGGCCAGGCTTGCTGCCGACTCTCCCGTGAGCCCTGGCACACATCTGGCAGGCAGCTGACTGAGGAGGCTGCAGGCTGGCCTTAACCAGACCAGGGACTTCCACAGGCTGCCTCTCCTGCAGACACCACAAGCCAGGCCTGGCTGCAGGAGCCCTGGCCTCAGGGCAGTCTTCCGTGGGGAGTTGAAAATGCTGTGAGGGGTCCGGCTCTGCTGCCTCTGGGGGTAGAGACCAGAGGCTGGATGCTCCTGGATGTGAGGCCAGGAGGCAGGCCCCCACCACCACT
The DNA here is from genome assembly GCA_020662805.1 of Glaucomys volans. NCBI lineage: Eukaryota > Metazoa > Chordata > Mammalia > Rodentia > Sciuridae > Glaucomys > Glaucomys volans. The sequence continues at coordinate 503,521 of JAJEJO010005226.1, forward strand.
GTCAGGGTCCCCACAGAGGTGGCACGGCAACGGCCATGTGGGATGAGGGGAGGGTGGAGCCGTGTCGCTCAGACTCTTCAGAGGCGGCCGTAAGCAGGCAGGAAGGCGTTCAGAGCCCAGGTGCCCCTGGCACTCTGGCAGGTCAGGCCCTTCCAGCAATGGCAGCACAGCACCCTCTGCCTCCACAGGCCTTCCAGGCTGCAGGCAGCATCCACTCCTTCCCACAGCCCCACCCATGCCAGCCTGTGGCTGCCAGGGCTGCCACCGCCCTGAGAAGCAACAGCAAGCCCTCGCACCTGGGAGGACGCGACCAGACAGGGAACGTGGCCATGCAAATGGCACTCGGACAGGTCAGGGCTGGAGACTGACCACAAATCCGGAGGCCAAGAGGCCAGCTCACAGAGCCCCAGGCCTTCAGGAAGCAACAGCCAGGGTCCTGGTTAATCTGAAGCTTGGCTTCTTGACTGAGCTGGAGAAGAGAGAGAGGCCCCAACATCCTCACAAGAGGGACCGGGGGCTAATCCACAGGAGCCTCTGTCTTTGCTGGGTCGCCGATGCTAAGTAAGTTGTCACAGTGTCCCTCAGTGAAGGTGTGTAATGATAAAACACAAAACGGAAGCCCTTTTGTGGGCATGACCTGGGGCCACCCTGACCACGCACGGGCTTACCGTGTGCCTGTGTTAGGGAGAGGAGGCATTTGAGGCCTCCCGAGAGTCTGTTCACTCTGGAAGCCACCCTGCAGGCAGGTGTTACCACAATGCCCCATTTCTCAGATGGAGAAACTGCGGCCAGAGAAAGCAGGCAACTGACTTTGAGTTCATGCCGGCCACAGACATCCAAGCTTGCAATCTGGTCTCTGGCCTCCAACGCCTCTGTGAGCAACAGCACTGAATCAGAGGAGCACTAAGCGCCCCGTACAGACCGTGTGCCCTCCCAGAGGGCCGGCGCATCGCTGACCCAGAGGCCAGACCAGTGAGCAGGTGGGACCCTTCCAGAAGGCCCACCAGCCATGACCAACCTGAAGTACAGAAGGCAGTGGAGGGCCAGCATAAGGTCCTGAGCTCTGCCTCCTGGCCTCCAGGGGGAGGAGCAGACCAGCCAGCCTGCAGCCACACGGCAGCGGGACGGAGGCCAGGCTGAGCGCACTGGGCTGGGCTCTGAGCATTTCTGGGTTCTCCTGCAGTCACGGAGCAAGCCTCCTGTCCCCACACCCCAGCCACCAACACCATCAAGCGACCCCAAGGACAGCAGAACCGTCCTCCCCGGGGAGTGCAGGCTGGGAGCACGGTGCTCACCTGCCCCAGCTGCCAGGCTCCCGAGCTCCGCCCACCCGCCACCGTCCTGTGCCCTGCTACCGTTCTGCAGCCTGACCACTGGGTGACCGCAAGCCTCTGCTGGTGCCCGCTTCACCCAAGCTCAGACACCTCCCAGGGCAAGTCCGGGCCTGTTTTGTCACTACAAGAAGGAGCTCCTGGAAAAAGCGTCTCCAGCAAGAAGAAAGATCTCAGCAAGGAGAAAAGCAGGCCTCTCGCGATCCTTGTGACCGCTGTTCTGTGGGACGAGATTTACGGTGTCCCCCCCATTATGTTCTTTCTTACGGATCCAACCAGTTTTATATATTCCTTCAATTAACTGGATTTTCTTGAAACCTCTATTCTTCTTCCTAGCCTCCATTCCTCCCCTTCTCTTACCTCTCTCATTTTCTCCACCTCCCTTTCATCTCCTCGCCATCTTTCCTCCTTTTCTCCTTCCCCCTTTTTTTTTGCCCCTTCTTCCAATAAAATTTAGTACTAAGTAGACATCACTGATGTCAGCCTGTTCTACACCGATTCATGCTGGCTTCTGTCATTGGTTGGTGGAGAATATCAGCAATGTTTTAAGTGTATGTTGATTGACGTTTGCTTTCAGATTACAATTACTACTGATACTGGTGGGTGCTTTCTTCTCTTAAGGCAGCTCTGAACTTAGCTCTATGGATATGCTGATTGCTTGTGGTGACACTCGACACGGTTCCAGCCCAGGGCTCACTGTAAGCAGATAACCACTTACTGCAGGTCCCCCCATAAAAGAGTAAGAGGAATCCATTCAACAGACAGGGAAAAACTACAAACCCCCAAACAGAACCCACAGACATTGATGTGGTTGAAAACACAGATAAAGAATTCAAAACATTTATGGTTAAAATTATATATGAACTAAAAAATATCTGAGGAATGAACGAAGAGAGAAAATACATGAAGGGAATGACCATAGTAATAAAGAGACAGATTCTGAGGAAAGAACCAGATGGAAATCCTGGAAATGAAAGACTCAATATATTAACTGAAAAATTCAGTTGAAAATATTATCAATAGATTAGATCACAATGAAGACAGATTTTCAGGCCTCAAGCCAGGGCGCGTGATCTTGAACACTCATTCATAAAGAAAAGAAAAGAAGAGAGATGATGATCACCATATTCAAGAAATCGTGGACAACGGTAGGAGATCGAACTCAAGAATCACTGGAATTCAAGAGATACAAGCTAAGGGCACAGATGACCTTTTAGGTGAAACAATATTAACGAAGTTCCCAAACCTTGAGGACGAGACGGACACAGGAGGCATTCGGAACCCCAAATAGACAAGATCAAAGCAGCAGCTCTCCATGACACATTATAACTAAAATGACTTAACATAGAGAACAAGGACAGAATTTTAAAAGCCTTAAGAGAAAAACATCAGGTCGTATTTAGAAGTAAGGCATAAGAAAAACTTTAAAATTTTTAAAAAGTTGTATTTCTTTGTAGTTGTAGATGCACAGCATGCCTTTATTTTATTTATTTTTATGGGTGCTAAGGATTGAACCTGGTGCCTCACACATGTCAGGCAAGCGCTCTGCCATGAGCTACAGCCCCAGCCCCAGTAAGAATAACCTTCGATTTCTTAGAAGAAACTCTAAAAACCAGAAAGACTTGGAATGATATATTCCAGACCCTGAAAGAGAACCACTTCTAACCAAGACGGTCACATCCAGCAGAGAGATCCTTCAGAATCAAAGAGGAAGAATATTCCACCCTGTGTATTTTTCAGTTTTTAAAGTTCTTTGCCTAAAACAGATTCCCTGAAGGTATGATAGTTGAGAGTTCACTGTGTGCTGGGTGCTGAGCCCATACAGGTGCTTAACAAATATTTGCTAAACTAATAAGTAGACTTCACAAACGCTCTGAAAGGCGGCCACGATTATCCTCCCTTAGCAGGAGAGGAGGGCATACTCCAGCCTGCAGGGGATGGGGGAAGCACATCCATGTGGGGTGGGACAAAGGGTGACAGACAGGCAGTGGCAGCCACCTGACTGTCCTGGCTGGTGCCTGACGCACACTCCGTGACAGGCACATCCCATTCTGCAAGCCCACTGACAGGGCAGAACTGGACATGCCCAGCACGCACGGCACACACCCTGGGCCTGGAGGAGGGGGCCAGCTCCAGGGTGGGCGGGGTGGTGTGGGGAAGGGAGGAGGCAGGCTGGCAGCCGTGGCCCAGTCCTGGTGCTCTCTGCAAGACTGCAGGGCATGCCCACCTAGAGAGGGGCTGGGTTCCTGGCCCTGCTTATGGCTCCTCAATGACAGTCTGACCTTGAGGGTGAGTGGCATGGTGGTGCCAGCTGCTGACCAGGGGAGTGTCTGCAGGGAAGGGGCCAGCTGCCTCGTCTCCTTCTGCACACCCAGGTAGGTTATCAGTGGACCTTTCACAATGGGAAGTGATGGCTAGGAGTTGAGCTAGATTGACCTCAAGAGCGTCCAGTGTCCTGAACAACTCAGGACTCTGCCCCTAGAAATCTGCTTCCAACCTGGACTGTCCCAGGTGCCTGGGTCTTCTGGGCCATCTCCCCGCCCAGGTCGGGGCAGACTGCATAACTGAAGCTGGCCGGTGGCAGCCACAGAAGCCTGAAGTCCTGGAGAGGCTCAGTGGTGCGGCAGACCAGCATCTGCTGCGTGCCAGGCATGAGTCACGTCTGGTACCTGGGCCCTCCCTTCAGAGCTGGGAAAAGAGGGAACCCATTCCTATGTGAGGCTTGGCCAGGAAATAAAGAAGACGGATTGCCTGTGATTTGAAAAACCGCTGTCATCACCTCAGGTGTGTCTGTAGGTCTGTTTTAGAGTCCTTAACCAAACTAAAAGGTGTTCTCCGCAGCGCCGCCTGGTAAGCCTCTGACTGCAGGGCGGCAGACAGAGAAGGCTCCTGCAGTCCATCATTCATGGGTGACGTGGGGACAACTGGTTGCAAAGGGGGTCAGACTTAAAACTCTGCTGAGCACCACGGCCTGAGGACGACGGAGGGGCCAGATGAAGGGGCTTCTGAATGGAGCTGGGCTGCCGCCCTGTGCCAGGCAGTGGGACGGGTTCCAAGTCCACATGAGGGACAGGTGGCTTCTCAGGAGTTCAGCAGGGACAGCAGAGCTGTCACAGTGAGAGGCCCCAGAGCACAGCAGTGGGAGTGACGGGGGCAGATCGTCCAGGCTCAAGGGCCAGCTCTTCAGGCTGGAGGTTGAAACACCTCTGCGTCTTTTCCTTCGCCCATGAGGTGCCACAATAACCGCCACACCCAAGGCAGGCGGCTGCGAGGACCAGACCAGTTAGGACAGGTGGACTCTGGGAACACATGCTAGCTACCAACAGAGTAGAGGCTGGGCTGTGGAAGGGAGGGCACCAGGGAGACTTCCTGGGGACACAGGTGTCTTCCAGCAGAAGGGAGGTGATGCGGCTGGGGAACAGGTGTTAGCAAGGGCCAGAGGCGTCACGGCTCGGAACTTCCTATCACATGGTGACTCTAGTCCAGGTACTTGGGGGACAAGATGACAAGACAGGTCAGAGATGGCCTGGTTTCCAAGCCAGGGGAGGCCGGGAGTTTGGTGTTCTCTTTAGGGAATGGGGACCCTCAGGAGGCTTTGGGGTGTATGTGCGTGTCCGTCTCCTCAGATTTATGTCCGGAGACGCCTGCTCCGCTGTGGTGGAGGGCTGGGAGGGGCTGCAGCAGGAACGCCGGTCAGAAGAGACTGCGAGGCGTCACAGAGGAGGCGAGAGGAGCCAAGGGGACAGGTCTGAGGAGGGCAGGAGGGTAGGGGGACCCTTGTCAACGGAAGCACCACCCCCTCGAGCCCGGAACCCCACCAGCCTTGCGGGGCTCGGTGCACGCAGCCTCTCACAGTCCTCACCCAAACCCTGGGACGCTGCAGGAAGAGGCCGGGGGCCCCGAGGTGCGGAGGGACGGAGGAGGCACGGAGGAGGCACAGCCTGCTAACTCGCCTTCACTACAAATAAAAAGGAAGAAGTCGCGGTGACACAGCTAGGTGGCCAAGGAAAGGCATCAAGGAAATCCCAGCCCAATCAAAGGGCCTTGGGACCAGTGCCCTCAAGGGCTGAAGGGCTGGCGCCTGCCCATCCCAATCATGCCGCCCCGGGCACCTGCCCGCCCGCCCGAGTGTGCTCACGGGAGGGCCTGCGCCTCCACAGGCCCGGCTCTGGCTCTGGGAGGGAGCCGACCCGGGAGGGGCTGGGGTGGGTCCCGGCCTCCCCGTGAATGGTCTCGAGGTGGGCGTCCCGGGAATGAAATCAACAGACGGCAGTAAATCTGCAGGAAATGAGACACGGGAACCCAGAATCCCAGACCCTGGACCTGCCTCCACGCGAGGGGGGCACGGCCACCACCAGCTGCAGGCGACCTCTCTCCCTGGAAGGTGGGCGGGTGGAGGAGCAGGAGGGAGGGCAGTGGGGTGGGCAGAGGGGAGCAGAGGGGGTCCCCCGATCCTACATGGCCAGGTCCTGACACACAGGGGCGGTGGCTGCTTCTCTCCCACCCTCAGCTCTTCTGCTCAGGAACGAGTGTGCGCTAACTTTCCCCAGGGCAAAACCTTGAGCTGCGTTGGGCGGGACGTGGTGTGGGCCCTGGGGAGGAGCTCCTGCCCGTCTCATCACAAGGCCGCGAGGTGGGCTTCCCTGCATCGCCTTCACCTTCCCGCAAAGTCCCCGGCTCTTGCCCGGTGCGTGAGGGGAAGGCGCTGGGTTCTCTGAGAAAGCCAGAGGTGGACGGGGTGGGTCTCACCGCCGCCTTTCGGATTTAATTTGGAGGCACACACCAGCTCCCTTGGATCTAACCCGTGCCGAGGCCACGGGGTGGAGCGGGGAGGACAGGGGAAATGCCCTCACACTGGACAGAGTCCACTCGGGTCACCTTGAGCCCTCCCTGACAGGCGCCGAGGCCTTGACTGCAGGGGCCCGTCTGCGCCTCACATGCCCCCTCCTCCATCCCAGCGCTCCCATCAAGTTCACCTCGCAAGTCGGAGGTGCCCAGACCCCTGCAGGGGTGAGCGTTCACGGGGGCTCCCGCCTACCCCATGCCTGGGGGAACCAGCCTGCCCAGGTCCCTCGGGCATCCCCATCCCGGCGTCTGCACTTCCCGGGAACTGTCCACGGGAAGGAAGGCCCTCAAAAGGCACAGGACATTCACCTGCCTCCAGGCTGCCTGCAGGAGGGGAAGGGATGAGGCAGATGTTTCCCCCAATTCCCTTACGCTCCTCTCCCACTCCGAGACCAAGGGCATCACCTCAGCACAAGCCAGCAGCCTTGGATCTGCACGTGGTCAAAGGCAAGCTCAGGCCAGACACGTCCTTGGCACCAGACGGCCCTTCCGTGCAGCTTTCCAAATGGAAGATGACTAAACAGTTTCTCGTGGTTGGCTGCATAGTCCTGGTGCTCAGATCCAGAACCCAGGGGTTCGTGGGACGCAGAGTAGACAAGCAGTGGACAGCGAGCCAGAAGACGGACAAGTCATGTGATGTCACACCTTGTTTCTTCACAGCAGGGGAGAGATGAAGCCTTCTTGCCGTGGCCATGAGGAGCAGCAGTGCTGGGAACGACATGCCCTCTAAGGTCACCCTCTGCAGGAAGATGGACCACCAGCAGGTGTCCAGCACGGCTCGGCAGTGTTGGTCTCCCTGAGTGCTGTCTGGGGCTCCGCTGGGCCACCAGCCCCAGGGTCATGTGACAGTTATGCACCACCGTGCTTTGCAAAGGCCAATTCTATTCTTGGTTCAGAGTTTTAAGGAACTCGAGAGCAGGAAGCACTGTGCACATCTGGGCACTGAGAGTCGCTTTCTTCAGCAGGGGCTGATCTGAGGCCGATGCCAAACTTTGCTACAACCGTGACTGAGGAGCTGCCGACGGGCTCAGGACGGGGGTGCCGCCCTCCGGGAACAAGGGGGGAGGCTGTTTCTATCGACTCGTGCCAGGAGAATCTGCAACCGAGCTGCAAGCACTCCAAGGTTGGAGCTCTGCTGTGCCAAGGGCAAAGGCAAAAGGATCCGGGACCAGGCGCTGCCCATAATGGTGCCAGATGATTCAGAAAAGGGGGTTGGGAGGACACGATGGGCCAGGTGCAACTAAGCTGATGTTCAAACTCAGAACCCCGCAGGCCAGTGGGTGGACAGCACGTGGATAACGAGTGTCAGGAGACGGCAGGAGCCTGGCGGCCAGGCTGGCAGCTCCCCGAGTGCTGGCTCGCTTCACGTGGCAGCGTGGTCCTCCCTCCCCCTGCGTTCCGTGCCCGGGCTCAGGCTGCCACTTCGTGATGGTGACCTGTAACTGTCTCGGTAGGCCGGCTGCTCGGACCCCGTGGCTCCCAGCTCACAGTCAAAGGCCACAGGTTCCCAGATTCTGAGCTCATAACTAATCCCAGGGCTCTGAGCTGTAGGTCCAGTGCTTTCCTGGCTGGAGTTCAGGAGAACCGGGGCTCAAATTCAATCAGAGGGACCCCCACCAAGGAGAGGTGGTCAGGGCCTGGACACAGGGAAGGGAAACCGGTGGCCGTGTGTGGCCAGAAGCCCCAGGGAGGGTCACTGCCACCCCGTCCTGCCGCGTGCTGTGCTTCAGAGGGGAAAGCGGGTGCAGCAGCGGCGGCTCTGGGTGCAGCTCGGTGTGTAGGAAGCACGGGCCTCTCAGGGCTGCCGCGGCCTGGGCCAGGCCTCTGGGCACAGAGCGCAGAGGACAACCAAGCGGAACCATGAGGGCACTCTGGGAGGAGTGGGCAAAGCTCCCAGGAGAAGCCTGTGTGCTGCCAAGGCCTGGGGTCCACCAGGCTGCCCTGCTCAGAGTGAAGCCCATGCGGCTCCTGGGCGCTGGCGAAGCTCCGGCTGGCAGGTCCCGAAGGGGCTTGAATGGGCCACACTTTCCTTCACAGTGTGAAAACCTCCCGATGCAGTTCCTGGCACAGGCCGCAGACAGACATCTTCCATTCTCTTATCTGCTCCTCAACCACGGAGAAGTCCAACAGCAGTGTGTGCATGTGGCGCACGGTCCTGGCGCTTCGTGAACGTTAACTCACGCAGCCTTCTAATGACTTCTTGAAGTGGGAGAACGATTCCCTTCTTGCAGAGTAGAGGTGGATCTGCCCGCCGGTGCACAGCCTCCGGATGGCGGGGCAGCACGGGAACCCAGGCACTGAGGTTCCTGAGTCCACGCATCGACAATGTCACCTCCCATCAGGCTGGTCCTGAACTGTGGTTGTGGTGGCTCCAGAACCTCATGCTCTTCTTCTCCACTGCAGCACCCCCTCTGTTGGGCTCACCCACCTTCAATAACAACACAGCCCTCCAGCTCTGGGCTCTAGGGACACCTCAGAGGAAAGCAAAGCGCCGTGGGGCCGGAGGCCAGCCACTCGAAGAACCCAGCTCTCTGACAAGGTCTTATTGATAACATTTGGAAATACCTCCCGTGCATCTTACGGAGTAAGAGTGCTGGAAAGTTTTGCTTGAATATCCAATTAATTGCTGTTCACAGCCTTCCGGAGCTGCTAGGGCCTGGGGTTCGCTTTTCTCCTTGGGATGAAGCACCTGCATGGCGACGGTGGTCAGAGGCGCAGAGGTGGAATCCTGGACCTGCGTTAAGCTCCCGTCCTGGCACTGCAAGTCTGGGTGAGTCCTGGGGTCCTCAGGGGCATGTTTCTCTCTGCATGAGATGATGGATCCAAGTGTGAATGAGCTTTAAGTGAGTCACAGTTTGTGTGAACACCTAGCCCCTCAGGTCCATGCACTAGGTCACCTACTAGGTGACGGAGCAGTGACGGACATCGGGACAGTCAGGTGGGTGGGTGGGACGCAGCTCAGATGTTTAGGGAAATTAAATAGATATGGGAACAAGATTCCCATTTGCCACTCTGAGCCCAGGTGACAGGGGGCTCAGGTCCTGTCCTCCACTGGGACTGTCTGCTAGGCTAGGAAGTGCTATTCCTGTCCTGTCATTCTGTCACAGAGGGTGTTTCTCAGAGAGATGCAGCAGAACACTTAAGTTCACTGAGTTAAAATGTTATTCAAAAGCAAGACATTTAAAACTGAACTTCAACCTTCGAGGTCTCTGGCTTCCCGGGTGACCCTGGGCAACTCCCTCTGCCCTCTCTACAGCTGCTGGGTTCAGGCTCCCAGGCCTTCTCAGCTTCTGAAGCCCTACCGCTTTCTCTTTTCCAGACTCAGCCACAAGAAGGAGCGTCAATGTGGCACCCATGGCGAGCGTGGCCACTTCCTCCCTGTGTGAACTGCCAACTCTGCCGAGCTTACCAGCTTACCACTAGGTCCATGGTCAGCGAGGCAGGCAAAGGGGCAACACGCCTGAGCGCATCCTGTCCAGCCCAGGCTCATCCAGCAGATTCCAGGATTATCTGACCCCTCCCGCCTTGCAAGCCCCGTGCCCCGCGGGGAACCCCCACACCCCACTGCACCTATGGAGCATCAGCCCACCATGTGCCAGGGCAAGAGTGGGCATGTGTCCCTCCTGGGGTCCCTGGCTGCACCTTCCACTGACAGATGTCCCCCCGCCACACACACATTGGTCTTCCTCAAAGCTCTTGGGAAGAGAAGGGAGCAGACACGTTACTGGTTCAGGAGCCTGGGGCCAAGGCCAGGGACAGGAGCAGGGAGACTCGGGGCCAGCTACTGTGACTCCTGGTGCTGCAGGGACCCAAGGGACTCGCACCCTCCTCTCTGGAAAACCTGGCTCACAGGCAGACTCAGGGCCTGAATGTGCACAGGTGGCTGACAAAGGCCAGCTGTTTAGCAGAGTCCTTGGAAATCTGTGGGGCCAAGTGTGCCCAGTGCAGGGGTGCTGCTTCGCACTCCCACGGGCTGGGCCTCACACCCCAGACCCTCACAGTTAGCTGGCTCCCGAGAGCACAGTGCTGAGCAACGTCAGCTCTTTTTATCCAGGAGTATTGCCTAGACAGAAAGCCTTCAAAAGACACTCGTTCAAGCCAGAAGCAGCAGCCACTGAAAGCTCACTTCTGTTTAAACCAAAGAACAGAATCTAATAAGCAAATCACAACACTAAGTATCTTAGACAAACCCCCATTACACATTCCTTCTTGAATGCACGGTTGAGTTTGCAGAATAAGTCCCTGGCGGTCAAAAATGAAAACTGCAAACTCAAGAGGTAAGCAGGCTCGGCTTCAAAACATACTGGGCAGCCGGGTGCGGTGGCGCACGCCTGTAATCCCAGCACTTGGGAGGCTGAGGCAGGAGGATCTCGAGTTCAAAGCCAGCCTCAGCAACTTAGCAAGGCCCTAAGCAACTCAGTGAGACCCTGTCTCTAAATAAAATACAAAATAGGGCTGGGGATGTGGCTCAGTGGCCGAGTGTCCCTGAGTTCAATCCCCAGTACCAAAAAAAAAAAAAAAAAAAGACAAACAAAACAAAACAAAACAAAAAACATACTGGGCAGACGGGATGGCACCACAGGAGCCGTGAACGCCCTGCCCGGAAGGCAGCTCGGCAGCTCTGCTGAGCCCACAGTGGCAGGAGGGCCAAGGCCAGGACCTCTGCTAGGTCCCCCCTAGGACACGGAATCACAGGAGCGTGAGCACTGGCAGATGCTGATCGGAAGTGCACGGCAGCTGGGCGGCGTGACCAGAGGAGGCTGCAACCTGGGCTGGAGGTTGATTTTCGCCAAAGAGCTGCGGGGGCCATCTCCTCGCCGGGCTGGGCCCTGTGGGGCGGCCACTGAGAGGGCCAAGGAGCCTGCGAAGGGTGCCTCAGCCGGGACTGTGTGTGTGCATGTGCATGCGTGTGTGCGTGTGTGCGCGTGTGTGTGCGTGTGTCATGGGGGGAGGGGCCTGATACCAGAGACATGGCAGCAGCTACCAGCTTTGCTGGGACTTCCCAGTTTCAGCCCGCAGGCCGGGGCAGGACGAGAGGTGAAGGGTGGTCTGGCCTGTGGGGCCAGAGCTAGGCCCCTCTGGCTTCCCTCGGCCCTGTATGCCCCACTAGTCGGCCTCTTTTTCACCTCTGAGGGTCTGCCTCCAGGTCCAGGCCTCCGAGGGCTCCCACTGGCCCTGCTGCAGGCTGCTGGAGGTGAGCTGGCCCTCAGGCTGCTGAACGAGGCCCGTTCCCAGCTCCCTCCCTGGACTCGGAGCCTCGCTCAGGGACAGCCCTCCACACTCTCCTGCGGACCCAGCACCCCCTCGCGGGCTCCCCCCAGGCATCGCGACCATAGCTGAGCTGCTCCTTTGAGTCACAGTAATTTTCTTTCGCAGTCACCCACGAGTGGGTTTCCTTAGACCAGTGGCTCCTGGGCTCAGGAGGGTGGGCGATTCTGCCCCCATGGAAGGGCGCTGCCAACTCCTCTGGGTCTCCTGTACCTCATACCTCAGAGGGAGTGGGTGAGCCCAGACGGGGAGCCAGGAGAGCTGGGGTAGGTGTCTGGCCAAGGCCAGCGGCTTGAAGGGTGACTGGCCCAAGGAAGGGAGAGGGTCAGAAACCAGAAGGCGGACTCTGGGACGGACGCTTGGACAGCACACGTGGGAGATCAGACGGAGGCAGGCTGGGGCCTGCCTCGCACACTAACCAGTCAGGCAGCGGGCCCATCAGACTGGCATCAGGAGCCCTGAAGTCACAGGATCTCCAAGGGCCGTGCCAGGAAGCTGGCACAGTGAGGGAGGCCACGCTGGCCAGGAGACAGGAGGAGGCCCCTCCTCCAAGGCGGCCTCCAGGCAGGGGGCAGGAGTTAGGTCCAGGGCAAGTTTCAAGGGAAGGCGAGGCTGGACTGAGCCTGAGATGGGGGTGGACACCTGACATGGCCCTGGGTTTCAGGGTCCTCCTCAGAAGAGGCAGCCCAGAGGGGTACAGTCGCAGCTTTGAAGTCAGCCAGTCAGGACTGGTGACAGGCTGCTGGGGACACACCAGTCCCTCCCAGCCCTCCTCTACACTGCCACACTGCCTGAGACCCCACAAGGGCAAAGAAAACCTGGGCTGGCCAGGACAGCTGTCCCCACCTTCTCCTTTGGAGCAAGCAGGGCAGCAGTTAGGTCACGCCGCCAGGCTAAGAAAGGAGGAGGGAAGGTGGGAGGAGAGAGGGAGGGAGGAAGGGATGGAAAAGGAGGAAAAGAAACTGCAAAGCCAACTAAATGCCAAGCAGACAAGAGTCCCAGGCGGCCAGGACACCCTCTCAGACCTGCCCTCCGTTCTGCTCTCTGGGGCCTCCCAACTGAGCCCTGCTGGGGGGGGATGGTGGTGCTGGCCCCTGGCAATCTGTCATCTTTGACGCCTCTTGAATCTTGTTTCCCTGGAGCTGCCAGAGGTTGTGAGGATCCCCTGCCTGTCTGTGGGCAGGGAGCCAGGAGGCCCAGGCCTGCCATCGCACCGGATCAGGGGTGGGCAACAGGGTTCGGGCTGCAGGGCACCCTGCAGAACGCAGATTCTCCTTTGGTCCCTCCTCCTGCGGCTGCCAGGCCTCCCACCTCCTGCTGCCTGATGGGTGTCTCTGGAGAGACCCTCTCCCTTCCAGCTCGCTAATCGCTGCGATGGACGCTGGGAATAGGCTGGTCTCTCTGCTCCTGGCAACTGTAGGACGCCCCTTGGGCTGCTCCAAGTTCCTGTGTGTGCTGCCGACAGACAGGTTCTTCCTGCACACAGGCTGCTCCCTCTCCTGGGCTGGTGTCATCTGTCTGAAGACTACCCTCAGCAAATAGGGGGATGCACGGGACGTAGCTCAATGGCACAGTGCTCGTCTGGGGTGTGAGGCCCTGGGTTCCACCCAGCACCAAGGAGGGAGGGAGGGAGGGAGGAAGCAAGCAAGGAAGCAAGTTCCACCAAGTCAGTGGGGGCAGTGCTGAAAAAGCAGAGGGGGCCACCGACCACAGCTTCGCACACAGGGTGAGGGTGCCTTCAGCCTCCACTCCATTCTCACGGAGGCCCGGAGGTGACAGGTACCAGCCACTGGATCTGATGGGCCTGGGTCTGCATCCTGGCTGTCCCACTCACAAGCTTATGTTGTCCCTCTGGGTCTCGGCGTTCCCATCTGTAAAGCGGGCAACTAGACCAGATGGTCTCCGGCACAGTCTACCTAACACCCCAGGAGTCGGGGAGGGTTCTGTTGACCTGGCACTTGCCGTTTCTAGCTGTTCTCTCCTCTAAGCCCTGGGAGCTGGCTGCAGTCACTGGCTGTGGCAGCTGGAAGGGCAGAGCACTGCCGCTGGTGCTCAGATGTCCCTGGGGTCTGACCCCCAGACCCTGGTCTCATTCGTGTCAGACCTGACCGCTGAGTGAGCAGGCAGCTGGGCGGGAGGAGGAAAGCCACTCCAGCTGACTCCGGCCTGTTTCCCAGGTCTGCTCCGCAAGGAGGACGCCAGCCCAGGCGGCACATGGCGCGCTCCCCACTCCTCGTTCACTGCACCTGGAGGCTCAGCCGCTGTGAGGCAGCATGAAAGCCAAACCCAGTCCCTGGAGCTCCTTTGATCTGGTTTTGAAATCTGGCTCTACCTGGCTGGGTAAGGCTGGGCAGTGACCTGCCCTCAGTCCTCTAACACGAGGACGGGAGCGGAGGGGCCTGCTGTGGATGGTGCAGGGGAAGCACCTGCCGAGGGGTGAGCTCACCCCTGGTCTGTGCCATACCCACTGGGCTGACGAGCTGCTCATGATGTCACGTGGGGACACACACAAGCAGACAGGACACACACAAGCAGACACCCGCCCACCATTCAGGTCCCTGCGGAAGACAAGCTCTCTGCTTCTGAAGGCCAAGGAAACATCCTTGGCTGGACCCTGGGGTTTGGGGTTTAGTTTAGGGGCACCAATCTCCCCTCCTCTCTGAAGAGTGTGACAATGGTTCATGGGAGTTTGAAACAGACTCTCAGATCATTGAGTCAGTTTTAAAAACCTGCTTTTGAATCGGTTTCCCAGCAGAGGCATGGAGGCTGCCTCCCGGAACAGTGGCTCCGTGGTGTCTCCTGGGGAAAGAAGAGCAGGAAGACCCTGCTCTCCCCGGGCAGGCGCCTGACTTCCTTCAAGCCTCCCTGCCACACAGCCCAGCCCGGCCCCTCTCCCAAACCAGGACAGGGCACGGCAGCATCTAAGCTGCCCACTCCTGGTGCCACTCAGCCTTGCCTTCCCTGCCTCTGCTACCACCCTGGCCCATCTGCCTCAGGATGCTCAGAGGCTGCGGATGGGCCCCTCAGCCAGCCCCCTGAGCCCTCCAAGTGCCTTGTCCAACCCAGGCCCGCCAGGCCTGGGAGCCTGCTGGGAAAGGCCAGGCCCCTGGAGCCAGGGCCAGCAGAGGTCTTCTGAGACAGGGCCGACGCAGTGTTCCTGCTGACTGACCATCAGATGGCACATGGCCTTATTGGTTTTAACCTGACAGCTTGAAAATTTCTCAATGCATTTGTGAAACACATTTAGATGTGCCTGTTTCCCCTCTCTGGCCCTCAGGCCACGGTGCACAGGTCTGAGGGTGCCTCCTTCCAGCCCCAGCTCCCCTCCCAGGCTGGGGTTCCCACACTTGGCATGGGAGGGCACTGGGGCTGGAGCCAGAGACTGGGCACATGAATCCCCATGGGCCTCCGCCTGCTTATCCTAAATATGCTCCATGTATGGAGGTTAGTTAGCTACATGAGCTCCTCCTACAGAGAGAGATAATTGTGAAAGGGACTTGGAAAGAAAACACTGTCACCAAGGGAGGGCTCCGATGGGGCAGGCCCCCCTCCAAGGGTGTGACTAAGCTGTAGGCACACACCCAGGGGTGAGGAGCAGCCCAGGTCCTGGGTGCTGCCCACGGCAGAGCTGGGAGGGCGACTCTGGGTGGGATGGGGTCTCCCCCACTTTCCTCACAGGAGTGAGTGGAAGCCTCTCCTCTCCCTCTAGCTTCAAGTGGGGACGCAGGGGTGGGAGGCTGGCATTTCAGTGACCCTACCCAGTGTCTGAGTGCTTCTCTGCCCGGGAAGTCACAGGGCCCGGAGTCACCCTCCAGTAACAGACAAGCTCTGCGACAATGAACAGCCGGACGCGGCCTGCTACAGTCGAAGAGCCCTTCACCGGTGCCACCTCACTCAACACTTGATCCTGGGTAGGACCCAGGACAGATCTTACGGTTGCCCATGGACTTGTGAGGAGCTGGTGCCGGAACCCAGGGCTTCTGCCTCGAGCCAGCAGCTGGATCTTCACTCGGCACAGTGAGCTGCTCTGACTACAGTTGGAACCTAGTAGGGGAGCAGGGTCCACGCAGCTGTGGTGGCAGCTGAGGGTCCTGGATAAAAGCAATAGTCCAGAATTCTGGGTGTTCCACTCGTCCAAAGAGCTGGAGACAGAGCCCGCTCCCTCCTGTCACCTCTCTCTCCTCCTCCTCCTACTCATCTGCTCAGAGTCTGAGAGCTGCACGGAGCTCCAATTCTAGTACCAGAGTGGTGTGGACTCGCCTGTGGGGCCCGGGACTGCCCTTCAGGGCTGGTGTGGGCCACTGAAGTCCCAGAGGTGCAGACACGGGGCTGAAACGTGCCCAGGCAGCCCGGAGCACCCGATGGCTGAGGCTGGCCCTCAGGATCCCAGGCTCCTGTGTGTGACGGGACATGTTTCTGCTGTCCTTGCTCCAGCCCTCCCGCAGAGATAGAGCTCTTACTGCTAATCGTGAATGCCACTCTCAGGAGGGACTGGAAGAGGTTCACATCCACGATCTCAGAGCTCAGCTCCAAAGGAGCAAGGAAATACGGAAGTCAGAGAAAACCAGAAAGGCCAAGTTCTTTATTTTTATTTTGCAGAGCAAGGTCAGGGAGCCTCCTTGCAGCCCATTAGAAACAGAGTAGCCGGGGACGGGGCCTGCCTCCTGCCTGGTCTGCTTGCTGACAGGGCCTTGGACCTGAGCCTCCCTGGACCTCACCACAGAGCACATCCCTCAAGGGCGAGGCTCCCTGAGGCCACGTGTGGAGGCAGCCCCACTCACAGGAGGCACGCAGGCCTTTGAGCCATGCTTCTCTATTCTCCTTGCCTTCTGCTGTCTCCCAGAGTCCTCTGATGAGGACAACTCTCCAAGAGAGGCACATGCACCCCTCTACTGGCACCCATGATGACCCCAGGGCGCCCTGAAACACCCCCTTGGTCTAGACTAGTGAGAATGGGAGGCAGCTTGCCCCCAGGGTCTGGAGGGACCATCCCCACTGTGGCATCTCCCGGCTGGGGTGTGGACTCCCTGACCCCACGCAGGGCCCTCAGCACCCGGCTCTGCCTCTCCGTGAGTGCCCACAGTGCTCTGCGCTTGCTCATTCACTGTGACTGCTCTTCCTGAAGGATCTACACAACAGCATCCAAGCTGCACCCTGGCTGGCCAGGGGCAATGCAGCAGCGATCCTGGCCCTGCTGGCAACCTGAGTGTCCTCAGAGGACCTATGTGAGCAGGGAAGGAGGCTGCTGAGGAGGACGCCGTGGCCACCCACACGGGCCTCTGGGCAGCGACAGCCCGCCCCACAAGAGCTCCAAGCCAGAGCTGGAACGCGCCTACAGCCATCCCGGGTGAACATCCCAACCCGAAAACCCCAAATCGGAAATGCTCCAAAATCTGGTGCTGTTTGAGCTCCAACCTGTCACAAGTGGGGAATGCCTGACCTCATGTCAGGGGTCGCCATCAAAATCCAGGCACATTAAAAAGACTATAAAACCATCCTCAGTCACATAGGTGAGACATCATGAGTTTCACGAGCAGACTTGGGTCCCCTCCCCAAGAAATCGCACTACATACATGCAAACATTCCCAAACCCCAAAAAGTCCCAAGTCTGAAACACTTCTGTTCCCAAGCATTTTGGATAAGGGACACTCAATACCCACGAGGCTTTCTAGTGCTGACAGGAATGGAGGGACCTGTCCTGTCACAGGCCAGCCTGGTGCCAGTGCAGACAGGCAGGACACAGGTCAGAAGCCATGGTGTATAATCCCAGCTCAGCTGCAGAAGGGGCATTGGCCTCAGGCAAGTTGTCTGACCTCTCTGAGCCTCTGTAAGAAGGGATAACAGTACCTGGCTCCCAGGATGGGTGGGAGGGTCAGAAGAGGTCAAAATGTACCCCAAGGGCAGAACAGGACCTTGCGCCCCACACCGGAGTCTGCATTTCCTTGATCAACTGCCAGCCTTTGTCCTTCACTGGGCTGCTGATGCTCTGCAGATCTGGCTCAAAGACAGCATCTGCCCCAGCTGTCCCGCAGGCACCAATGCCCGCAGTCTATCCCACGAGGCTCATCTCCTGTCCCGACTTGCCCCCGTCCACCCCAGCCTGGGCAGCTGCAGACTGGCACCTCAGACTCATGAGCCAAGTCTGCTCTCTCCCCATTTGCTTCTTCCTTCTACCTTTCCCCGGACCGTTTGTCTCCTCCCGCCCGTCCCTGCAGCCCCTCCACCTCTGGAGTTGCGCTTTATCTCCAGCAAGCTTAATGCTGTGCTGATAAAACCAGTTAATCCTCTGCTGCTCCTCTTTCGCAGAGATGGAGATTAGAGGCACAGGGTTAGGCCATCTCCCCTTCAAGGGCACTCAGGACGTGCACTGGGAGCTGGATCCCGCCTTCCACCTGATGCTTCAGACGGGGTCCCCAGTGCTCTGGTGAGCAGCAGCACAGCTCCTTCCAGATGGAGGGCCCCCTGGTGGAGGGGATGCAATGGGAAGGGGCATGGGCGCTGGTCAAGTGGCCAGAGGCTCACGGGCTCCCTGGACTGATGGGTTGCTCTGGTTCTCAGGAGTGGAGCGCCCAAAGGAGGCACCCCCACGACAGAAGGCCCTCCATGCTGCTCCTGCAGGAGAGTGAGTTAGGTCCTCAAGCCTCCTGCACAAGTCCCGGGGGCTTGTGGAACCAGCCACGCAGGAGGCACAGGGCTCACGAGGTTTCTACGCCATGTTTCCTTGACCAGACACCCAAGGCGTGTTCCAGCAGGCGGGTGGCATGAGAGTGAGGCTTCCGCCTCTGCTGAACGGCTCGGCTCTTCCGGAATACCGCACGCTGCAGGGGGACGCAGGGAGTGGCAGACGCCGCGCAGCAGGCCACGCAGAGCAAACGGACACAACGGGAGCTGCTCCTGCTGGTCCCGAGCAACTGCGGGGTCAATAGTTCAAGAGCTCTGCCGCCAGCAGGAAGAGCCGGGCTCACGGGCAGGACTGGCGGAAGGACACGGCTACCCTAGTGGTGATAATGGCTCATTTATTTAGTTGTATCACGTGTTTATTGAGCATCTGCTACGCTGACCCCTCCCAAAGAAAAAAGTGGATACAAGATCTGATTTCATTGGTGCTTATATTCTAGTGGCAAGGCACAAGCTGAAACCATTACATTCTCACCAACTGTAACAAGAAAGAGAACAGCGTGTTATGAAAGGGAAGAACAGCGGAGGACCCCGCTGGAACTGCCTTCCCCGCCGAGGAGCAGAAGAGGGCAGCAGGAAGAGCACAAGGGCAGAGAGCCGCCCGCGGGAAAGTTCTGAGCAGATAAAGTGGGTGCCTTTGAAAAACTGGAGAAGGCTGACGCGGACGGAGAAGAGGAACCCAGTGCGGGCAGAGATTCCTGCATTTCATCTTCATTGTGCTAGAAAGTCACTAGGATATTTAAGCACGGCTTGAATGTCAGCTTGCCTCCTCTGTGGCAACAGGCCAGAGGGAGGGCAGGTTCGGGGGGAGAGCCCCTGCAGGAATAGGCGGTCGGCACGGAGACACAGACACAGCCCACGATGGCGCATGTGGCAGGGGTGGCTGGGTCCTAGGTGTGTCCCAGACATGGGATCTGCAGGGTTGGATGATGGACCGGATGTGTGGGGAAGCACTTGGGGTGATGTAGATTTGAGCCTGAGTCACTCAGGGAGTAGAGGTGACATTTACTGAGAGAGGGAGGGACTCCAGATTTGCAGATGGCAGCTCCAGTGGAGGGTTCAGGTGGGGACACCGCAAGCCTGAGATGTCTTTCCGACAGCCGAACGGAATCCCACTGACACTCACACCTGGGCTCCAGGTGTCCGCACATCACAGAGCATCTCTGGCCACTGGGATGGGCGGAGCGACCCAGGGAGAGTACAGAGTGAGGAGAGGGAGACTCTGATACACCTGTGAGGTCAGACGCAGAGTGGAGGCTAGAAGACAGGGCGATTCAGGCAGAGGAAGCTGCTGACCGTGCGGGATTATGGTGACAAGGCAGCATTTCCTGAAAGAGGCTCTGGCTTTGGCGACACAGAAATCGCAAACAGCAAGAACAGCTTCTGGAAGGACAGGGGGAGCCTGGAAAGAGGTGAACAGGCGACAGTGGTAGGGTCAAAACCTCAAGCACCTGCTCTCATGGAGGAGCAGAGACAGGCAGGAACTGTCCCTGGAGGTGGTGGGAGCACAGAGGTCCTCAAATCCTCAGGCAGTGAGGTGGCGGCACCCATCAGGCCTGAGCCACCCGAGGAGAGTCCCTTCCAGCTCTGGAAGACAGGCGGAAGGTCCTCAGCTCCTGCCGGCACGCCCTGGACCTCTGCTTGGTCTCATTCACCCCTGGCGCAAGAGCCCCACTCCTGTTCAGCCCCACTCGGGAGCCCTCTGGGGTGCTGTGCTCCAGCACGTGAAAGTGCTCATCAAAGTGCTCCGCAGCGTCTTCCCATGCAAGGTACCGGCAACCGGCAGACCCCAGCAATGTTCCCGCAACGTGAGCTTCTGCTAACGGAGCCTCCGTGGGAGAGCTCTGGCACCGAGAGGCCTTGGGGAGGCCGACAGCCTCCTGGCACCTGCGACTGGTCAAGATCCAGCCTCAACCTTTTCCTCCAGCCCTCCCGGCAGACCCGACCTCCTTGGTACACTTTACCTGCTTCTCCCCCTCCCCAGCTTCCTCCAGCCCACTGGGGAGCACCGGCCTCTCTGCTGGGGGGAGAATGAGGCTCTTTGCGCTTCCCTCCGCCTTGTGGTGCCTGTGCCTCAGATGAACTGCCAAGTGTGTGTCCACTGACGGCTGAGCGAGAAGTGGCAGGGCCTGTCTTGCCTGGGGTGGCGACTTGCGGTGATCTGCTTAAGGACGCATGGACAGACCACCAGGCCCAGATGGGACGTAAACAGGTGCCTGGGGATTTACCAGACTGGCTTCTGTACATTGTTTGAGAAAGTGCCAAGTCACTTGCGTTCAGGTTCAAATTAAGTCACAGTGGCCACCAACTATTCCAAATGCTCTTTTAGAAGCCTCCCCCTTTTTGGAAATGCTTAACATTTAAACCAGAAGAGCTCCTGTTTTCTGTTAACCTTATAAACAGAGGTTTCTTGCCATTTTCAGCTGTGGGTTTCCTCTAGCAAAATCCTTTTTAAAATATGGAAAAGGCAGTTTTCTCACCCAAACCCTTCACCACGTCAGGCTGCATGGGCCAGAACACTGCTCAGGGTGAATATGTGGCCGGCAGTGTTTTCTCCACCCAGGGTCCTGGCTACAGTGACCAAACAACTGACAGATCCCAGTGGCGTTCATGCAAGACGAGTTTCTATTAAGAAGTTTACACTGGCAAAGTTCTCAGGGTATAAACATTTTGTGGAAATTGGTTCAATAAAGTCTGGGCTCCACAGTGGCTTTAAACACCCGCAATTACCGCAGCCACGAAGAGACAGGTAGGCTCTGGGCACAGATCTAAAAACAGTTCACTCTTCTTGGGGACTATTTTCCCCTGCACAAACAACATGAAAATCAGGATCTTAAAATATCAAGAGTGGCAGTTAAAAATCAAAAAATCTCTTTCCAAACCCTAAATACAAGAATTCAGTGGGGAAGGGTCAGGGAACGTTTTGTCACTGATTCAT
>JAJEJO010005226.1:524680-569815 GCA_020662805.1 Glaucomys volans
TTACAAGACACTTGAGGCCACAGACGCCCCAGTGTGCCAACTTGGGAGAAGTGAGGCTGCTTCTGCTCAGCCTCTCCTGGCCTCCTCCAGCTCCAGGCTGCAGGGGGTGTGGTTATTATGCCCCACAAGATTACCCACTGCCATCAGGGTGATGAGACAGGTCTTTGCCCTGTTTATGGCCTTCTCTGACTTGGCTGGAAAGAAGGAATTCTGTAAAAAACAAAACCAGTTTTAAGACACATGTGTTGAGATGTAATTATTCTTTTGAGGGTGTGTCTTTTTAAATGGCATGATTCACCCAAAATAACATGTCCCCCATTTCTCACATCTAACTGTCTTCCAGAAAGACAGGAACACAGTGTGCAGAGGCACATTGGAAACTGGGATTCACATTTCTTCACCAGGAATGAGCTTTCTCCAGCACTGAGCTTCTTTATGCTTAAAGAGAAAAGTGCAAACTCTGGGAGGAAAAAAGGAAACAAAATGATCTGTCAAAATTCCTTTTAGCGCCTCTGACTAGTGTGAACTTCCTGCTCTCAGAGTGCAATGAGAAGCCTGCAAACTGCCGCTAAAAAGATGCCTTGACCTTTTAAAATGAGAACTCCCCCATCCCACATCCTATTAAATGGGTAAACCCTGGAGCTGCAGAGTTTTAGGTTAAGAAACGAAATGAGGTTGAGTTTCCAGAAAAAGGGATCCCCTACAGGCCACAGACTAATTAGGGTGCTCTAGACCTACATTGCAGAGCAGGTAGAACACAGGCCCTGGAACCCTGTAGCTGCCGCAGTCACCAACTGCTCAAGGTACACTTCTGAAAGGAGGCGGGCGGGGAGTTATGAAAATTTCGTAAATAAAAACGTCCTGGACGAAACAGCCTGAAGCCTGCAGTTCCACTGCCCCTGGCGGCCAGGGAACCACGGCGATCCTGGGTCTCCACTGCAGCCGCCAAACCCCGCGCGCACCCACCGGCGCTGCTGAAAGAAGTTGGAGAGCTCGCAGTTTGACAACCGGACTCGGCGGTGGGCGCCGGGGAATTCCTTCCAGCACAGCAATTAGGAAAGTTTTGAAAAGTAAAGACCCCAGACAGATAAGAGACTTATCTTTCTTTGGGCATAAAAAGCACCCAGCGCTGCGCCAGCCAGCTGCTTAGACAAGGCCGCCAGCTCTGCTTGGGGACCCGCCCGGTGCCTCCCAGCTCCCTACGCCCCAGAACTCGTCCGCAGGGCGCCGAGCCAGAGAGGCAGCTCTGCCGGGCTTGTGGTTCCATACGGTAATGCCTCGGGCTCCCTGGCCTAGGGCACAGGGCTCAAATTCAACACTCGAGGGGGCAAGGGCAGAGCTACCAACTCCTGCTCCGGTGCCCCGGACCTTCTCCTCCAAGCCGGCTCGGGTTTCTCCAAAGGACGCGCGGCACAGCCCTTGCGCCCCCGGGCACTCCATTCCACTCCTCTCTACTGTTTGCCCCCAAACTCTTCCCGGGGAACCCCGCAAACACAGACGACGCCCCGAAACTTCCAGGGCACTCTCCAGCTACCCCGCCCCTCTGCGCCTCGAACCCTCCTGGTCGCTTTCTTCCCGCCCCGCACCGTTCTCCTGGCATTTCTGGGGAGTCAGAAGCAAGCCACGAAAAAAGCCTTCGCGAGAAGCCTCCTTACACCCGCCCAGTCACTGAAACAAAAGCGCAGGGAGGAGGGAGGTGGGTGGGGAGGCGGGCTGAAGGTTCGGAAAGAGGATGGGGACAGCGGTAAGAAGGAGCTGGGGAGGGGGTCGCGCTGGAGAGCAGAGGGGGCCAGGACCCCAATTCGGCGCCGCGCGGAGGGTCGCTTACATGCCCAGGTCGCTGTAGGTGTTGAAGAACTCCATCTGGTTGCACGCCTGGATCCAGCCCACCACCCAGGTCTCGTGGCGGGGGATGGGGGGCATGACCACGCGGGCCGAGGCTTTGAAGTAGGGGGTCTTGTAGCGCAGGACGATGGGCGAGGTCTCCTCGATGCGCGTGGGGCACTGGTCGATGGTGGCGCACACATCGTACACCACGATGTTCTCGCGCCGGATCCGCGCCTTGCAGGTGATGCTTTGGATACAGCCCATCCTGCCGCCCGGCGCCGGCGCGGCTCGGCGTGGGGCAGCGTGGGGGCCCGCGCGGGCAGCCGGGGGCGCCCGTCACGCCGGCATGGCGACGCGCCGCTCGATCCCGGTCAGGCTCAGCTCCCGCCTGGGGGCGAGGTGCGGCCGCCGGGCATCCTTGGGGAAGCCCCCTCCTCTTGCCGGCTGCCGGACGCCCGCCCACGCCCGCCCCCTCGCTCCAGCGGGGCGCGCGGAGCGTGCGCTCCTAGGAGGCGGCGGGCGCCCTCGCCGGCTCCGGCGCCCGGGCGGAGGGCAGGGAGGGGAGCGGCGCTGCGCGGAGTGGCGCCCACCCGGGGCCGGAGCCCCCCGCCCCTCGCCGGAGAGGAGGTGGCGGCGGCTGCATGGAGCCGGGGGAGGGCGGCGGCGGCAGGGCCGGGTCTGTCTGCCTCCGCGGCGGCAGCAGCAGCAGCCGCCGCCGCCGCCGCCGCTGCTGCATGAACCTCTGCACCGCGCTGCCCCCCGCGTGCAGCGCACCCAGCGGCGGCGAGCGGGCGGCCCGAGCGGCAGGCGGAGGCAGCGGCGGTGGCGGAGATCGCGCTCCCGCCGGCCACGCCCCACGGCCGGGCCTCGCCGACACTCCTCGCCGGGCGCCGCGGCCTGGGGGCGCCAGGGGCCGCGGCCGGGTGGAGGGCCCGCGGCTGGGGCCGCCCGGGACGAGCTGCGCGGAAGACACTGGCTTTGCGCCATGCTTTTTGTCCCTCGCCGGCTGCCGTCCGGGCGGGGGGCGGGGGTGTTTAAAGGGCCGCGAGCCCGGCTGCCGCGCTGGGCGGGGCGCGGCGCGGCGCAGGTGGTGGGCGCTGTCCAGGGTCTGCGGGGCGCCCGGAGGGCCGGGCGGCGGGGTCGCGGGGCCGCTCGCTCTGCCGGGGCCGGGGAGTCGCGAGCGCGGCCCGGGACGCGGGGGCGCTCCTGTGCCGGCCCGCGCCGCTCGCGAGCTCAGCTTCCACCCCAGCGGGCGCCGGGGAGACCGTGTCCCAGCGCCGTGGCACCGGAGCGCCGGCTGGGGTGGAGGCGGAGCGCAGCCCGTCAGACCCTCGCTCTTAGAAAGCGCTGTTTGAACAAACCACATGCACGCGGGGCCGGCGCCGCGGGGCCCTCGCCCTGGGTTGGGCACGCCGCGTTTCCAACGCCCCCAGACACGAAGTGCGGAGCGACTGGGTGGGAACGCTTAGCAGCCTTCCCCGGGTTGCCCGAGGCCTGCCGTGCACAAGGGCAACTCGAGAGCGTTTGGGAATCAGGCAGGATTTAATAGTAACCGCGTAACAATACAAATGCCCCCACCCCCATGCTGGGATTGAACCTAGGGCCTTGCGCATGCCAAGCAAGCCGGATCCACATCCCCAACCCTCAATAATGCAAATTCGGGAACCATTTGTAGAAATCCAGCCACCCCAAAGAAAACCTGGTCTCAGGGTTTCATGTCTGCCGTTGCTCCTCCAGAGTGCTGCTGTCTGGCACACGGTGACCACCCGATAGTTGTCTGAAAATGAATGAAAATCTGGCTGCAGTTGACCTGTGGGAACTGCCACCACAGACAATGGACGTTGTGTGTCGTTGGCTACTGCTGTGTGCCTGTTATTGCTAATGTGCCAACAGGAAGAAAATTTAGCAGACACTCTTACATTCAGATTTCAAAGCCAGTCGCTTCTTTTTATGTTTTTCTTCCATGGGCACTGAACATTTGCTGGACCTAGTGCCCAAGTGTGAAATACTCTAACAGGCTGCAGGAGGCCGCTAGAGTTAGTCTTTAGGACAGATGTGACCAGTAATTTAAAAACTGGTTGTGATCTAAAAGCACTCTTCATCCTTATTTTAACTTTTCTGATACCTTGGTTCACTTTACAGTTAACAGAGAAGCAGTTTTCCCCTTTGATGACTTGCCTCTCATTTTATTGTGAGACCTCCATCGTTGGTCCTTCCGTCAGCAGCATTCACTCACTGCCTGCAGGAGCCAAGCACTGTGCTGGGCCAGGGAGTCAGAGCTGATCCAGAGCACATGGCTCAGGAGAAGACAGACCTGATAGCAAGTTGGTGCAGTCAGCTGCACCAAGTCAGCTACTTAATGGGGACAGCTAACTAGGGCCATGAAGACAAGAGAGTCACGTTTACCTGTGGCTCTCCTGAAGCAGTGACACTTGAAATGGGTCTGAAGGTCTGATGGAGACTTTCCAAGAAGACAAGGATGAAAGGGTAGGGTCGGATGAGAGGTTGGCAGATGCACAGAGGTATGAAAGGTGGTGTGTTCTGGGGAAAGCATCCTGCAGTCCAGGTGCTTCTCCATGTGGTGTGTGGACCAGCACAGCAGAAGCACTGTCCCAGAACCAGCTGTTGACAGGGCCAGAGACTGACCTTCCGCAAAAGCCCTTGGAAGCAAGAGTTGGATTTTGAGAAGAATTACTCTGTGTCAATGTGGAGGATAGAAAAGGCAGGGTCTCGGGATCTTGGGACGGTACGATTTGTCTCTGAGCTGGGTAGCACTGGGGGACTTTGGGGGTCTGGCTGCCTTGGGGGTCATTAGGGGGTAGATTTGATTTACTTGCTGATTAGATGCTGGAGGAAGGTCTGAATCAACTCTTAAGTTTTCCAGCCTTGGTGATCATGAGTATATGTGGGCAGGAGACAAGCAGAAGCAAGTTGGGTTTGTGGATATATCATGTTAAGTTTGAGGTACTTGGGAGCATTTTGGGGAGTGGTCCGAGTTTGAGTTCCAGTGGTTGTTATGTTCTAGGAAATAGACCCAAAGGAAAGAGTTCAGTTAAGAAATTGGCTTGTCTTTCTAATTTAAGTTACTTGTCAGTTTTAGTTTTATGGATAAATATCTCCTTTGGCCTCTTCTGGATGGCCCCTGCTCAGCCTCTTAAATGGGAACATTAGCTTCCTCCAGATTATAGGGAAATCATGTAGGGGAGACTGTACCTTATTTTTCCAACTTAAGGCCTTGTATCCAGTAGAGTGTCAATGAAATAAAATTCATTATCCACAGACTTGACCCTTGACTTTCTTGAGGGTCATTCGTGACCTTGGTGAGTCTTCAAAATCATGAAGGTCACCATGACACGTGATTTCCAACATAAGATGCAGTAATATGTAACTGAAAAATACAGGGAGTTCTCTCAGATTCTTCATGGTTCTATGAATATGGGGCCAAGGTAATTTCTAAAGATACTTAAATTTTGCCATTGAAATAAGCTCCTTATTTCGTCCTCGTGTACTCTTGCTCATCAATTCCATCTTTCCTTGAGTCTACAAACTCACACGCAACAGCCACACTGGGAGAATTGCCCGAAGATGTCAGTGAGAAGAGCTGAACTGTGCTGCACGCAGTGCTGGTGTGGGTTTGGGGTAGGTCCACCCACTGGCTGTACTGCTAGCAAGTGCTCTCTGGCCTCCAAGCAGCCCATCCAAATTTGTGTCTCAGCAAATTGCCTCATGACAGGAACCTTTCAAGTCACTCATTGGAGCCTGTCACCATTCTTGAATATTCAGTTTGCAAACACCACCGCAGCACTGCATGTAGCCCAGACCAAGTCCTCAGAAATGTAAGAGCTGCATGAGCTTATCTGCAGTTTCCCTCCCTCCCTCTTCTCCCCTTCCTTCCTGCAGCCCTGGGGTTCACACCCAGGGCCTCAGTGTGCTCAGCAAGTGCTCTCCCACAGAGCTGCATCCTTAGTCCTCTGGGTTTCTTCCTGTCTCATCCTGGGAGCCTCCCACCTCTGTTAGTGCCTCGTCCCTGTCTCTGTGGGTGCCTTGCACACCCCTGCACAGCTGTTTGCTCACACCCGTCTGCCCCATTGGGCTGCTCCCTCCTTGGGGGTTCTGCCATCACGTCCAGTTGCCCATCTAGTGCCTGTCCCCGACGACCTGCCAGCAAATGTCCAGCTGACTAAGGGCACTCCTAGAAATCTGGCAGAACTTCTTTCCCCACTCGTCCTGTATGGGCCCTCCCAGCCGTCCCATCACCAGCAGGCATGTGTTCATCCTGGTTCTTTCTGCACTGTGCCTCTCTGCCCTCCCACTCTTTTTTCTCTGTGTGCCTCCCTGAAGTCAGGTGACACCCTTTGTCTCTGAGCACTATGCACTTTCTCAAGGATTATCTGTTCTAGTCACCAAGGACTGGAAAACTCCAAGGTCGGGACCTTGATAGCAGTAGATCCTTATGAATAACCTCACTGGTGCTCATTCTAGAGTGCAGCACAAATGCTCCTTTGTCCTTCACCCGTGGATGCTCTTGGGCTGAGAGAGCCCCTCAGTTCCCAGCAAGGCCCTCGGGCACTCTCCAGGGTGCTGGCCTGGTGCCACCTCCACAATCCACTCTCTCAGCTGCAGATGACCGTGCGCTTGCTCCTGTAGGAAGCAGGGTGAACTCTGACTTTGTTTTTCCTGTCGATTGACTCATTACTCAGTTTGTCAAGTGTGCTCTTTAGAAACTCAGGTCATAGGGGTCCATTTTCTTGTTGACCTTGGCAAGGATTTTAAAAAACCATAGAACAGACCATCAAAAGTTGAGGAATGGTCTCTGTTAAAAACAAAGATGGATCTTAATCTAACTTAGATGGACTAAGGGAAGGCAAGAGGTTAAATGAGACCTCAAGTTCCAAGACTGCAAAATGGAAGACATCCTGTTTGGGAGCTCTGCAGACCCACCTTGGGGGCAGAGCAGAAGTTTCTTTCTAGGACAGTCTGAAAAGCTCAGCAGGAGTGGACATGGCAATGGTCTCAGGATGCTTTGCCAAAGTCGTTTAGCCCCAGCTGTGGGAGCTGCTTCAATAGCCCATGTTCACAGCCTTGGATTGTATTAGGCTGTGGAAACTACAGGAAAGGGTGCTGACTCCTCTGCTGTCCCGTTGAAGGTCCCCCTTCCTGTCTCTGCCACATTCACAGTCCATTTCTCAGTCCTGGGTGGCGGCAGCTGAGGCTCTTTCTTCCTTTGTCCCTGCGGCCCTACATGCTGGATCTTCTCTTGGCTCCCAGGCTTCTTGCTTTCCCAGTTTCCCAAGGTGGCTCTCCTAGGAGTGTCCCCCGTCAGGCCTGACATCCTCCAGAGCACTGGCCTGGGCGTTGGTCTTAATATTTTCCAAGCTGCTCTCCAGGTTCCACCCGCCCGGCATTCTCGTCAGTGTGCCCATCTGCTCCTGGAAGCTTCTGTCCGGACGTATTGCCACCCCGCCATCTCGGGAGTTGACCACCTTCTCCCACGAGCGAGGGTCTCCTCCCAACCACCGGTTTCTGGCTGAAGGCCCCAGGGTCACCCCAGCCTAGAAACTGAACCACGCTGGCTCCTGCCTCTGCTTCTTGGCCGCTGTCACCTGACACTGCGGGGTTGGCCATGCCTCTCCGGCTGGAGAAGCCCTCAGCATTTCCCTCTTGCCGTCGTCTCCCGCGGGTCCCTCAGATTGGTATTTGGGCTCACCCCGGGGCCGCCACCCTGCCTCTGGCATTCTTTCCGTCTGCTTCACGCCACCCTGGCCTCAGCCCGAGCAGACAGCCCACTTCCCCTGAGAAGCCTCTCCTCTGTTTTGGTGAAGCCCTGTCCCCCGATTGCACACTCCATGACCGTCCCAGTCACAGCGGGTGTGCCCACTCATTCCTCAGCAAGTCTGGGAGGTAACATCGATGTCCTTTTTCACAGATGCACGTACGGTGGCAGAGAGAGCAAGGGATGTCCCAGAGTCAAACTGCTGAGGGGTCAGGCCAGCTCCAGACTCTGACCACACCCTGGGGACCCTCTGGCTCCCACGAGGACCTCTGGGAGCATTTGTGCTGTGGACGGACTTTTCACCTGAGCTCCTGGGACACACAGTGGGCCCAAGTATCTGGTGGACAAACGAACAGAGCAATATGGGTTTGTGATAGGCTTGTGATGGGTCGAAGGAGAGGGAGCAGTAGAGGATAATTTGGATTCTAGAGTCACGGCCTCATGGACGAGTGTACCATTGTGAAGTTCGTACAGGAGAAGAGCTGAGTTTGGTGGGTGGGGCTACAGGACCTGGATCTCAGGCACCAGGTGCCCCAGTGACCACGGCCTGTGGGGAGTGTCGAGGGACGTGTTTGTCTGTCAGTCTAGAAGTCATGGCTGACTGTGATTCCTGCTTCTCCCTCCCCCTCCCTTCCAGGGCTGTCCAAGCCCTTTCTTGCTGCCTGGCCTTGTGAGTAGTCAGAAGGTCCAGAGCAGGTGCGGCCCCGCCTCTTACAGCTCCCGCGCTGCAGGGCGCAGCTGGCTCCCGTGTCTCTCCTGTGCATATGTGGCCTTTGTCCTGCATCTGTGTGTTGCATTCAATCTGACTTGTGTCCTGCGTCCTAAGCACCATACCTGGAGCTCTTCGTGTCCTCCAGTGATAGTGAGTGAAAGGTGGCCTGGTGAGGTGTGAGGGCCGGGTGCAAAAGATACTCATGCATGGCTTACCCTGGGATCTTGGGAAGACGCAAACTCTGCTTGAGTCCAGCTGTGACAGGGCCTGAGGTTCGGCATTTCCCTTGTGCTCTGAGGACCTGCAGCCCTGGCATTCAAGTCGGAGAAGCATGACACACGGGTGCTGTCTAGGGCCAGCGGGAGGCTTAGCGTGGCCAAGCGTAGCACCTGGGTCCAGGGATGAGAGAGGCCTGAAGGGAGGCTGGACCCCCAGCCTGCAGATCCGGGGTCTACACCAGGTAGGGGCGTGGAAAGTGAAGCACTGGAACGGGTGTACCCGGGTCTCAGTTGGATCGCACGGGTACCAGGTCTACACCCTCACTGTGCTGGGGCCTCATTTTGTTCACGTATGAATTGAAAGCGAAGAGGACGTGGCCTGCTTCCTGAGGCCGCTGTGGCGCTAACTCGGTGCTAACCCAGCAGTGCCTGGCCCCTGGCCTCCACCACCACTTATGAATAGCGGCTGTAGCGTGGCGGCCATGTGGAGTCTGGCAAATGGAGACAGCCATTCCTCCTGGAAGAATTTCCAGAGTGGTTGGGTCATCAAGTGGACGGGCCTGACTACGGCTCCTCCATTGTCTGTCTCCCTTCATGACTTGTGGGGATGAACCTTAAGTTGGTTGCGTAGCTTGAGGCCCCAGGCGGGGCACCTACAGCTGGACCCAGGTCTGTGGACACCCCTGCAGAAGGCGGCTGTCTGCTCTCAGGTGCATGGCCTCATCCGCAGCTCTTCTAGACACCCCCTTCTCCCCGCACCCTGGGGTTTTCCTGCCCAACCCCAGTGGATCTTGGAGGGGTTTTAACCCGATGCCTCCTCATGGATCGGATAGTGGGATGAGCTGTAGGATTTGGAGTCTGCAGGGCTTCTCTCTGCAGAGCTGCTGCTGTCCAGCTGTTGGGCCTCCTGGAGGGCACAGCCACCCTTTGTCCTCACTAGTAGAGCTCTGTCCCCAAAATGGTCTCCACAGAAGCAGAGGAAGAACCATGATGGGTTTCCATTTTTCCATTATTTGAGGTTCCTTGTTAAAACGTGTATTTTTTTTTAATGCAGGTTCTGTTGAGGCCGTTAGTGTTGTGGTGTTGACGAGAGCACGTATAAACACATAACCACGCCTAAAGGGTGCCACCGACCTGGACGATGGCGGTCCCTTCTGGACGGTCCTCTCTCTCTCTCCTCCTTTTACCTTATGCTCAGAATCGCCTTCTCGTTGTTTGCTGGCCCCTCTGGAGGCATCTACTCATCCTGGCAGCCATCCCTTCCTGATGAGCAGCTGCTGCAGGTCACATGGTGTGAAGGGCTGGGGAATGAGGGTGGACAGTGCCCTGCCCTTGCCCTGACCCCGGCCCTCAGCCCGAGTGATGCAGCCCTGTGACCTGCCCCTCCCTGTCCTGCAGCCTGAACTGCCTCGCTGCTGTGGTTCGGCCACACCGAGCGCCTTAGCACCTGCAAACTGTCCGCACCCGGCTGCTCTTCGTCTTTCCATCCTGCAAGCACTGGCGCTCCCGCGGCGGAGGGCTCGGCCTTTTGGCTCACTGATTTCTCCTTGATGCTCTGTACGGCACCTGGCCCGCAGCAGGAGCGTGGCATACTGGACACACGAGTGCCCTGCTCACGCCGGTCCTCCTCTGAGCTCTTCCTCTGTGGAGAGAGCTGCCGCCCTGTGTCACCTCCTCTGTGAAGCCCCCCGCTCTCAGCCCCACAGACGCAGTCTCCCCTGGGCTCTGAGCTCCTTCCCTCGCTGCTCTGGCTCTCGCTGTCAGCCATCACCGAGTGCCTTGGAGCTGCTGAGCAGGTGACAGTGTCCCGTGGTGCACACACTCCCGGGCAGCATCTCCATGTGGGTTTTTTTTGGATCGTGGTGCCTGTTTCAGAATAAATATTGTTTCAGAAGGAGAGGAGTGGCGGGAGAGGTCCCCCAAGGTAGTCTTCTCGTAGATCTTGCTGGGACGGGGCTGAGCAGTGTGCAGGAGTGGGTCAGGCCCTGGTGACCCTGCTTCAATACGCTTCCAGTGCCGGCTTGTGGCCCCAAAGCCACATTGCAGTCTCCATCTCCAGGACTTTGCCAAGTGAGCTTTTTGGACATGAGCTGTGGCAGACGTAATTAAACAGGGTGCCCCTTGATCCAACATGATGGTACCCTACAGGATGATGGTCATGCGAAAAGGCAGACACAGGGAATGGCTGAAGGTGAGGCAGGGGCTGGAGCGATGGAGCACGGGAATGCCAAGGACTGATGGCTTCCAGGGAGCCTCAGCTTCCCTGCTCATATTTGTAATTTAAATCTTTACAGCTGTCTTCAGATTTCCTCCTGGTTTCCATCTTGGGAAAGGCCTTGGTGGCCACGAGGGTGGACACGAGGAGCTGAGCGCTGGCAGGAAGCTGCTGCTTGGTTCTCCCATGAAGATGTGTGTGGCTTTGGGGGTGGAAGAGGCTGAGTGAGGGGAAGACGAGGCGAAAGAGGAGCGTGGACGTCAGCTCTGCAGTGGAACGAGTGCCCGAGGTCGTCAGCTCACAGAGATGAAAGGTTCTGGAGGATTCGTCAATGATTGGCCCCCTGTCTTTTACCCTGTGGTGGAGCACTCATCATGGCGGGACCCCGGAGTAGAGTGAACCCTCACCTCAGGGCAGGGAGAGAGGGGAGACCAGGTCCCCACCCCTCTGGGGCATGCTCACAATGACCAAGACCTCCATGGGCCCCGCCTCTCAGAGCTTCTGTGTCCTCCCAGTTACACCCAGCTGGGGACCGAGTCTCCACCACAGGGGCCTTGGGGGACCCTCAGGATCAAACAGACTTATCACCCCATGTACATGTATGACCACATGACCGACGTGATCCTGCAACATGTATGATCAGAAAAATGAGAGACGACACTCCATTTACATATGATCTATCAAAATGCAGTGTAAATGCATTCTCCTGCCATGGACAACTAATTAGAGCAAATAAAAAATTAATTAAAAAAAGGAAGCTTGAAGCAATAAGATGTCAACTTTATTAGATTGGGGAAAGGGCTTTTCCTTGGAATCAAATAGACCTCAGTTTGAAAATCACTATGGGAGATTATTATTGCATTAATGACCCTCAATAAATCATGTTTCCTAAAAAAAAAAAAAGAAAAAAGAAAAAGAAAAAAAGATCCAAGGCTCAGTACAAGAAGGACCTGATGCTCAGATGGGAGGGTCTGTGCCTCTCTTTCACATAGGAGAGCTGCCCCTCTGTGGCTCAGACTCCCCCAGTCTTCTCCACATGCAAAGGCCATGTGTGTGTGTGTGTGTGTGTGTGTGTGAGAGAGAGAGAGAGGAGCTGGTCATCTTCCACGTCTGCTCAGTTCTTGGCCAAAGCACAGGAACATCATGATGGGACCGTGAGCCTGGCAGGGGGGAAGCCCCTGTGCTAGTGAGGACCACCTGGAGAGCCAGAGCAGGCAGATGTGAGACCCCCAGGGACAGATGTCCTGAAGGGGATGGGATTTCCGAGGGAGGGGGACGGCGTTCACACAATCCGACTCTTCCTCCAGGAGAAGACCTGGGGATGCCGGGTCCCACGTGCGATGGGGAGGAGGAGCCCAGGGCAGAGTGGTCGCCCTCCTGAGCTCCTAGGCATGGAGCTGTGGCTGTGTGCACACGGCTGGGGACGCCCAGCCTGCCTGCCCCGTGCGTTTCCGTGAGATGGAGGACGTGTGCGAAGCTGTGTCACTGCCAGATACTGGCCTCACCACTCAAGGGGCTCCATGTCCCCTCTGCTTGTGTCCAATCTGGAAAGGAGATGGCTATGCTCGGTTGCTGGCGATCAAGGGCCATTGATGGGGCAGCGTCTTTCTGGACGTGCTGTGGTGAGAGCTAAAACAAATGTGGATCTGAGAAATTTGGCAGAGGCCTGAGGAGACTGAGCAATTCCCTGCTGGAAAAGGAAGAGGTTAAAATATACATCAAACAAATGAAAAAATGAATAATCAATGGAAAGAAATTCAGTTCCTTTTCCAGATGACAGAGAGCGATGGGATCCGAGCAGGGACCTAGGCAGCTCTCCGAGGGAAGAGTGGAGGCCAAAGCACAGGAGGCCTCTCTGCCTCCCTTCCAGGGACATGGTAACCCAGCAGAAATGGCAGAACCGCAGGCACTGGGACCCGGTGGGGAGCAGCTCATCAAATGAGAATCAGGAACCTCTCCTAGACAGTCGCCAGGTAACCCCAGTCACTCCAACAAGGAGGACCCATCCTGGAGAAATGGGTGCTTGTCTTAGAGGCGGGTGTTTGCTGGGATGCGAGCGGGAGGTCATGGGCACTGGCCTGGCTGGCGTTTCCTGTTGCGGTTTCATTCAAACACACTCGCTTTTCTGTATTGGTTCACTTTGTGGGAAAGAAGTGAAGGGGACAGAGCAGAGGGCACGCAGGGCGGCCCGTGGGGTGCGGGGCTTGCACACCTGTCTGCAGTGGAGCCCGCAGCGGGCACGCGGAGAGCCCAGCACCAGGCCCCAGCCCGGCTCTCTTCTTTAGGGAGGGGAGGGCAGTGTGGCGTGTGCTCAAAGGCACAGAGTGGGCCCGGGAGAGGGAGCGGAAAGAACTCAAACTATCCCTATTTGCCAATGACATGATTCTATCTTTCAAAGAACCGAAAAACTCCACCAGAAAACTTCTAGAACTCATAAACGAATTCAGCAGAGTAGCAGGACATAAAATTAACACCCTCAAATCAACTGCATTCCTATGCACCCATGATGGGTCAACTGAAAGAGAAATTAGGAAAACTATCCCATTTACAATAGCCTAAAAAACACTTTGGAATCAATCTAACAAAAGAGGTGAAAGACCTCTACAATGAAAACTACAGAACACCAAAAAAAAAAAAAAAAAAAATTGAAGAAGACCTTAGAAGATGGAAAGATCTTCCAAGTTCTTGAATAGGCAGAATGAATATTGTCGAAATGGTCATACTACCAAAAGCGCTATACAGATTTAATGTGATTCCTATTAAAATTCCAATGACATTCTTCAAAGAAATAGAAAACGCAGTCATGAAATTCACTTGGAAAAATAAGAGGCCCAGAATAGCCAAAAGCAATCCTCAGTGAGAAAAGTGAAGCAGGAGGCATCACAACACCAGACCTTGAATGATACCACACAGCTATAGTAACAAAAACAGCATGGTATTGGCACCAAAACAGACATGAAGACCAATGGTCAGAACAGAGACACAGAGACAAGCCCACATAAATACGGTTATCTCATAGCGGACAAAGGCACCATAGACATACATTGGAGAAAAGACAGCCTCTTCAACCAGTGGTGCTGGGAAAAGTGGAAATCCATATGCAGCAAAATGAAATTAAACCCCTATCTCTCACCCTGCACAAAACTCAACTCTGAGTGGCTCAAGGACGTAGGAATGAGACCAGAGACCTCGTGCGTACTAGGAGAAAAAGTAGGTCCAAATCTCCATCATGTTTTCTTAGGAACCAAATTCCTCAATAAGATTCCTAAAGTGTGAGAAGTAAAATCAAGAGTCAATGAATGGGACAGTATCAAACTAAAAAGCTGCTTCACAGCAAAGGAAAGAGTCAAGAACAAGAAGGAAGAGCCTAAGGAATGGGAGAAGATCTTTGCCCCGTACCTCAGGTGGAGCAGTAATCTCCAGGGTATACAAAGAACTCAAAAACTTAACACCTGAAAACCAAATAACCCAATTGATTCATGAGCAAAGGAACGGAACAGACACTTCACAGAGGAGAAATATGAACGGTCAATAAGCATATGAAAAATTGTTCGACATCTCTAGCAATTACAGAAATGCAAATGGAAACTACGCTGAGAGTCCATCTCCTCCAGTTTCTACTATCTTGAGCGGAAGTCGCATGCTGACCTGAGAACTTCCTGTCGGTCTAACTCAGGTGCGGAATGCTGTGTGTCTCCTTCTGAGCCCTTCTCACAAACTTCGGTGAGTTGTGTTTCCATTTTGTCACTGCTCAGCACTTCACGGGGCCTCCGGTGTCTTCCTTAGCCCGTGGTGTGCGTGTGGGTGTTAGATTTACAGACGTCAGGGAGTTCTGGGTGGGTGAGCTTCTCCTGGCACCTTCGAGATGTTGCCCCCCTTCTTCTGACTTGCATTGCTTCCAGAGTCTGGTGTTCTTGCATTGTCCTCTGAATGTGATACACCTTTTTAAAAATCTGACTTTAAAAGTATTTTTTTTTAGATCTTCAGTTTTAAACAATTTGATTTGGAAGTGCGTTGAGATGTTGTGTTTTGTGTCTCCTTTTGAACTTCTTGAGTCTGTGTTGATAGTTTTCTTCAAATCTTGGGAAATTCTTCATTGTTTCCTTGATATTTCTGTTTCCTCGGCCCGTCTTCCTTCCCTCTCTCTCAGGCCCCGGGGCAGCAGGACCGGCCGGCTGGAAGCCCACTGCTGTTCAATATTTCCCCTCTTTTTAATTTTGAGTACTTTTGTTGCTGTTCAGTGACCTTTCTGCAGTGTCTGACCTCCTAATACCTTCTATGTTTTTATTCTTAGATGTGTTTCATCTATGAAAGTTCAGTTTGGATTTAAGACACCTCTCCCGCCTCTCTCTGTCATGCTCCTGATTCGTGCTATCTTCTTGAGCAGAGGGAGTTTATTTATAAAGTTGTTTTAATGTCCTTGTTCAATAACTGTATCCTCTGTGCCATTTCTGGTTGTTCACATTGATTTTTCTCCTCATGCATCATACTTTCCTGCCTCAATTTTTCGCTGGATGCCAAACATTTTACATCTTATGTTTTGGGTTTTTACTCCTTTAAATGCTTTTGTGCTTTGTTTGGGGTGATAGTCAAGGATCCAATTGCGTGATCCTTTTGAGACTTGTTTTTAAATGCTGTCTGGGGAACGAGGCAACCTTTGAATGGGCTAGTCTGGCAATATTCTCTTGAACACTCTTCCTGACACCTGAGCATCGGGATTTCTGGACTCTGATCCTTGGGAACATAAACTATTCCCAGTCCTGCCTGAGCTTCGGGAATTGTTTTCCTGTTCTTCCTCTTGGATCATTCTCCTCACTCGGGGAGCTTTCTCACAAACAAGCAAGCGTCAGTGCAGTGGCCCTCTGTGTCCGGGAGTCACACCTCTGTGGGTTGGTCTGACCTTAAGAAGCCTCGTCTACACTGCACGCACACAGGCCTTTCTCTGGTTTGTTCTTTCGTGATTGCCCAGGCAGTGCAGCATGATACCCATGCACACAGCTTTCCCATCGCGCTCCGTATCAGAGTGGCCCAGAGGCGGCTCAGCGTGGGAGAGGATGTGGGCGAGTCCCACACATTCCATGCAGGGGGCTGACGCCCTCGCGGATTTGGGCATCGGTGTGGTGCCCTGGAGCCCACTGCAGTGGACACCAGAAGACAACTGTGCCCAGCCGAACGCCTGGGAGGAGCCCCCTGCAGATCCCTGGAGCTCTGTCATTGCACTGACCTGCTGGCCAGGCAGCTTCCTGCTGGTGTAACGAAGCACCCGGGATAGACAATGTGCAGCAGGAGAGGGTTACTCCGGCCCATGGCGTCAGAGGTCTCGGTCCCTGGTGGCTGGCCCGGCTGTTGGGCCTGTGGGGAGGCAGAGCCCCATGGCAGGAGCATGTGGTGGAGCAGAGCTGCTGCCTCCTGGTGGCTGGGAAGCAGAGAGAAAGGGAGGCAGTGGCCTGGGTCCCCGTGTCCCCTTCAGGGGCACCTCCAGTGACCCACCTTCCTTTGCTGGCCCATCTCTTAAAGGTCCCACCTCTCAGGAGAGCTCAGGTGCCGGGACCAAGGCTGGATCTCACTCCTCTGGGAGACATTCGGGATCTGAACCACTAGCTGCCTCAAGCTCCCCAATTCCGTCTCCCCCGCAGGAAAACCCCTGTGCCTGGGACCCCAGCGCCTGTTCTATGTCCCAGATGCTTCCCAGGTGTGAATCTGGACCTATGGGAGGGCTCCCCTTCCTCGCCTCTGGTCTGGGGACCTGCCCTCGGCTGCCTATTTTTACAATGTCTGAATGTTCCGTAAACTTTTTTTTTTTTCAATGATTTAAGGAGGGAGTGTAACTGGTCATTTTTACTCCCAACTGGTAAAGTGAAGTGGAAACAGATGTGAAATAGCTGAAGGTGAGATTTCCGATGAGTCTCACTGTTAAGGAGTCTCAGAGCCAAAAGAATAAGGTCACGGTCATGAAAACTGGAGCATGGAAACCTGGGTCCCCAGGGAGCGCCAGGGGAACCCCGTCATGCTTGCACCTGTGTAGTCAGCTCCCCTGCTCAGACCAGAGCTCTGCCTCTGCACTCTGCCAGCAGAGGTCACAGGAGGCCGGGGCTCTGCCCTCGCCCAGGGTTCTCATGAGCCCAGCTGCTCCTGGTCATAGAGGATTTGCCCCTGTTTCCAGGGAAACAGACCCAGAGCCCATGGGCCTCCGCACACCTGGACCTCAAAAAGACCGAGACACGGAGCCATCCTGCCTGGGCCTCACTCCTGCCCCTTGGGGCCATGATTAACCACAACAGCTGAGGTTTGAGAAGTGACTTTCTTCCTGTACAGCAACTCAGATCTCCGAGCATGGAGGGACTCTGGAGATGAGGAAGAGTCTGGCGGCCCCTGTGCTGTAGAGGGCCTGGCAGCCTGGACGGTCCAGCGCATCTGACGACTTCCCTCCGGGGACACAGATCGGAACCGAGCTGTCAGGTGGTTCAGCTCTCCCAGCCGAGTCCTCATGTCAGACTCTGGCCAAGAGGCCTGTGAGGGCTTTTCCTTCCCTCCCCTTGGCCTGGGTCATTTCCCTCCTGGCTTCCCTTTGTGGAGACAGAGTCCACGTGAGCCACAAGGAGCTAAGCCACGGGCAGCTCCCACTGCCCTGAGTGACAGAGGGCTCCCTGGCAGGGCAAACTGACTGCTTCTGCATGAGGGTAGGTGGTGGTAGAAGGGACCGACATGGCAGCATCTCTGCAGTCACCTGGGCCCTGTAGTCACAGGGCCCTGTCAATGGGTGGCGTGAGTACAGGTGTGTCCAGTACTTCTGATGAATGGCTGCGGTGTCCAGCGCAGATGGGACACGCAGCAGCACAGGAAGTGCCCATGGAGCACGTGGACCTGGCCGGCACCATCTGTTGAACTGGAAGCAGCCCTCATCCACCGCAGGAGCGTTCCAGCCCTAGTGGAGGATCCAGGGGCCAGGTCAGGGGCTGGAACACGGATGCTGGCCGGACCCACAGCCCAGGAGCAGAGGTTGCCACAGTCCAGTTTTGTCCTTGGACAGAGCCCTCCAAAGCAGCATTTCAAACAGCGTTCTGAACCCTCTCTGTGGGGTGTTTCTGCCACCGCGGGTCCCACCTCTCCAGGAGGAAGCCAGGCACTGGCTATCCCCATTTCCAGCCCGGCCACATCTACAGCTCAGACCCGCTGGAGGACAGGCTTCCATGGCAGTGTGGGCGTGTCCTGGCGAGGCAACCCGGGCGCAACGGAGGCGGAGCTCCGGGTTGGGGGCGGGGCCAAGTCAGGGGCGTGTCTGTGCTGGAGACGCCCATGTGGCCCCAGGGTTGGCCCTGGCGGTGCCACTTCCTCGCCCCGCCTTCCGGGCCCCTGGTGACTGTATGAGCTACCCAGTGCCCTTCTCTGCGCTCTGGTTTTCCGCGGGGCGCTCTGCAGCGCGGAGACACTGCTCTCAGCCTGGCTGTTGAGGGCCGGTGCCTCCTGCTTATGGGAATGCGGATGGATCGTCCGCGTTCTGGGGTTGAGTTGGGGGCGGAGTGGGCTCAGCAGTCCCAAACGCACTTGAAGGAGTGGGTGGAAATCCCATCCTCAGAGCCGCCCTGCAGTTTCTGGGCAGGAGAGCACGAGTTCACGCTCCCCCTGCGTCACCCAGTTTAGGGAAGGACCCTGTAAAGCCCAGCGGAGCTGTGCGGCCTGCCCCACCCTCCCTCAGCGCCCTCACAGTCACGGATTCTAAAATCCGACCTCCTTACTCTCGCCCACGGTATTTGTGCCCCAGCTCAGCTCTGGCCTCCACCCCTTCATGTTTCAGGGTGTCCCCACATGTAACCAGGTCTCTCCCCATCCAGGGTGAAGCCTGCTCCGTGACCTTGCCTTGCCCCCTGTGACTGGTCTAGGTGACATCCTGCTACTCCTCATAGTCTCCTGCATCTCCACACACTGGGACCTCATCCCTGACCCTAGAGCTCACTCCTCCATCTTCTTTTGATGCCCTTCATGACATCATGCCTTGGGCAAACTCTGACACTTCCCAAGATTTCCTAAGAATGCCACCAACTCTGGGGAGCAATTCCTGTCATTTCCTGCAGAACCAGGTGCTTCGATGTGCTCCCAAGCTGCCTTCTCCACCTCAGACAGCACTGGCCACCTGGTGTGTTGGTTTGCAGTTGGATCTTCCCAGCAGACAGCCAGCATGGGAGGGTAGAGTTGGGGGCCTCTTCACCTCTGCATCCAGGCTGTGGACAGTCACTGACACTTAGTAGGGCTCCATCAATGCTTATGCAATGGTTTAATCAATCAGCAATGGCTGAGAGAAGCTTGAGGCTCATGAAAGACCCTGGTAACCTTCATTCCCAAACAGAGGCTGTTGTTAAAGTGGTGATTCCAGTTACTCCAGCCAAGTTGTCCCCACTGGTGGCCCACGTGCACCCCCCAGAGGAACCTCTTTCTGCACACGCAGCCTGAACGAGATTCAGCAAAGCACCTGCTGATTCACAAACACCTAGGTATCCAGAATAGTAATTAGCACAGAGCTCACTAATAGGAGTAATTAGTAGTCAAAGGTTGGCATTTAGCAAAATGCTGTTTTCCCCCTTTTTTACCCAAGCAATGATTTTAAGTTGAGGACGCTCAAAGTGGATCGCGATGGGAGGAAGTCATCCCAGACATCATGCACATTCAACAGGCCGTGCTCCCTGTTGGCATCCTGCATTGTCCCCAGGAACGTAGATGGCAGTGGCAATGGGGAGCACTTACCAGGCCCCAGCCAGGGAAGGTGTAGGATCGAGGGCAGGCCCATGTCCAGAAAAATCTCACCTAGGAGGACAAGCTTTGCTTGTAAAGCAAAGGAATTTGGAGGGAGGCAGGGGAAAGACACTTGGCTGTACCAAAGGGTCTCCCACAGAGCTCTTTTAAATAGGAAATACCTCGGGAGCACTCGAAAGTTTGTAAGGAATCAGTCAAGTGGAGTGAAACAGACATCATTACTCATGTGCCCGTGTGATGGCGTGACGGATGTGATCCTGCAGCGCGTACAGACAATTGAGAGAAGATGCTCCATTTATGAATGATCTATAGAAATGCACCAATGCATTCTACTGTCGTGTACAACTAATTAGGACAATTAAGAAAGTTTTTTTAAGGAGAACCCATTCTTTCAGAGGTAGTGCATTGCACCTCAGGGGTGCAGCTACCTTGAAGACAG
Source organism: Glaucomys volans (assembly GCA_020662805.1). Classification (NCBI taxonomy): domain Eukaryota; kingdom Metazoa; phylum Chordata; class Mammalia; order Rodentia; family Sciuridae; genus Glaucomys; species Glaucomys volans. Next base: position 544,613 of record JAJEJO010005226.1, read on the forward strand.
GAGTTTCGGGCTTTGTTGGCAACTTTCCACAGCAGCTCTGTGCAGAGGCAAGCCCAGGGCCGACGGCAGGGCCCTGGGTGGAGTCTGGCTCAGGGTCACGCCTGCCAAGCTCGGGCAGAGCTGTGCCTGCATTCCCACCTGGATCTGGGGCCAGCAGTCTTGGGGTAAGAAGTGAAAAGAGGTGAGTGTGAAGTGGCCCGTGACGTAAGCGTGTGTTCTGTGCTAGTTTCTGAGGCCACCGTAACAAAGCACCAGACAGGTGGCCTGGACGACGACATTCCTGGCTTGCGGTTCTGGAGGCCGGGTGACCGAGGTCAAGGCTGCAGCTGCTCGCGCCTCTCTGGCTTCTGGAGTTTTGCTGGCAGCCCTTGCTGTCCTTGGCTGGGCAGTGTGGCCCAGCGTCTGACTTCTTCATCAGGGGGCGTTTTTTTTGTGTGCATGTCCAGTGCAACCCTGTCGTAGCTCATTGCATCTGCAATGTCCCTGTTTCCAAGTTGGGTCAAATTCTGGGGTGCTGGGGTTAGAAATCCAGCATGAATTTGGAGGCAGGCAATTTAAACCATAATAACTCGTTATTGCTCTGGCCTTAAATCACCAAAATGATAGACAAGTTGCATTTTTTTCTTGTTAGATATTTTTCCTTTCTTGCCTAAGATGTTGCCAAGTGGAAGGAATTTTTATAGAAACAACAGCACGCCGCAAAGAGAAGCTCCTGGATGTAGAAATCACGGCAAAGGGGACACTCAGGAGAGCAGATTGGGTGAACTGGGGCCGCCGCCCTGGTGGCAGTTTTCTTTTTCCTTTCTCTTTTCCTTCTTCTTTTAGGAAAGGGACTGCACTCACCGAGGACAGTCACCTCGGCCTTGCCGCATGGGGAGGGCGGAGGAGGCCTGGAACGTGTCCTCACCGTGATTCACTTCTGCAGGAGGATGTCTCGCACCCTGCGGAAGTGTGCTTCTGTCATCTGGAGACAGCTCCTCCTCCTGGTTCTGCCAAACCAGACCTGGCAACAAAGGTCGGTCATTTCTTCCCAAGAATGGTTTCCAACATACTCCAAAGCCAGCGGATGCTGTCATCCCGAGAATTCTCTTACCACTGGATTGCAGGAGGCTCGCAGGTCAGAGGCTAGAGGAGAGGACTTAGAGACATTCTGGTCTGTGCTCTGGTTCCCACAGCTGGCCCTGCGGTCTGGAGTTGGGGGAGTGGTTGAAGGAATGATCCCATTGGTGGACCTTGGAGACCACACAGGCGGTAACGCCCTTCCGCACTTCCTTTGGGTAGCCATGTGACTTGCTTTGGCTTAAAGGTGCTTTGTGTGAGGGGTTGTCCTCCTGCTGCTCCTGCATCCTCTGCCACTGTCACCACCTGATCAAGCTCGGCTGTCCTGCTGAGGACAGAGACCGGCTGCCCTGCAGAGCCATCTTGGAGCAGCCGCTGGCAGCAGCTCCGCTCTGGTCCAGATGTTTGAGTGAGCCCGGATGGTGTCAGCCGTCTGGCCGGGCAGGCAGAACTGTCTGTCTGAGACCGAGGAGACTTCTGATCCTCACATCTGTGAGCCATAGTCGTGTTTGGGGTTGTTGTAAGTCACTGGGTTGGGGTGGTTTGGGGTTGGCTAAGCTTGCCAACACAGATATTTCCTGAAGGTTTTTCTGGAATCTGGTGCTGCTGGTGGGATCATGTGAGCAGGGAATTCGGGGACAGTTTTCTAAGGTCTGCTCACCTTTGAGCGACCTTGGCCAGCACACACTCTGCCCTTCGGGAGTACCGGCTTTGGAGATGAACGATGCCAGCACTGTGCGACCAACACCAGGAGAAGGTGGTTTCACACAGTGAAGACGTTCCCTCTCCCATGTGGTGGACCGTTTATTGCACTTGTGGTGTCTTGCACACCTGTGATCAGCCGCCCTGTTGGGGGGCTGGCTACCTGGGGCGGCTCAGTCGGGATGGCAAGTCTGTTCCCTATGCCGTCTCAGCCCCCAGAGGACCAGCTTGCCCTCCTTCCCTGTGTCCATGCAGGCATTCAGGGGCACTGACAGTTAATTTGTGCATCCTCTTGAGTGGATCACTGGATGCCTGAGATGCTCTGGGTGTCTCCCAGGGAGGGTGTTTTCTAAAGAGATTAGCATTTGAATGGTGGGCTGAGCAAGACCCCAGCCACAGTGGGTGGGTCTCATCCAAGCTGAGGGCCAGAACAGGTCAAAGGCAGAAGGCTGAGTGGACCCGCACTCTTCTGCCCTGGATGCCAGCTCTTCTGGGTCTCCAGGGCAGATTCTGGGGCTTCTCAGCCTCCGCAGCTGGGTGAGCCACGTATTATAATAATCTGTGTGCGTGTGTGAGTATGCATGGGTAGGGTTTCATGTATGTGTAAGTGTCCTCTCTGTTCCACTCTTGGAGAACCTAATACAAGGCCCAGGCTCCTTCCATCAGGTGCCCCTGAGTCTTCCATTGTATTCTCTGTATCCATCTGACCAACAGTGAAGGAGAAAGAGCAGGGGGGACTGGTGGGCCTTCCTTAGGGGCAGAGCTGGGTACATGGCTCCACTGTAAGCCAGGGGCTGAGACACAACCCAGCTGGGTGCCAAGGCAGCAGAAAAAACAGTTGCGGATGAGAGCCAGCAGCCAGCCCATGCAGCCACATGTGGGCCAACTTGTCTGAGCTGAGTTCTGTCTCCTGCAAAATGGAAGAGGGAAAGGTACTGCGTGTGCTTGCTGTGCAAATGGACTGAGGTCCCGTATGGGAAGCAACTAACACACAGTCTGGCACAGAAGGGGCAGAAGGACAGCTCCTCTCGTGTGCATGGTTGTAGGACAAGGAGACTCTGCGGACAGTGCTCACTCTTGGATCGTAAAGGCAGCAAGAACAGCCCCCAGTGGCTGTGCAGTCAGCGCAGAGGGGACTTGCTCCAACCTGTCTCTGCACACAGGGGAACCAAGGCAGCTGAGCGTCACTTCACTGTGCTGCTGTTTCAGCTCAGACTGCCTCTGTCATACTGGGTCCCGGCAGCGACAGTGGTGTAGACAATGACCGGTGCATTGCTCTCGAGAATTTGTTAAAAATGGTAAAACCGACTGACAGTTGCTCTGTTGAGATCATCATCATGGACGACACCCGGGAAAGCACTCCTGCCTGAAAGAAGCATTTTGTTTCTTTGTTTGTGGTGACGAACAGTTGTTTCCGGTGAGATTTAATGATGTCTAGTCGGGCTGTAGTTGGTTCCTAATAGAGGCGAGAGCTCGGCTCTGGGTTTGGCTTTAAGAGCACATGACAGAGGCTCTGGATTTCAGGTTCGTTGCAGAGCGATTTTCAGATGGTCACTCCAGTCTCTCTGCTTATTGTTCAAACTCATGAACTCGGGGGCTGGGGTGCAGCTCGTGGTAGAGAGTTGCCTGGCATTTCCCAGGCCCTGCTGATTCCCACCACTGCAAAACAAGCCGTGGAAAACCTTCTGAGCACAAGTGGAAACCAGTGGTCCCGTAGGATGCAGAACACAGTGAGGAAGCCGTTCCGATTCATCGCCATCCCGAGTGGCTTACCTTTAATTCGTGGCTCAGATGCAGGATTATCTGGTCCCACAGGTGTTGAGACACAAACTTCTCCCAAGACAACCTGGACGATGTGGCCCATTGTCAGTGTCCTGGGAGTCAAGCTCTTTCCACGTTCAGGGTCAATTTAAGGGTCAGCAATGAAACTGCACTACTTTCAGGGTCACTTCGGTTTTTTTAAGTTTGTTACTTCTAGATATGTATTTTGGCGTATTGTCCAGACCTGGAATGTGACCTTAGCCTGGCCAGGGTCCTGTTCTGTGGTTGTACGTGTCACTTCGAGTGGGGGCAGTTGACAGGTCGTCTGCCCTGGGAGTCAGCATCACTGGTCAGTCTCTGGCTGGAGGCAGAGGGTGGGCCTTTTGTCTGCTCCCCGAAGCAGCTCATTCCCACTATGGCTCCTGGGTCTTTCTGCAGGTTTCAGGATATTCTTGGGAAGCACTCTGGGGTTTCTTGGGATCCCCGGTCTCAGATCCAGACCCCCAGTGTGTCCTGGCCCCTGTGGCTCTCTGCTGGTGGGAAAGCAGGTGCCATTCATGGGTCATGCGTGGAAGCAGATCCCAGGTCCATCCCAGCCTTCCTCTCACCTGTTGCCTACTCAGCACTTTCATTACCACGGATCACCACGGGGCAGCCCTGCTAGGTTGTCCAAGTGTTTAAGTCCAAGTCCAGGTGGACCTTCCTGCCCCAGCTCCTCCTCCCAGGCTCTCAGCCTTGCATTTCTTGCTGATGCAATCACTCCCCAGCTCTCAGCAACCTTTCACTCCCTGTGGTTCATCAGGCGCTGTGATTCACTGCTCTCCTTTTCCACCAACCCCAGTTTGGACCAGGGTCTGCTTGCATCACTCGGCTGCAAGCCATCTGTACTCTGCTGCCACATGAGCCTCCCAACACCACTCCCTCCACGTCGCTGCTCCCCTGAGACCCTGCAGAGGCTTCCTGCGACTGCTGCCTCTGGACCACCTCTCCTAAGGACTGTGGACTCTTGGTCCAGAGTCTCCAGCTTTTACCTGAAGGTTTTTCTTACCCCCAAGCGTCAGCTGGGCTCTCTGGGGCAGAATGCATAGGTGCTCTCATCCCTGAGGACTCACAGCCAATGTAGAGGCGCGACCGATGTTTCTTGGATGGAGCGAAGTGTTTGGATAGTGTGTGAAGACACAACTTGAACAGTAGGCTCTGCCCATGCCCCTTGGTTGATTCTGCTTTAGTTATTCGTAGCTGCATTGGTGAACTGTCCCAAAATTTAGTGACTAAAAACAACTACTGGCTTTCATGTTGCTCTCAGGTCCTGGGCTGGCCTCTCTGGGGTGCGGTGGGTGGCAGGAGTCAGATGAAGCCTGGGTGTGAAGGCAGGGGGGCCTCTTCTCTTCACGTAAGCTCCGGACTTCCTCTCCATGTGGCTGCTCCCTGGCTCTCTCCGTGCGGTCTTTCCTGAAAGGCGGCTGGACTTCTTACCCTCAGGATTCGCAGCTCCCATGTGAAGAAGTGGCGGCTTCAGGCCTTGAAGCTCTGTCCTCTTCTGGCAGCGTCGGTCCTGCTTGGTTCTGTTAATTAAATCAGGTCCTGGTGACGCTGAGCTCAGTGAAGGGGCATCCACATGAGGTGTGAAGTTGGGATGAGTTCGCAAGGAGCCATCTCTGGAACCTGGCTGCTGCCCTCTGGTCTTTGATGGTTCACATCCTTCCCACAAGAAAATACACTCAGCCCTGAAATCCCTCTGCACTTGGCATCAGCTGGAATTCCAGGATGTTTGTCCATTAAATCAGGCCCTGTTGGGGGTGGGTGGACGCAGTCCCTCACGTGCCCCACCTCAGGTGCGAGGACGGAAGGACAGGTTATCTGCCCTTCCTCTCCTGCACAGGCAGCGAAAGAAGGCAGGGAAGCTCCCGCCCACACCCCTGTGCAGAACGCCCAGTCATGGCTGGTTCACGGCCTTCTGAACCCCACGTCTCTGCCTTGAGGCCCGAAGTGGTCCCGACGAAGGCTCACCTCTGTTTCTTAGGAGGGGTCTCTTTGGAACTCGGTGGCACCCTCTGGGCTTGGGACCTGGCTGAGCCATGTTCCTCTGTCCTAGGAATGGCCTGTTTGTAGGTACTGCTCTCAGCCTGCTTCCTGCTCTCTGGTACTTTGGGGCCTTCGGGGAGAGCCAACTGTGGTGTCCGGTCTACGAAAACGCCTCAGTTAGCCATCCCTCCTGGGTCACACCCTTCCCTAGCGGCCTCGCTCATTGAGTCTGGCTGGTTAGACAGTGGGACACGCCAGGAGAGACACCGTGCCAGCCCTGGGGCACAGTTTCAAGAGGCCCTAGGAGCTCAGCCGTCACGAGAGAAACCTGGTTCTTCTGCTGGAAACCCACCCAGATCCAGTCCACGTGGAGAGGGAGACAGGCCAACCAATCCCAGCACCCCAGTTGACTTCCAGAGGACTCCACGCCAAGTTTCCACCTGATGGCAGACTGGTGAAGGAAGCTGACCAAGACCCGCAGAAGAACTTCCCGGGAGCCTGCCCAGCCCGTGGAACTGGGAGGGAGGAAGGTGGTTGTTGTTACAAACCGTTAAGTTGGGATGCAGCAGCAGGTGGCCAAGACCTGTGTGCCGTTCAGTAGGGTCAGGCCGAGTGGAGGCAAGTCCAAGTGTACAGCAGGGATTCCGAACTCCATCTTCCTGCTGGATGCTGGGAGAAGTCATTGCTAAAGGAAGTGTTTTAATTTTGCATTTTAAATGCACAAGATTTTTACTTTAGATATACTTAGAGTGAGTCCTTTGATAAAGAATAATTGTTCTGATATTTATCATACTTTTAATTTTCTTCAAGTTAAGGTTTTTAAATAGTAAAGCACACCTGAGCTTTTGTCAATATAATTCAACAAATATTTTCTGGGCACTTACCGTGTGCTTTTTAGTGTATTTTTTAAATCTCTGTACTTGAATGAGATTGGGTTAATTCAGATGCTGTTTTCCACTGGCCATCTCTGAGCGTCCAAGGGGTTATTGTCCTAAGTTATTCCCGGCCCCCGTTTTTGTCTGTCCGCATACATTCCTTTTACTGCCATGCATCCCCTGACTGTTTTCTTATTGCTTCGGCAAGAATCGCATTCAGCGGTTCAGTTTCTAATGACCTAATTAGTGACCCTTCCCATCCCCTCTGCTCCTGTCTCCCATCCGACTCCTCGACTCCTTGTCACCAGCCTCTTCCTCTCTGAGCTTTCCTCAACATGCTGCTAATGAGCTTGCATTCCACCGCGGCCCTCCATGGACCACTGCCCGCGCAGCTGAAGCTCCGTGCCTTCATGATTGGGGGAATCTATTCTTGATCTTCTTTGCTAAGCTCTGTGGGTTCTGAGTTTCCAGCCACTTTTCTTGTGTGTCTTTGTTTTTCATGGAAACAGAAATCATAAAGCAGAAAGGAGTCCTGGAGATCATATAGTTTTACAGAGGAGGGAACTTTAGACTGAAGAGCCAAGTGACTTGCTCAGAGTCACAGCCAGCTAGTGGCAGAGCCAGGAGCAGAGCCCAAACCTCCAGACCAAGAGGCCTGCCTTCCCCAGTGTAAGGAGTGCACTGGGAACTGCAGTACCTGGGAGCAAATTGACCAGCCAATGCTACTTATAATTATTAGTGGGCTCTGGTCAGGCCTCTGTTTTGCTCTCCACATTGGGTTAAAACTGGAGGAAAATACAAGGAAAACAGAAAAATGTGCTGGGCTCAGAAGCTGTGAGGTGCATGGTAGTTAAGTCAGATTCTCAGTGTTTGATTTCAGTGAGGCTCTTGTGCTTTGTACCAATTTATCCAATAAATGTTTATTGAGCACTTACATGTGTATACATGTATGCATGCATGTACATGGGTGCACATTCCCCCTAGAAATAAGTCCTGTTTTCATGAACATCTTTACAATATAATCAGTTGCAAGTGTCAGCCCGTTGCAATATACCATAGATTCGTGCTTTTTTGGAAAATGAATACTGAGATTCTTTACAGGTACTTTGCATAGTCCAAGTCTTAGGGCCACCCTACATCAGCTTCCATAGTAGGAGCTCTCACCTCAACCACCTTCAGGCGGTGTGGTTAATAATATAAATGGAGCAGGCTGAGCGTTACCTAGGGAGAGTAACGGAGACGGGGCAGCCTCCAAACTGCGAATCCCACTTGAAGGGGAACTTCTGTCATGTGGGACTTCTAAGCCCAACATTTCCAGAATTTCTGAATTTTTATTTTATGTGAAATCTCTTGATTAAAGAAAACCACTGGTGATTAATTTAAAACCACAGCACACGCAAAACTAAACATGCTCACCAGATCTGTCCCTGGCACCTGCTGTGTCCCTCCCCATGTTCAGAGATGGCAGGTCCCAAATGCCCAGCCGGGGGCCTCTCTGGAGCATTCCCCCATGTTCCTGCAGCCCAGAGCCTCGGGATGGTGGCGCTTGCTGCCTGGCGGCGGTGGGGTGGTCAGTGGCCCAGCTGCTTGCTTGGTCAGCCTCTACCTGATGTTGAGAGGTTGACGGTGCCTCCTGAGAACCAATGAGGTGAGCAGCTGCGTTGAGGTTCACATAAGAGGTTGCTCTGGCCTAGTTCATATTAGCTCAAAAGCGTATCGATTGTTCTAGAAAATCAGATGTACCCGGCGGTGCTGTCTGGTGAATGGGTAGGTGCATCCTGAGGCCTGAATCAAGCAGGTCTCTGCAACCCCAACACGTCTGCATGAGCTGGGACTGCTCAGCTCCAGGTCTCCGGGACTCTCCTCATTTTCTAGTCTAATTTCCTGTTTGCATTGCTTGTCTTATTCATTTACTTAATTGCCGAATATTCATAGGTACATTCTGGGGGTTGGGTCTGGTTTAAGCGTGAAGGCACAGCAGGAATCCCAGGACCTGCTGAGCTTTTGCAGCTTGCTCTGGGCCGAGGCGGGGCAGACAGCAAGCTAGGCAGTGAGTGAACCACTGGTTTTGAACATCGGTGGTCATGATGAAGAAAGCACCAAAGGAAAGGGACGGTGACCGAGGGAGGGCGTTCCCGAGGGTCACTGGGTGGAGACTGGACAGGGAGAGGCGGACAGTAGGGCGAGCTCTGAAGGCAGAGGGTGCAGGGGAGAGAGCCCTGGGCGGGAGTCCTGGCTCGGGAAGGGAGCAGGGCACCCCCCCGGGTGCTCTCTCCAGCACTTGGCCGTGCGGCCACCCGCCCAGCCTGGCATCTGCACCTCGAGGTCTGGGGCTCTGTGGCCACTCTCCAGGGTCCTGAACGTGGCTGGGCCTCCTTGGAGAGCTCAGCCAGCCTGGGGTTTCCTGTTGGCTCAGGGTACTCGCCAGCTGGGATCTTGGTTTCCTGTCCATACGAGGGACGGAAGTGCCTGCTTGTGCTGCTTCCTTCTCTCTGATGCCCAGAAACATTCTGCAGTAAGAAATCCAGACGGTGACGTTCTGGACTGGAGCGGCAGCCAGGGTGGAACTGGGGAGCTCAGAGTCCCCTGGCATAGGTGTGGGGGTGTTGTTGGAGGGACATGTTTAGGGTGGAAGATTCCAAGGCGTCAGGATTGAATGACGACATCCATGGAAGTTCAGGAGGAGGAGCAGACGTCACTGTATGCAGAGTTGGGGGGGAAGGGGGTCCTGATCTGAAGCTGGGGCTCCTGCAGAAAGGATAAAGCCTCTTTCTGCTATTTCAGGTTGGAACGCTGCAGAAAGTTGCTAAGTAGACAGTTACAATAAGAAAATTGCTCTACAGTACCAGGTACTATTGTTCTTCTCTATTAGGATAAAAGGGTTTTATAGGTTGTCCTGGGAACATATCTACTGATAACAGAGCGGCTTCTTAAAATCAGAATGCTACAAGATGTGTTGAGCTAAATGTTAAAAAGAAAGGTAGAAGTCGAGGCAGTCCCCAGAGAGGATCAGACCAGAGTGGTTGGTGTCATTTAAATTTCCCCTCTGTCCACTGTCAACAAAAACACCCACTCGGCTTTAAAGGACATAAGAAAATCGCTCATTCTGAGCCAAATATGAGCGAATGACCATGGCCTGGGAACATGGATTCCAGTCGCCCTGACTGACACGCTCCACCCGGGAAAAGGCCATGTCAACTTTATAGAGACAGAAGGGAAGTCATTAGTCAGTGCACTGACCACGTATGTTGGGGACATCAGGAAGGCAGGCACGGTGGGGGTCTCTCCTGTGGGTTCAGATGTGGCACGTTCTCAGCGTTAGGACCGGCCCAGGCTGGGGGCTGCTAAGCTTAGCAATGCATTTCAAGAAGCCTGCAGAACAGCAGGAGACTGTTGGCCCCGACACCAGAGTTCAGGTGAACAGCTATGGAGGGCCAAGGCGGCCCAGACCATCCTGAATGCCGGCCCTCAGGGTTCCACCCTGAGGTTTCCCTGCAGACACAGTCGGTCAGCCACCGCGAGCGTCTGCAGGTTCCTTACGGCAGGTGCAGCGTCACCAGACAAGAGGGTTCTATAGGCACACACGGGCTTCTTGAGGACCAGGGCAAGGTGGATGACGTGGCCATCTCCTCATCTTGGGGGATGATCGTCAATCATTAAATAAAGTTGGCTGGGCACCTGCTATATGCCAGATGTTGTGCTGGGTGCCAGGACAACAGGCAAGCAAGACACAGCTCTTGCTCCCAAATTATCAGCAAATCACACCTGGAATGACACGTGTATTTCAACCAAGTACATCCTTCTTTTTCTTTTTTATTTTTTTGGACTGGGGATCAAATCCAGGGGTGCTTAACCACTGAGCCACGTCCCCAGTCCTTTTTATATTTCGTTTAAGGGCAGAATCTCACTAACTTGCTTAGGACCTTCTAAGTTGCTAAGTCTTGCTTTGAACTTGTGATCCTCCTGCCTCAGTCTCCTGAGCCTCTGGGATTACAGGCGAGTGTCCCACACTCAGCTCCTTTTCTTGACTGATAATTCATTCTGGCATGTTAGCATGTTGGGAGAGTGTGTTTTTTACTCATGTTTATTTTTTTTATATCTGAGGCTAATGGCAAGTTACCATCTTGCCAAAGAGCCCTATTGTTTGTAAAGGACAAACTTCCAAAGTGTAAAGATCTTGCTTGGCTTTACTTTGTGCTCCAGCACTAGGGGACACTTGATTCCATGGCCCAGACCAAGTGAAGAGCCAAGCTGAAGATGCTGGTCTTATGGACAGAAAAGGGTTGAAAACAAGTAGAAATAAAAAATGAAAGCTGTTTGGTTGTTTCAAAGGTACTTTTCATGTAGGGTGGGGACAGGGAGAACAAGAGAGAACAAGGAAAAATATCTGATTAGTTCCTTCGAGTGACCCTTTGTGTATAAGGGTCCAGGCAGAGGAACCTCATTATCAAACTGGGGAAAAGTGGCCTCTTTGGGGCCTGGCTGTTACCTCTCTAGTCCTGATTTCTGGAGAGTTCCAGTGAGCACTGTTTCAGCTTGGTGAGGTGCAGCTAGTGTCAGTGACTGCATTTAGATTTTTTGGTCAAGTCTGTGCAGGTGTTTGGTCCACAACAGTAGCCTCTGCAATGTCAAGAGACTCACTGGAGATCCCCTTGCAGGAGAAGAAGTTTAGTGGTAGTCAAGACCTGCTTTATTTATTTTTTGGAGAGATTGTTTTGGATAGAAGTCATTTCCTTGGCTATTCCTTATGAGCCTTTAACCTGGGCCTCTGAGGAGGCAGCTTTGTTCTGACATTTGATGGAATGCATTTACTTTCTTTACCCTGGACATCAAATGCTGTGTCCAGCAGAGGATGGAATATCTCCCCTTTTGACTCCTGGTGGCTCTGCAGAAACTGGCCACCGAGCCGACCCTGTCTGTTAGCTCTCTCCTCAGTGTGTGTGTGTGGCAGGGCGAGGACATGTTTCAATTTTGCGATCTCATATATTGCTTTCTTCATAGGATTGTTTTGAAAGTGAAATAATATAAAGTGGGACAAAGGAGAGGTGGTGCTGGAAAAGCTGGCCTGGACTCTGTCAGACACTGGCCACGTCCAGTCTGCGCTCCGCATTGCCGCGAGAGGCTGCCAGCCAGGGCCCTGGTAACCCTGGGAGCTTGGGTGAGTCAATTACTGTCTTTGAGCCTCAGCTGTTTAACCCCTGAAGGGAAAACAGCAGCTCCCCTCCTTCACAGGGTGGCCCTGAGAGTCCAGTAGCTCAGTGTCAGTCAAGCACTGCCCAGTGTCCTGCATGCGGGGAACGTTTGCTTCCTGGAGTCTTCGCTTTCCTTGCTCCTGACCTGCCTGAGAAGGCCTCATCCTCTGTGCACACATGGCCACCTGTATCCCCTGTGACCCTCCGAGGACCTAGCATCTGCAGAGTGGAGAGGCACCACGAACCCAAGCAAATGAGGAGACGAAGGGCTTGGACTTCCATTCTGGCCCTTAGGCCAGCTGGCCAGGTGACTGTGGCAGGCTGTTCACGGTCCTTCCCCAGAGCTGAGCGCTCGGGCCTCTCCCACCTTCGCTCTACCACCCAGACAGCTGGGTGTCCAGTGGCCCTCAGGTTCGGCCACAGTCAAGCCTCGCAGGAGCTGTGTGGCATTTCTGCCCGCTCACCGGTGCTCACTGGTTGGCAAGGCCGAGCGGCCACCCTCACCTTCTCCTTCACACCCGAAGGGGTTAAAAATCACCTCGTCATCCCCAAGGGCCACCTTTCAACTGCATCTTCCTTCACTTGTGGCCACAGAGAAAAGAAGGCAAATGACCTTCATGGATGAGAAGCAACAGTGTCAGGCTTGAGTCCAGACACGTCTGTTCTTGATGCTGAAATCAGCATTGCCATCGGAAGGGACTTTGCTCGGCTGAAACACCCCATCCTCAGCTACGAAGTCTGAATTATTCAAGTAATCAAGGAAGCCAGGTCTACTCAAATATCTCACTGTGACACTAGGCACTGGAGTGACGTCTGATGGCAGGATGGAGATGAGAGCCCAGAGCAATCTGCTGCTTTGTTCTCCTGGGAGAGGCTGGGCCAAGAGGCCCATGTGTCCCTTGTCCCGACGCACTACAGACCCCGCCTGGCCTCCCCCGCTGTCCGTCACCAGGCTTGTCCTGTGTTTTATGCTGTCCAGCGCCTCCGTGAAGGGCCTCTGCTGAGATCCAGGCAGCAGGGAGTGAGCTGCGCGTCCACACGCAGGCCAGGCATCTCAGGCCTGGTGCAACCCCAGTCATGCCAGCAGCTGGCACAGGCCATATTTGTAGTGAGGGGAAACTTTTCCAAGTTCCCTGAAATGCCCTCTTGCAACAGACCACCTTTTAATGGGACATGTGGAGAGGCTGCTGCCCTGAGTGAGTCGGATCTTGCAGAGAAGGTGGCTCATTCTCACAGGCTGTCAAGGTGATGAAATAGGGTCAGGGTGCAGGAGGCCCCACACGGCAGGATGGAGGAGCAAGCAGGCTCAGGGGCTCAGGGGCTCTGGGGCTCAGGGGCTCAGGGGCACGGGTCCAGCCTGCTTGCAAGGCTCCCACTGTCACTGCCACCAGCACAGCAAGGGTTGGGCTAAGGTGATTCCTTCCCCTCTCTCCCTTCCTTCCCTCCCTTCCTTCCTTCCTTCCTTCCTTCCTTCCTTCCTTCCTTCCTTCCTTCCTTCCTTCCTTCTTCCTTTTCTTCCTCCCTCTACGTGGCACTGGGGGTGTCTGGCACCTGCTAGGGCAAGTGAAATCCCACTGAGCTACACCCTCATCCCTGGACTAGGTGATTTCTAAGGCCAGGTCTAGTTCAGCGATTCTAAACTCATCTTTTTACATACCTTTCTCCTGACTGCAGCTCTTGACTAATTTTTACCTTGGCTGATCTTACTGCTGCTTTCCGGAGTGACCACTTCTTATCTCTCTGCCTCTTCACTTACTCTCGGGCCAGTTCACCCAGAGCTGACCTCAAGAGATCTGAATCTTGCAGGCAAACCCCCTTCTCCTTTGGAGAGTGCGCCTCTCTCCGCCACGGCACAGTGGGGCGATTGCAGGGTCTTTGCTCTTACAAAGCAGGGCTCTTCGGCCTGAACCCCTGGCCCTTTCCTGAGGTGGCTCACTGAGGTTTGTGTGCAGTGCCAGTCGGGTGGCGCGTTGGAAACCCGATAATTTCAGGAGCCCACAGGCCCTGTGTGGAGGGGACAGCCCTCCCGTGCCTGTACTCCGAGAATCACCTTCTCAAGAGTCCAGACTCAGAGCTGATGGGATGTCCTACCCCTCTTTGCCCTTTTCCTGCACGCTGGGTTGGCAGAGGGCTGGGCCTCTCGGGCACTGGTGACCCACCAGTTAAATGTGTCAACAAGAATCCTGTCCCGTTTCTCGGAGCTCAGTTAGCACTAAGATCATGAGTTTAAAAAAATCCCAGGACCAGGAACACAGAAATTTCAGAGCATCAGGCATATGGAGTCTACCAAAAGCTTTCCGTAGGGCCGATGGTAAAATACAGGACGCCAGTTAAGGTCGACACTCATAAAGACAAGAGGTAATTTTTTGGTATCCTGTGGGCTTGTTAAACGTGGCTGTGCCACTTCCCAGGATAAGGCTCCCAGAACAACAGGGGACAGTAGAAGGCAATTTGAGTGATGCTTGCAGAATTCCCAGATGCTATGATTTTTCAACCTAGAACTCGATGCTATCCGAGTCACCAGAGATGCTTAAGGAAGAAGCTAAAACGTTTGAGCACATTCAGGGACTCAGAAAAAAATGTTTGCCTTACAGATTTCTTAGTTATCCAGGAGGTGTTCTAGTACAAACAGGGAGTGAAACACAGAGGAGGACATGGGGTCCACAGCGCGAGTGGCATCCAGAGAGCAGTGGAGGGGCTCCCCAGAGCAGCAGAGGGGCTCCCCGCAAGGACAGGTACTCAGAAGGCCAAGCAGCAGGAAAGAGCCTTCATCTGAGGAATAGGGTTCAACTCACTTTTTTTGGCCTCAAAAACCGAAGGCAGGGGGCCAGGTGCAGTGGCACACCTGTAATCCAGTGACTCTCGAGGCTGACGCAGGAGGATCACCAGTTCAAGGCCAGCCTAGGCAACTTATGTGATCCTGCCCCCAGATAAAAAATAAACAGGGCTGGGAGGTGGCTCAGTAGTAGAGCGCCCCTGGGCTCGACCCCCAGGACTGCAGAAAACAAGCAGAGGGCTCCTGGGTCATTACACGATTCAGAGACCCACAAAGGTCCAGACTCCTGGCCGGGTGCACTGATGGGCACCTGTAGTCCCAGCTATTCAGATAGCTGGGCTGGACCACCTTGAATTTAAGGCCAGTCTCAGCAACCTAGCAAGACCCCGTCTCAAAGAAACTAAATAGAATGGCGGCAGCAGCAACCACTGAGCAACCAGGAGCAATCCCGGACTCCCAGGGCATTCCTGCTGCTGTCCCTGTGTCCACTCCCCTACAAGGCTCGTTCTCCTCCTGGGCAGAAAAGGACGGCCAGAAGCAACCGGAGCAAACGCAACTTTGGACGCACATCAGGAGAGAGGCTGGCCGTCTTTCCCTGCCTCTCCCTCCTTCAGTCTCAGCTCGGCTCGCTCCTGGCAGAGTCCAGCAAGGAGACGGAGCCACAGCAGCCCTGATTCTCCGCTGGTGTCTGCCCAGTGTGTGGACGTCCCTGTGCAGTGGGGATCCGTGCTGGAGAGATGAAGCCGAGCTGCAGGCAGTGCCGGGCGGGCTGGAGACCCAGGGAGGCGTCGGGAATGCAGCTCTGGCGCAGCCCTGGGTGAGAGGGATGGGGAGAGTCCACCAGTAGCACTTACGGTCCAGCAGGAGCAGAATCAGGGCTCTGGGAGGGAGGTCTGGGGACAGGGGACTCCCTGCAACGCCTGCCGTGAGGGAGAGTTTAAGCATTGTGTTAGAAGCAGAATCGTGTGCAAGACGGAGATCATGGACTAAACCCGGCCTGAACAATGTGCATAGCGTCACGACAAGGCCAATGCTGCTGTCCGTCCTCAGATTCAGAACGCACTGGGGGAACGCACCGGAAGCTTTCTTACAAAGGCGGAACCAGCCCACAGGCACCAGCACGATGCCGTGAGGCTGGGGTGCCAAGGACGGGTGTCCAGAGCCACAGGCAAGGCTCAGGGCGCCAGGGCTCCGTACCAGTGGGGATAAGAAGTGGTGGCGCATACTTATTGCTTGAAGACTCAAGGGTACACCGACCGCAGAGGAGCTAAGCACAGGGCTCCCGGAGGTTGAGGAGGGCAGGTGAGCACTGACGTCAGCGAGCAGGCCTCACAGTTCTGGAACGAGCCCGTCACCGTGTGGGTGGGCTGGCTCGGGTAAGGCTGAGGTGGAGAGAAAGGCACACTCACATCTTTGTGATTTGTCTTCTGGTAAAGCTTGACCTTTGAACTCTGTGCATTTATGACTTTGACTTTAAAAAAATGTCTCTGGTCTTCAATCAGATTTTTTTTTCTGAATTTTTAAAATTGACACAGGCTGGTTACGGAAAATTTTGAAAAAATGAGCATGACTTCCAGTGTGTGAAGGGCAGTCCCGGAGGAGCTCGGGAAGCACCTGCCTGGCACACGCCGGCCTGGGGCCTGGGGCCTGGGGCCTGGGGCCTGGGGCCTGGGTCCCACCCTCAGCACTGCAAGAGATAAAACCAAAAAATCGGAAATGAGTAAAGGCGATTCAGAATAGTGGCATGTTCTCATCGAGTCTTTTAAAATTGATTATATTTATACACATTTGTGATTATGTGGAATAAGGATACATTTTGATGAATTCCAGTTCATGAATCTAAACTGATTAGCTTAGGTTCTGGAAATAACTCATAATGTTTCAAATCTCCCTCAAGATTGGAAACAAGACCAAACAAACACGATGGCGATGGTGAGTCTCCCGGTGCAGGCCTCTGACTCCCAGCAGGCCACAGTCAGCCAGTTCATCAAGGAGACAGGCCCCGGTGACTGAGCTCACGCTGACCTCACTCAGGCAGTGAGGGCTCTTAATTACCAGGCAAAATTAAATCATACCCTGGCTTCCTGTCTGAGGATGGGAGCACAGGGGCCTGTTATATAATAAGACGCAGCATTCAGCTTGCCCTCCTGGCCGGCCTTGTCTCCATCCCTCTGCCACCACCCTGCAGGCCCCAAGGCCATGCTGCCTCCTTGCTTGGAACCCCCTTTCCAGATGGGCCTGGAAGACCTCCCCAACCCTCCCCACGGCAGCCACTGCTCTGTGGAGATCAGATCTCTTGTTTGCAATTTGCTACTTCTTTCTTGGGCATCCTTGAACTTGACTGCTTCCATGACTAGTGCACCCACGGTGGGCAGGCGGGGCTGGCATGAGGGAGCCTGGGCTTGATCCCAGACCCGCCTCTATCCGACCGAGGCACTTTCGCATTTGGAGCTGGGGTGTGTTCACCTGAAGGAGGTTGACAATGCTGCCTAACCTGAGTTAATCAGTTTAGATTCACAAACTGGAATTCATCCAAATGTATCTTTATTCCACATAATCACAAATGTGGACAGTGGTTGGCAGGGTCAGGCCTTTGGCAAGTGCTCAGAGTCACCCGCTGTTGCCTGGCATGTCCAGCCAGTGAGGTTGGGGACCGTGACTTTCCATCTTGACGTCATCTGTCTCACCGCAGAGCTCACCACCCTGTCCTGGAAAGCTTGAGGGTTGCACGAAGGATGAGCGAGGGGCTCAGAATGAAGCCAGCAGACTGTTTCCACAACCACCACCTTTGAGGGCTGTAGTCCACCTGTGGACTCAGAGTCCTGCAAAGAGCTGACGGCATTAATTCAGTGAGCCAATATTTTTCTAATTAAAAGAAAGAGCCCCTTCCTGAATACATTTGCTCTATTTTTCAACTCTGAGAAAGAGCTGGAAACAAGATGGTAGGTCTCCTGGAAAAGCAAGGCCTTGCCCTTTCCTGAGGTCAGAGAGGAGGAGCTTCCAGCCTGCAGAGGCTCAGGACAGAAGGGGCGATGCATCTGAGAGGCACGGGGACTCTAAGCCCCTCACGGCTGGAGCCCCATTAAAGTGCTTTTTGTTATCTTGTGAAATATGTGCGTGTGTTTCCTTTGCCATTGCCTTTCCTCTCCATAGGATTATTGTTCCTGAACTAGGGAGATTTTCCTCTAAGCTTGGGTTTATTCAATTCCTTTGCAGTTCGGGAGGACTGACTTATGACCCCAGGGATGAAAAGTGCCAAGATGGCTGTGTCCCGAAGAGGCGGCTCCGCCTGCCGGCACTGCGCCCGGAGCCAGAGCGTCGCTCAGGGAGAGGGCGCTTTACTCCCCACTCCCGGCAGCAGGGCTCAGCTGGCAATCACTCAAGGCCAGCGCCTTGCCAGGCACTCCAGTAGTTACTTGGGAGAATAATATTTGTCTTGCTTATCTCCAAAGGCGGTGGAAGACTCTGGTGAGCCATTTTATAAAGTACAAAGTGATCTACAAATACAAGGGTTTTATTATTAAAAACACATCTCATCCTCCACCAGAACATCTCGATAAAGGAATGCTGGGTGTGATAAAGCACCAAAGCTAAACGGGGAGGAAGCGTTAAAAAACCCAATTACCAAATATCTCACAGTGCCCCACAGCCGCATTGCTTGATTAATGAATGATGGGAGCCTGCACTGAAGTCTCTGTGACTGGCTTTGACCCCCTTTGCCTATCAGGATTGGTTTGCTTCTGCCAGTGAGTGACTATCAAACCCCTGAGGCCGAACTGATGTGTGATGAATGTCGGCTCTGTTAATTGCATGGCTGGGTTTTATGTAGGAAGCTGTATCCTGGATTTTCTCCCTTAATTTCCTCCTGTTTAACTGTTGGTCATAAAACAGTTGCAAATGTATCTGCTGAGTCTGGGAAGCAGTTTTGCAACTTGAAAAGTGCCTGAGTCGGTGCAGGCCTCTCCCGAGGTGCAGCCAACTGGGGGTGCTCTCTGGCTGGAGGATGCATTGCTCCAGGCTCCTGCCCAGAGGCCTGCCCTGCCCTGCTCCTGCCCTGCTCCTCCCGGAGTCCTGCTGGCTCCGTCCCGCAGCTGCTCCCTGGCACTGGATCTCATCTGTCATTAAGCAAACGCCAGCATCCGCGAGGTGAAGGCGTCATCCCTCTCTGACGGCCCCTCGTGTGGCCTGTTCCACCTCGTAGCAGCCGGAGGCAGTGCACCTGCTCCCCAGGCTCCCCAGCATCCGCTTGTCCTTTTGGTTAGAAGCACCAGGTCTTCCCTGGGCTGCAGCCCCCACTCCTCTGTGATGCTCTCTGCAGGTTCCCTTGCCCCAGGAGTGGGCTTGGACAGTTGGGATCCAGGGACTGGTTCTGGGATGGGCTTGTGACCAGGCCTGGCCAGTGAGAGGCCACCTGGGGACCTTGAGGAGAACACTAGCAGGGAGAAGCCCTCTCTTCCCTCTTGGGTTTTATTTATTTTTTATTTTTTTGGAACCAGGGATTGAATTCAGGGGCACTCGGCCACTGAGCCCACATCCCCAGCCCTATTTTGTAATTTATTTAGAGACAGGGTCTCACTGAGTTGCTTAGTGCTTTTCCCTTGCTGAGGTTGGCTTTGAACTCTTGATCCTCCTGCCTCAGCCTCCTGAGCCGTTGGGATTACAGGCGTGCGCCACTGCGCCCGGCACTCTTGGGTTTTAGAATGGTCAAAATTTAAGCCTGGGTCTTCCTGTTCTTCTGCTGCCACTGCAGGAGAGCCCATCTGAGGGTGAAGACAGCACCAGGGGAGGAGCCCAGAAGGGGAGGGCACTGCCACGGACATCCCTGGCCTAGGCAGGTTCAGTGGACCTGAGGATGTGTCCAGGCCTGCACTTCCCTAGTATGTGAGAGAATTTGAACAGGATTCTGTCCTGAATGGTGATGCCTCAGCCCGACACCTTTCTGCCTAAGCATGCTGGGTATTTACAGAGCCTTAAGAAAAATAAGAATGTTCCAGAAAGAAGTCAGTGTGAAGAACACGAAGTTCAGAGTTTTAGAACTGCACACATATTTTGACGTATAGCTTCTCACCCTAGAAAAAAATTTGCTTGGGTCCATTGGTGCTTTCCCACTGTGATGTTAGAGAGGTCTGATGGGAGAGCTTCTGTGACGTTTCCCTGACTGCAGAACGTCCTCCCCGGGGGATGGACATTATGGTCTAGCAGATTTTAGTGGACCAAGAATCCAGGACCCACAGAGGGAGGGGAGGCGGCAGATTTTGCAGTGAAGCCTTGGCTGGTGTGTGCTCCACAGGGCGCAGACTCAGAGCTCAGCGAGGGCGGCGCTGTCTGGGTTTCAGGAGCACTGGCTCTGAGCTCGCCTTCGGCTGTGATGGCTCTGAGCTCGCCTTAGGCTGTGATGGCCCTCAGCTCTTTGGGCTTTCAACCTCAGGAAGGGAAAGTTCTCTCAACAAGGAAGTTGAGGCAGCTCAGCAGTGAGGAGGTGAAAGGCTGGAAAATGCCAGCCACTGGTCCTTGTGTTCTGGAGTGATTGTCTTCCTGCGAGGCTGCTGAGATTGCCGGGGTTCAGGGCCTCGCTCCAGTGAGCTGTCCACGCCTCCTGGGCCTGCACCCTGACCTCCCCAGGCTCTGCTCCTTGCATCGGAAGCCAGAGTTGTATCCTCCAAGTCGAGAGGCAGAAACCACGGTGGAGAACACGAGCGGAGTGCGTGCACACGTGGGTGCTGAGACCTTCACTCCACTGCCCGCCTGGAAAGTCGGCTGCCTGTACCCGCCTCCCCTGCGCCTTCCCTCCTTCAGCTCCTGCCCAACCCTCCAGGCCTTGGGACGAAGCCTCCTCCTCCCTGGCGCTCTCTGAGGTGGCCCAGATGGAGACATTTGTTCACACTTTATATCCTTCTTGTGCTTGACTCAGTCCTGTTGGATGGCTGATCAGTCTCCTTTTCCCAGGGACACCCCACATGGCCAGCGGCTGAATGCACTTCCTCAGCCAGCCTGGGCCTTTCCG
The DNA here is from genome assembly GCA_020662805.1 of Glaucomys volans. Classification (NCBI taxonomy): domain Eukaryota; kingdom Metazoa; phylum Chordata; class Mammalia; order Rodentia; family Sciuridae; genus Glaucomys; species Glaucomys volans. The sequence goes on from JAJEJO010005226.1 coordinate 565,007, forward strand.
GTTTGCCTTCAGCCAATAGCAATCCAAGCCCGCCCTAAGCCAACCCCCCAAATACACTAGCCAACCCCCCAGACAGAGGATCCCGCTCAGGGAGCACCCCAGCCAGTGAATTTAAAGTTGCCCATGCAGCCAATCCCACTTCAACATGTACCTCTAAGAAGGTGCTTAATCTCAGGGCCACTGTCTCCCCACTCTTTCTGCTACCACCTTTGTCACCTGGATCGGCCACTATGCCACTCCAAATAAAATCCCCTGGCTGAAGCGTGGTTTCTGGTGTGGTCCTTTTGCCTAACAAGTCCTGCATTTTTAAAACATGTAGCCTGATACCTGTGCACCTGCTCGTCTATTTCTGCAGCTGGTGTGTAGTTCATCACAACGGGACCATGTGTGGCTCTTTGTGACTTCCGTGGCCTCTGCTGCATGGACGAGCATCTCCCAACAAGGCTGGACACGATGCCCCTGTCCCCTGAGCACTGGCAGAGGCTGAGCCCTGGGTGCTGGGTGGCCCTCTTGCCCGCTTCCCCGTCTGGTTCACTCCCTCGGTGGCACTGCCAGGCTCCACCAGGTGTTCAGGAGGCAGCGCTGACCCTGCTCCCTGCAGTGCCTCCTGTTCTCTCGCACCATGTCGTGCGTTGTGGGCCCTCTATTGCTTCCGTTTAAGAGATGTCTGTGCGACATTGAACAGTTTCCTTGGCCTCTTGACAGGTCTCCAGAGGCACTGGCCTCCAGGGCCAACACACATCTCCCATGTCTCCACACGTGGTCTGCCTACCCACAGCAGCGAGGCCCAGCCTCTGAACCATGTCCTCAGTCCTCCATCACGGAATTGGGCTTTGTGTGTAGGTGGTCGCCTTTCCTCCACAGTGGGTTCCCAGCTTCCTGAGGGCAGGTCATTTTGTTCTGGTCAGCGTCCTGTTCTCAGTGCCCCACAGTGTCTAGGACACACCAGAGCTTTGCGGAGTCTGTGAACTGGTGTCTTTGATTGAAGGACGGGAGGCTGACGTCACTGGATGGGTCTCGGGGGCACATCATTACGTTGCTCAAAGGGCAGAAGTCAGGACCAGTAGGAGCAGAGCTGGGAGCTGCAGAGGGGCAGGGGGCTCTGGGGTGGAGAGGCAGGGGGACTGGTTTGGGGATCCATACAGTGCAGGCTCAGGCTAAGGCACACTCGGTGCCGTTGAAGATTGGGACAGATGCGAGCGCTGTGTCTCAGGAGCACAGAGGGAACCAGCCCCCTGCTGTGGAGGTGAGTTTGGTTCCTGAGAACCTTTTCTGTCATGGTCAGGGAGAGGTTTCCGTGGGCCTCTGGTTTCCGTGGGCCTCTCCCTGGTCTCCAAGACCCTTCCTGCTCCCACGGTCTCTGGGGTTCCAGGTGAACATCTTCCTCTCCTGGGGTTCGGCCTCCTTGAGGGCACGAGGTGAGGGTGTGTTGCGGGGTGGGGGCTGCTGCGTCCCTAGGGCCCATGCTGGATCCAGGCTTTCCTGCCCCCAGCCCTGTCTAATGGCTAGTTATGCTTGGGCTCTGTTTCTCCACTGATATTAGCGTTAAGCCAGTTAAGACCGAAGGCTCACCTCTGCATCGATCGCTTTGCACTGAAGCCTAGTTCTTAATTAATTACAGGAGAAGTCGTGTTCCTGTCCTTGATGCCAGTCCCCCTAGGAGCCTGACCTGCCAGGGCAGGAAAGGGGGCTCAGCTCTGGGTGGGAGGTCAAGGCCGTGTGCTGCAGCACAGCGGACACCTGCCTTCTTGTGGGCTCCGCAGCTGAGCTGTTGGGGGCACGAGCCCTGAAGCCCAGACTCTGAGCTCGTCCTGTGTAGTTGTTAAACTGCCCCAGTAACGATCAACATGACTGAAAATGGTTTGGGGCACAGTTACATTAATCACTTGGCCACCGACCTCTGTAAGGGCTGAACATCCAAATGAGGCAAAAACGAGCAGTCCATAGGACGGGGCGTCTGCAGGGGCCCCGAGGAGCCGCCTTCTCGCCCGTTCTGCTGTGTGGGGGCCACTCTGGCCTGGAGCTCTTTCCTCTCCCTGCCCCTTTCTCCACCTGCCTGAGGCTGCTCCTTCCTAAATAAATGGGTTTGCATTTCTGTCTGGAGGCATCTCATTCATTATGCGATGTCCACAGTTCTCATCTGCAAAGTCCATTTATGTTCCTGCTCAGCCTCGTGGACATCGGCCTGCTTCTCAGTTCATGGTTGCCATGGCTTCTGAGTGGCCAAGAGCAGGCCAGGAGCTCTTCTTCCATTGTGGGAAGAAGATGGAGAGAAGAGGAAGAAAACACAGAGAAAGGTCAGCCTCTCTCCACTCGGCCGCGCAGGCCGGCTCGGGATTCACCAGCTCTGCACAAACACGTGGCAGAAGGCACAGTGCTGCGTCCTGAGCGTGAGTCTCGGAGCCGCAGGCCGCTCTGTGCGGTGGTGTCGCCGTGAGCCTTCTTTTGGATGAGAAACTAAAGCAAGAGAGGTTAGTGTGCCCAGGGGGCACAGCCTGGGGCGGCAGGGACCGGGTCACCTCTGGAAATGCAATCGACGTCGAGCCTCGGATGTCAGACAGCTAGTGGACCTCGGTGCGTGCTGGGAACGCCGTCCAACATGGCTGCAAGACCCCAGCCGTTCCTGGGCGTCTTCCCCTCCTCTCCACATGCTCGGATGATAGGCAGAGGACACAGGTTTCTGTTGTCATTTATTTGATAAAGTCAGGATTGCATTATAAACATAGCTATGTAATTTATCTTTTCTCTCATACCAACCCACAGAAATCCCTTCAAGGCAATGGTTGGGGCATGAGTTCATGCCTGTCAATGACCATGTCATATGTCATGATATGAACGTATCTAATCCAAACATCCCCCTAGAGATGGACGGTCACTTTTTTCTACAGCCTTAGTTACAATTCTAAGTGCAACAATTATTCTGTTATTGTGAGCAACGATGCAACAAACATCCTTGAATGAATATCCCGATGTACCTGGGATTGTATTTCTGAGGAGTTCAGTTCAGTGGTTTTTAGAATATTTAGAATTGTTCAACCCAAATCCCAATTTTAGAACATGCGTGTCACCCCACAGAAACCCAGGCCTAACGAGAGTCACTTCCCATCTCCCCAGCTGCCCAGCCGTGGGCAACTGCTGGACAGCCGACTTTGGTCTATGCAGCGGCATTGGCCATCGGTGGAATGGAGCCGTGGCTGCCGTCTTCTGAGGCTGGCTCTTTCACTTAGCTGGTTTCCAACGCTTATCCACATTGCAGCATTTTCAGTACTTTACTTCTTTTTAAGGCCAAATGATCTGTTCGATCATATGGCTGTATCACATTTTGTTTATCCATTTGTCCACTGATGGATATCTAGCTACTCCCCTTTCGTTATTGTGAATTTTGACTCCGTGAACATGGTCTACATTTGTTGAAGTATCTGTTTTCAGTTCTTCGGGGACAGTACCAAGGCATGGAGTTGCTGGGTCACAGGGTAACACTGCATTTCATTGTTTTAGAGCACACCAGACTGTTTTCCTGATTCACCTATTTGTCTGGTACTGGGATTGAACCCAGGGCCACTCTCTCTCTGGGCCACATCCCAGCAGTAAGGTGCCCAGGCTGGCCTGCAACTTGGGATCCTCCTGCCTCGGCTCCCAAGTTGCTGGGATTACAGGTGTGACCACTGTGTCCAGCTGGCACTGGCCTTCCCCAAGCAGTGGCCCCGGTGTCCACCCCAGGTGTGTGGGCTGCGCCTTCCCACACAGGCCAGCACAGCTCTTGGCTGTCTTTGATCACGGCTGTCCTCCTTGCTGTGAAATTGTGTCTGACTGTGGTTTTGATTTGCATTTCCCTGCTTATTAGTGATATCGAAGGCTTTTTCTTGGACTTGTTGGCCATTTGTATACCTTCTTTGGGGAGATACCCATTCAAATTATTTGCTATTTTAAAATTCAGCCATTTGTCTTTTACTATTAAGTTGTAAGAATTCTTTATGAATTTTAGTTTCATGACTTTCATGAGACATGATTCGCAGATATTTTCTTCCATTCTGTGGGTTGTCTTTTCTGTTTTTGATGGTATCCTTTGAAGCATAGATTTCAATTTTAATGCATTTTTATGTAAATTACTTATTTTATTCTTTTGTTACTTGTGATTTTGGTGTCATGGTTAAGAAAACTTTTCTTAACCCAAGGTCAAGACTGCCATCTTCTAAGAGTTTCATGGCTTCTTCTCTTGTTTAGTCTGGTTGGGCTGCTGGAACAAGAACTCAGACTGCATAATTTGTAGGTAATAGAAATTTATTGCTCACAGTTTGGAGGCAGTGAAATCCAAGATCCAGGTGCCAACAGATTATGTCTACATCTTTGTTGATTCACTATTGTCCTTACCTTTTTTGTCTCCTAAATTTGAAATAAATATGAAAGAAGTATAATAGAGTCTCTCACTTCATTTGATTTTTATTACATTTTCCTTGCATTTCTTGTAAAATTTTAAATTTTTAACTAATACGTAAAAATCATACATATTTAAGGCCTCCTGTGTGATGTTTCAATACTTGTATTCATTGTGTAATGTCCAAATCAGGGTGAACATATCAAGCATTCTTCATTTCTTCATGATGAAAGCACTCAAAATCCTTTCTGCCCCATTAAAAAAATATGCGGCATATTATTGTTGTCCATAGTTCCCTACTGCGCAGCAGAACACCTGGACCCTAGCTCCTGCCACACGCGCGCCCATCCAGCTGGCTCCACCCTCTCCTCCCTGCCCTCCCAGCCCCTGGCCCCACCCTCTCCTCCCTGCCCTCCCAGCCCCTGGCCACACCC
>JAJEJO010005226.1:570215-628866 GCA_020662805.1 Glaucomys volans
CCCTCCCAGCCCCTGGCCACACCCTCTCCTCCCTGCCCTCCCAGCCTCTGGCCCCACCCTCTCCTCCCTGCCCTCCCAGCCTCTGGCCACACCCTCTCCTCCCTGCCCTCCCAGCCTCTGGCTCCACCCTCTGTTCTCAACTCCTGTGAGAACAGCATTTACTCTTGCACACCACGGACCTTGACCTCTGGGCCCGGCTTGTCCATCATGTTCATGATGAACTCTAGTTCCATCAGCGTAGTTGCAAATGGCACGATTCCATCCTTGGGTGGCTGAAGGGCATTCTGTGGTGTGTACAGACCACCCTTGCCTAATGTGGACTCTTGGGTGTGTCCATTTCTAGGCCGTGTGGATAGTGCAGCAATCACCAGGCATGGGCCGCCCTCTCAGCAGCCTGACTTCATGTCCTTGGAGGCTTGTGCCTCTGGGTCACGTTAGCTTGCTTCTCCTCTTTGGAGGGGCTGCCACACTGTCCCCACTACGGCCACTCAAGATGACATCCCCACCAGCACTGGGCCAGAGTCCCCTGGTCCACAACCTGGCCAGCACCTGCTGTCCTAGTCTTGGTGACAACCGGGGTGAGGGATGTCTCACTGTGGTCTGATCTGCTCTTCCTGGAGGTGAGGGATGCTGGGTGTGGTCCTGCCCTGCTGGCCATCTGCAGCCTCTTTGAAGAGGCCCTGGCCTCTGATCACATGACCCTCCCAGGGCCCTCTCGCCCTGCCTCCCTCCACTACTCCCACCACCACCTCCTTCCCCAGCAGTCCGTCTTCCATTTTCAGGTTTTTTCTTTCTGTTTCTACACATGAGAGAAAACATGATACTTACGTTTCTGTGTCTGGCTAATTCTGCTTGACATACATCGGGTTCTGTCCATTTTCTAGACAACAGAGTGAATCTCCTTACCATCGCCAGCTGCACCCTTCGAGATGACCGAAAGGTTCAAGTTCATGTTAGTTCTCATTTACCACCGTAAAAAATAAAAAATAGAAATGCATTTAAAGTATTTTTAAAAAGTCTTCTTAGAGCTGTGTCTTTTGCTATTGAATTGTTCGAGCTCCTTTTGTATTCTGGTTACTAACTCCTTTCCATGCGTATAGTATTTATTTTGCCTAAAGAAACGCTAATATTCCTGCTGTGTTTATTTTGTTTGTTTGTTTTGCTGTTCATAGGAGCATGTGCTGAATGACTCTGAATCCCTTTTTAACATTTATGCATATAGTTATGTAATCTTTATTTTTCCTTGTTGGAAATTGTTGTGTTGACAGATTTTACCCTCAACGCTCTTGTTTTCGTGGAACAAGCCCTGCTTATTTGTTGAACAAAAGACCTTCATTTTTTTAGTAAATTGATTCTATTTATTGTTTTTTATTTAAATATTTAGACCTGTGTTAATAAGTGATATTGGTTTATAGATTTCTTCTCCATAATACTATTTTAAAAGCAAATTCTGATACTAAAGTTATATTACCTTTTTAAAGTAAATCAGATAAGATTTCTGTACTTATCTAGGCCCAAGCAAGGCTCACAGAATATTGACAATTATTTAATGTTAAGTGAGGTTTGACCATAAATCCTTCTAATCCTGACGACGTAACAGTGCAGGCCAGTGCTGCCTCCCAGGGGCAAGGCCTGGGTCTGAGGCCCAGCACTGGGGCAGCAGGGAGGTCATTATGTTTCTAATCTCTTCCATGGTAGGTCATCCATTCCACATTTCCATTTTTCTTGGAAGGAATTTGTTACTATGTATCTGTCCAGGGTGTTGTTCACTGCCGTTAGTTTCTATAGAGAATGTAGCTTTCCTTTGTGATTAACTTGCTTATGTTAATATTTTATGCATTTTTTTCATTCCCTATTTTCTCTATTTTTTTCTCTTTTTTCCTTAATCTGACTTACAAAGAGTCTATCAATTTTATTTTTCATTTCAAAGAAACATCTTCCTAGGTTTTTGATTTTTTACTTATGACTTTGTAACTTCAGTATCTATTTGTCATTCCAGCCTCTAACTTGGGTCTCCAGTCTGACCGCCCTCCGACCCCTTTGATGTCTGTTCTTTCAGTTTCCTTTCTCCTTTCCTTCCTGGCAGGGGCTCAGCCCCCAGCCTCAGGCAGGGGAAGAGCTCCCTGGGCTCAGGCAGCCTCCTGCCTCCCTCTCGGGTGGCGGGACCTCAGGTGTCACCACGCCAGGCAAGATGTGGGCTTTCCTCTTGAGTGCTCCAACTGACTGTGGGTGCGTAAACCGTTCCTCTATTCTTCCTCTCTCTGGCAGCCGGACGACTGCCTTCTCAGCCTTCTGAGGCTTCATCTTGCCTGCTTCAGTCCTTAATGTGGCCCACCATGACAGAATGAGGGTCTCCTTCTTCCTGTGCGCTGGGAGAGTGCGGAGACCAGCAGCTGCCAGGTCCTGAAGAAGCTCCTTGCTCTCTGTGTTCCCAGGCTCTCCTGGCTTCTGGGCAGGAAGGGCACAACCTCCAATCCCATCTTTCTGGGTCTCTCAGGGCGGGACACTCAGATAACTCTCCCCGGGGACACAGGCTCCCACACTGGTCCCCTGCTGTGGCCCTACTCTGGGCTGCCTAGCTTGGCTTCCCCGAGCTTCCACTGACCCGCTGTGGAGAGTCTGCAGGGCTCCACAGTACGCAGATCTTCACCTGAGTCTGCCTTCCATGGCCCCTGAAGCCAGCAGGGTTGGGGGTGATACAAGGAAAGGGCTGGCTGCATTTGAACACCATCTCCTCCGAATTTTTTGCCATTGATGACAGCACCTCAATTTTGATCCGCTGTGCTCGAATCTGATCGACTTCCCCGCCTTCCCCAGCAGAGTGTGTTTCAGTACGCCCAGCTCCTGGCCCCGCGCCTGGGGCCTGATGGAGTTGGTGAATCACATTTGGAGTGAACGAATGCAAACCTGGAGCTGTAAGGAGGCGCGTCGGGTCTCAGGAAGTGCACCCAGATCCCTGCATGGCAGGCGAAGCCTCTGACCTGCGGCGGAGGTAAGGGGCTTTCTTGGAATGCTGTGCAGGTCCAAGAGCAGAGAAAGCACAGAGGGGCTCGGGCAGGGTGGGGTGGGCAGCCCTCCAGGGCCGGAGCGAGCAGGCAGCCTGGGACAGCATGGGGCCTTCTGGTTGGTCACATCACTGCTGAATTCCCCCGGCCTGTTAAAGTTTATTTTATTTTTTAAATGCTTCACTCAAGATTCCAAGTCCTGCCACAGGATCCTTCGCATGCGACTCCATGGCAGCCGTAAGAGCAAGGATCTTGCCCACAGGCTTCTGAAGAGGGGGTGTCTGGGTTTCCTGTGCCCCCAGGGCCAGCCACAGTACGGGTGCGTCGGGCAGGGAATAGTGGGAGCGACCACAGCAAGCCCATGCGACCAGCGAAGAAGGGTTCTCGGGTCCCTGATTCTCACAGTGGTACAGGGGCCCCCTTTCTCCCAGGCCCCACTCCTGCACCCCTAATTCTGCTGCCAAGGCCCCGCTGTGCCACCCCACCCCACTCTCCAGCTTCCAGCCCTCCCAGCCTCTGGGCAGGGTGACTCAGCCTACCCACCCCATCCTCTGGGGTCTCTTCTGGTCTGAAGGGGGACCTGCCCCCTGGGAGCCATGGGAGTTCCCAGAACTGGTTGTTAAGGAGAGGCTGCTGGGCTTCAGGGGCGGGGTCAGCCTCCGCTCTTCCCTTCTATCATAACACGGGAGATGCTGTGGAAGTTCTCCTTTGGAGCCGGCCTGTGGCTGGCCTGAGATCTGGTCATTACGTCATTACGTGTACATTCTAAGTGACTTCGTTTCATCTGTTTGGGCTGATGCAACAAACATGCACCCACTGGCTGACTTTCACCCAGGGGAACACGTCCTCCCACCCAGCCGTCTGCAGAAGCTGAGCAGGGCGCAGACCTGCTCTTCTTGCTGTGCCCTGGGGAGGGGTTCAGAGTCCCTCTGGGGCCTCTGTCACAGGGCTGTGTGAGAGCTCTGCCTCCTACCACCCCTACCACGGGTGGGATTTCAGCAGTGGGTTGGGGGCATGGACATTCAGACCACAGTGCCGTCCCTTCTCACTGAGAGTCCATGGAGGGCCGGCTGCTGGGACCAGCACGGACGGCCCCTTTCCTCCTAGGCCTCTCAGTTCCAGTGGGCAAAACAGACGCAAGGCAAAAGCTGCTCCGCTAGGTGTTGGCGATGGGCACAGTCCTGCCATCCCAGAGTGGGCTGTGGCAGGTGGGCCTCGGGGGCTCTGCATGTGGGCAGCCACACCCAGGCAGGTGTCTCACTCTCAGACTGGCCCCTCGCAGCCCAGAGCCCATGGGGCCTTGCAGCTGTCGCCACAGCGGCCTTCCAGGTGGATTCAGAATGGCTACTGGGATTTAGTGCCCAGCGCAGAGATGGCATGCGTCCAACAGTGAGATGGTCATGCAGAGCCCACAGCTGTCCTGGCGGAACGTGGGCCAGCCTCATGGACCTGCCTTGCTTCTCCATGTCTGGGACAGAAGCAGATTGGCCCAACCTGTGTGCTCAGGCTCTGGAGGAGTGTGGAGGCTGGGGATGGAAGGAGGCTCAGCAGGGAAAGGACAGGTCTGTATAGGGGAGTGTGGCACTGTCACTGAGCCAGGGAACGCTTCGGGCAGGCAGGGCCCGTGAGCAGGGCCGGGGTAAGAGAAGCCAGGTTGGGGGGTGGCCAGGTCAGGCCTGGCCTTGCCAAGGACTGGAGCCTCCCTAAGTTCCCTGGGGAACCGCTGACAGGCTTTACGCAATGGAGGTGGCGACAAAAATCCGTGCCAGACTCAGAGCCTTGATTTAGGTTTTGTGGTCATCTTGGCCAGAACTTCCTCCGGGAAGGGAGCACCTGGGCCTCTCCTTCCCTCTCACCTCCTTTTTCTTATATCTTTTAATGCTCCTGCTGAATGGTTTCTATCTAGAGGTCAAGGTCAAAAGCAGAACTGTGCAGGGGAAGGCACTGTCCTCCCACTCCTGACAAGCGGTTTGTGAACTTGCTTTCTGGTGTGGGGACAGGTTGGAAGGGAGCGAATGTCCCCATCCCAGGAAGCCCTGGTTTAATCCAATCAACTCTCCAGTGGAGATCCCTCTCCATCTCAGCGATGCCCGTGCGCGGTGCTCAGGGCCAGGGCACGGCCAGCGTATCTGCGGATTTCATTAGTGGTGGCTGTTTCCACCGTCTTCCAGGTCCTTGATGAGCTTGTTGAACGAGGACAGTTCCCACACCCGCCCCATGTGCCCCGGCCGGCCTCTTGCAGGGTCTTCACCGGGACTGGGCCCCGAGGTGGCAGCGATCAGAACCAGGCCAGTTTGATCCGCAGCACAGCTTGTGTGGGAGTCGCCGTAGAGGCTGCCGAAGCCCACGTCTCCCTGCCCTCCCGTTCCCTGCCCTCCCGTTCCCTGCCCATTCTTCCTTTGGTCTTTCACTTGCTCACTGTTGCTATTTTCCTGATAGGAATTAAAAAGGTATATATATATATATATGTTTATAGTTATTGCAATAAAATGCACATAGCATAAAAGCTACTGGGTTGGCCTTTTTTTTGTTGTTGTTGTAGTTGGACACAATACTTTTGCTTATTTAGTTTTTTTTTTTGTGGTGCTGGGACTGGAACCCAGAGCCTCACATGTGCTAGGCAAGCGCTCTGCCACTGAGCCCCAGCCCAGCCCCCGTCCTGGCCATTTCAAAGTGCAGGTTTCCATGGGATCGAGTCAGCTCACATTGCCATCCAGCCCCTGAGCCGAACCGAGACCCTTCCAGCAACAGCCCTGAGTCTGTGGATTCCAGGTCCTGCGTGGGTGACAAGTGGACCACCAGGACTCACCTTGGTGGCTGTCTTCCTCACTGCAGGGTCCATCCGAGGGGGAGCACGTGTCGTGACTGTCTTCCTGGTTTAGGCTGATTCACGTTGCGTCACACGGATGGGGACCTGTGCAGATTTCGTCCAAGTCCCTGGGTTCCGTCTCTTGGCCGCGACACGGAATTGGAATGCCTCGGCTGTGGCCCCGGGAGTCTGTACTTAATCTCCTGGCGCTCCGCTCAGTCTTCCGTCCCAGCCGAGGCAAGCGCATCCCTCCAGTGGCGCCCAACCCGGCTGAGCAGCAGCTTCTCCAGCACCAGTGATTTCCAGTTTCCTGTAGGAGCCATCCCAGGCTGTGGTGCATGCCACGGTGGTTTGATCTGCGTTTCCCTGGTGATGAGTGATGCTCAGCCTCTCTTCCTGGTGGGACGTCAAGTCCTTTCCCATCTTTAGGTCGAGTTGTTTGGTTTCGCAGTTATGAAGCTCTTCACGCTGGACGACAGTCGCTCCTCGTGTGTGACTTGCACGCGCTCTGGCCCTGCGGGTTGTCTTCTGGCTCCTGCGTCCTCTGGTACAGCTGTTAATGTCACCCTCTTCTCCTGGCGGCCGTGTGCCTTCCGGAACCCTCACTCTCCCTAACTTCCCTCTGGGTTCTGCTGCTCCTCTTCTCTCTCCTGTGTCCCGGCTTTCTCCTCCACCAGGTTTGCCGCCCTGCTCTCCCCTCTTGTGGTCCATCTCCACAAGGTGAAGGAAATCCGAGCCCCGGCTGGGATGAGAAAAATAAGGAAGTAGGACAGGCGGTTTGTGACTTCATTTAGAAAAGTGACGCAGCGGCAGGGTTGGAGGGACAGTTGTGAATGGCGATTAATACTGTGTGGCAACCCTTAGGGAGTCGCTTATTTCTTCCAGTGGCCCTGCTATAAAAGAACTGTCATTCCCACTTCACAGATGATAAAACTGAGACCAAAGAGAGGCACCCTGCTCAGTTTCACACGCTTGTTCCCATTCTGTGCCAGATCTCCAAAAGGCTGTTTTGAATTCTTCTAGAAATTTGGGAGACTGCCTCTTAACTCATTCCTTTCATTTCTTCCTGCCCGCCTCACACCATGGGCAGCAGCTTCCTCACAAAATGCTGTTGTGTTGTAGACTCTGTAGCCACTGCCTCGTAACCCACTGCCCATGGTGCAGGGTGGCTGGGGACCCGGGAAGCTAAGGAAGTTCAGCCAGGATCACCAGGGCTCTGACCTCATCCATGATTCATAATTTGATGGCATTGCTGGGCACTGCAGGAGGTGGACACTGCAGGAGATGGGGTCAGGGGAAGTGGGTCACTGGGGATGTGCTCTGGGATGGTGCATCCTGTCCCCACCCCTTCCTCTCTCTCTGCTTCCTGGCTGCCGTGAGCTGAGAGCTGCCCTCCACCACATCCTTCTCCCATGATGCTCTGCCTCGTCCAGGCCCAGAGCAAAGGAGCCAGCTAACCACGGACTAAACCTCCTCTGAAACCATGAGCCCGAACACACCTTTCCTCCTCTAAGTTGTTTTCCTCAGGTATTTTGGTCGCAGTGATGAGAAACTGACTAACATAGAGCCACGTATTTAGGAATATGGCCAGATTCAAGAGTGTTGGAGCTGGAAAAGACCTTGAAGGGAATCAGTTCAATTTTCCACATCTTACTCAGAGGAACTGAGGCCTGCAGAGAGGAGAGACTTAGGACTCTCCATAAATAGTTACTATTTTACAAGCATTTAAAGATGTGATCATTATTTATAGGGCAGTGCTAGAAATCATTACAACATAAAGCCTTAATGGATCAAGCAGGAGATGCTGGTGCTGAAGTTGATGTAAGGGTCATCTGCTTCCAGTTGCTCAGTCCACTCATGAGGCACCCGGGTGTGGTTTATTCTGTGGCTGCCGAGTCAGAGCTCGCAGGTGACTGCCCGGAGCAGGAGTCGGGCTGGGGCTTGGGCCCGGCGGTGGGACAGCGTTAACTTGTTTCCAGAACAGTGCTGGTCAACTGCTGCTTTAGTCTACCCGCTCTCCTTTCTTCTGATGGTTGTCAAGCAGCTGCAGGTCAGCTGGAGTGAAGAGGTGGACAGTGTGTAGATGTCAGATAGGCACAGACGGGGGGTGTACATGGGGTCAGATTGCACTTGGATGCAAAGTGTTGCAAGGCCTAGCAATGGCTTGTGAAAAGGTACGAAATTATCCCACCCAGCAAGAGGTCTGCAGAGGGGTTCCAGGTTTGTGGCACTGGCTCAGCTTGTCATTAGAGACCCAGACTTCTAAAAATCTTTCTGCTCCATAATCCTCAGCACCAGGCCTTTGCCATAGGCCGATGAGCCTGGATGGCTACCTCGCCTCCGTGTCATGGTCTTCATGCGGACACCCTCGAAAAGGCGAAGCTCTGCAGACCGTCTGACCACCTCCTTGTTTACCACGGAGCAACACCCTGCCCAGATACCCTGCAGAGCGTGGCCGGGTCTCCATGGCTGATCTGCCTCATGTGTCCACCAAGCCCCAGCAGAGATATGAAATGACCTTGGTGGCTCCGACCCACAGCTCACCTCCCGGGTCCGAGGAGGGTCCCTCTTCCTTGGAGGTGGGGATTCCTCGGAGTTCTCTGGGGAGGAGGCGAGGCGGAGGGGGCGCTGCTGGGGGGGAACCTGGAGTGCCCACATCACGGGTGAGGCTCCAGGCCCGCGGGGACTCTGGAGCAACGCTCTGTTCAGGAAGCGCTGCTGGGCGCTGGGAGCACGGCTGCTCCCTAGATGGGCTGGTGTGTGTGTGGCTCTGGAGCCAGGCGTCTGGACCGGAGTCTCAGCAGCAGCCGGGCTCTCTGCCTTCTGTTTTCTGCTCTGTCGAGTAGGGATAATAATAGTTCCCACCTTAGAGTTCCTAGGTTTGTTTGTTTGCTTTGTTTTTTTTTGAAATAGTGGGTTAGGAAATGCGGTGTAATTATTAAGTACTTAAAACAGTGTCACAGCATAGCGAGCTCTCCAGAGCTGTCAGCGGCGATTACTCTGGAACCGCTGGTACTGAAAATGGAAGTTCTGTTTATTTTCGTTTGAGTCAGGATCGTACCCGGATCTCCTAATCCCGCACCTGTAGTGTCCTTTCCCAAATGTGAAGCATGGTGTTCCCAGCTGAGGCCCCTCCCCAGGAGGCTTGTTCTCTTCTAGCCCAGAAAGTTCTTTCCGCCCAGAAAGTACGGGTGGAATTTGCTGGTCCTTCTCTCTAATTTCCAGACTGCTCCAGAGTGCATCGTAATTAATCAGCTCACGCAGGCCCAGAATCCCATTTATTGGATCTCAAATTGGATGTCTGCCTCTCAGGTCCAGACCACAACAACAATGCAATTGACCTTATCTGCCATGCATCTCTGGCTCTGAGTGAGTGGACTTGGCCAGCCCTCCTCTCCCAGGACACCCGGGCATGGAGCCCAGTGAGCCTCCTCTCCCAGGCCCCGGACACTGAGCTGACCTGGAAAATGTGGAAAATTTCAGAAAATGACCAAAACCCTTGCCTCCATTCATTTGTGATCTTGACGAAGGGCGCATTCGCTTGGGATCTGGTCACAGAGCTGTGTCTCCCAGGAAGTCTGGCTGGCAGGAGAAAGCACTGTCACTGAGATCTGGTCAGGGTCCTTTGCCCACCATGCCTTTGATGAATGGTGACATCATCCCTTGTCCATCTTGTTGTGGCCCTTGGGCTCCCTTGAGTCTCCCTGAGGGTCTCTCCATAAGACCGATGTCCCCTGTGAGGGATGCAGGGAGCCACTGCTCAAAGGCAGGGGAAGAGGCTTTGGAGGATGATGTGGGGACAAGGGACGTCATATGTCTTCACATGCACATTCCACCGGGACCTCTGCTGGGTGGCGTCTAGATGAGCACAGTTTTAACTTTGGGTTTTGTACATAGGAAATTTGGAACCTATTAAGTTACTTATATTCCTTTTCCAAATCTAATGAATTCCCAGGGCTTTCCGCAAGTATCCCCTCTTTTGACTCCGTGAGAGTGCGAGCCCATTTTTGTAAGAGGACTCACAGCTCCAGGAAACTGGGGCTGAGGACCAACAGCACTTGCGCTTCCGTAGGTTCCAACTCTCGTTGAAGATCTTATTCTAATTTTAGGGGTCTGCACAATCCCTGGAGTCCAAACGAGCAACCCAAAGGACTGAAGAAGAAAGTGAACAGAAGATGCGTTTCCAAAAAGAGAAAAGGATGACGCAACCTTAATAAACTGAAACAGTCAAAACCCGCAGTTGGGAACACCGTGGGTGCCTGGAGCCGTGCGGGCAGCCTGGCCCTTGGGTGGGACCCCCCACCTGCATCCTGAGCACCTTGAGAAGCAGTGGCTGGAACCTGGTCACATCTGGGCCCTCCCGGGTCCCTCCTCACTGCCCACAGTTTGATTTCTACCCCAGAAGAGGCCGGCTGTGGGGTGAGGTCAGTTGTGGACAGGGCCTGGCGAGCTCCCTGTGGGCAGCTGGTGAGCAGAGCAGATTCCGTGTTCACCTGGAACCCCAGGCGGTGGGGGCTCCCTCTGCTCCCAGCTGTCTTTAGTAGTTACGTGACAGTGGGATGCACTTTGATAGAATTTCTCATTTTTTGGCTATGAAATTGTCCTAAACTCAGCCTGGGACACAATTTTTTCAGAGGTGAAGTTCAGAACCTAGCTCTGGGAAGGAATCAGCATTTCTTATAATGCGTAGGCTACTCTCTGGAGACCGCAGTGGAGTTAAGACTTGTTCTGGGGAGCTAGTTTCCCACCCAACCAGCCTGCTGTCAGTCCAGAGTCCAGTCCTTTAACCCAACCTTCTTTTTCTATCTGGTCGGCCAAAGAACAAACCTCTCCATCTCTTGCACGATTTCCTAACAAGACGGAATCTTCGGGTTGGTCTATAGAGGTTTGTCTCTTGTAGCAAGATCCTGACAATCGTTGGCCAACCTCAGCACCAAGTCCCCTGGCCTGCTCCGCCTTCCCATTCATCCTCCTCTGAACTGCGGTGACAGCCTGTTCCCCACTTTCCCTCTACCTCTGTCTTGTTAAGTCTTCCTACGTAGTTGTCTTCTCTCCTGAACCACAGCAAGCCTTTTAGGAACAAGGCAGAGTGACAGAGCCCACAGGTGCACGCCCTGTCCTTGCTCTGTCCTGTCCTTGCTCTGTCCGTCCTGGTGCTCCTTCCTGCCTCCCTCCCTGAGCGCTGACCCCCAGGGTCTAGCACACACCGGGGCATAAGCAGGATGACGGGCTGGTTATTCCGGGGAGGGCTTGGAGTGGTCTTTTCTACCTACCGTGTTGTGTCCCAGGTTGGTCTGGCCTGGCCGCGGCTTGCAGGGTGCAGTCTGACAGAGCCTGGGCCCCACCACGCCTGCCGAGCCTGCACCAGGGTCTGGGACGCAGCAGAGAAGCACCGCGTCAGCTCTTGGACTTGTGGCTTTGGGTGCGGTTTGCAGCTTTAATTCGGGAATGCCTCTCCAGGGTCAGAACCAGACGCCCCAAGCCTTCGCCTCTCATTTATTGACTAACATTTGATATTTCACAACCATAAGCAAGAAGAATGGGCTGTCAGATGCAGATGGCCCCAGAAGCAGTCCTTGGACTTATTTCTGGGTAGGCTCTTGATTGACGCAGAGGTCAGGCTGGGCAGACCCGGCTTCTCTCCCTCGGTGCCCTCAGCCCGGGCCTCAGTCTCTCTGAGGCTCAGTTTACCCATCTGTGAAGCTCGCCGGTGCTCGGCATCGAAAGGGTGCTTTTGATTGAAGCGAGCAGTTCACAAAATTGTACGACAGTGATGATGAGCCAGCTGCCTAATTGCCCAGCACATCGTCCTTTTTAAAGTCCCCGAGTGTGTGACGAGTGCCGTGAGACTGCCTGTCGACATGTGGAGCTCTTGCTCGACGCAGAGGCGAAGGGCTCTTCCGAGGGTGCTGGCGTTTCGTCCTGGACTCAGAGGAGCGTGAGGCGTCTTGGGCAGAGTCTCGTCTCTGGAAGGAGCAGCTTTGGCAGGTCCTCTTTCTACTTAGGCACATATAAGCCATGCAGTTACTGAGTTTCTAAAAAAAACCTTACTCTTAAGTTTTTAAAAAGCCTTATTCTAAAGAATTAATCCAAATGCAGAAATTCTAGCTTAGGATTTAATATTTGTGATCTAAAATCATAACATCAGCTATGGGCGGGGTGTGTGCAAGGATGGCACAACTCTGCGGCCAGGCCTGCAGTCCCGAGTCTCCCGAGGACGGCTGTGTTCTGAGAGGCCATCGCCAGGTGACGGTGTGGTTGCAGACGTCCGTCGGGAGCGCCCTCACACGCCCCAGACGTCCGGCAGTCGCCTGTGGTGGCCTTTGATGCAGCTGCAGATGCGGCACACTCCAGGGCTGGGGAGCCGGGTCCTGGAGGGTGTCCCAGGCTCCAGGGCCGGGAGGCCTCAGGGTGAGCCTCTGGTCTTTCAGTCTGGTCTTTCCTGGGCCACAGTCCACTCAGTATTGGTCCAGTGTCTGACCCTCGGACGTGGACGCAGCAGCCCTTCCCTGTGTGCGTTTTTTCCTCAGTCTGGGGACGTGCAGGGTCTTGCACATGCTACACTCACCTGCCCAAACCCAGAGAGCGGTCTCTGAGCGGGAGGCGCACACAACAACAGACAAACAGCAACGAGGCGTACTGACTCGCAGGACCTGGTGTCTGGAGGGCAGACGAGAGAGCGGCTGCCATCAGCACTTGGTCCCTGGGTGGGCAAGGTCCCCCGTTCCTCAGGGCTGAGTGCTGAGGGGTGCAGTCGTCCTGAATGCCACTTGGGTCTGACTGTCTCCTACCGGGCGTTTAAAGAAACTCACCCTTAGTTGTCCCCGTCCCTGTGTTCTCCTGCGCAGGGAGAGTCTTCCTGAGTCCAGCGCTTTGGGCCTGTGGGCAGCCCTTACTTCTTTACCTGAGTCACTATTTCTTAACAGATTTCTATCTCTGCTGGTCAGAGCCACCCCGGCCCCCACCCCTGTGTGCCATGGACTCTGGGTCAGCTGCAGTGCTGCTGTGGGCTGAATGCGTGTAACCTCCCTTCTGCTGTCCCCCTTGGGCCACCTTTTTTACCTCCAATTTTACAATAAAGGCTAGAATCTGTATTCTGAAAATGGACCTCGGGACTTCCTATTTGTCACCAAGCAAGTGCTCTGCCCCTGAGCTACCTCCCCAGCCCCTGTGTTTTTTGTGTCTTTTCTGGTCCCAAATCTGCTTTTAGGGCCTTCAACACAAAAGTTCACTGGACTTTTATTTTCCACGGTGGAGCTTGTTGGTCCATCAGGCAGGATGCAGACTACGGAAAGAGGAAGGGTTTTCCTTCCCTGGAAGGTGGGGAGGGCAGGTTCTGGAATCCCTGCAGGGCCGCCAGTGGGCAGTGGGTGGTCAGGATGACCTTTCTTCTCCCCTAGGTCGCCCCAAACAGCTTATGCACACATTCCTTTCAAACAAATGCAGAATTCCTTTTTCTCTCCCAAAAGGAATTCTTCTTCTATGTCATTAGGCAGGGAGCAAACTTGTGAAGATGGTGGCAGACGGAGCAGATGTGGGCCCTCCCTTCTGCACATCGACATTTAGGGTTGTATTTAGGTACATGACTGAGCTGGAAAGAAAGGGAAGAAGGCCCTCAGGTGCGGGAGAGGAGCAGACGCCCTGCGTGGTGGCGGCAGCTGGGCTGGGGGAGGGCAGACGCAGATCCAGGCCTTCAGACTGGATTGCAGCCCCTCTGGGAACCAGAGCCCAGACCTCAGGACTGTGCGAGGTGGGGAGTTGAAAGGAGCCCCCTGTGTTGGACCCAAGGGCTGCCCTTTCCTTGAAAGGAAGACTAGAAATTATCCGGCAGGCTGGGGGGCCTGCCATCTGTTTGAGACCCTGCATGGAAATAATGTCACGTTAGAGAATTCACTTTCTAAATAGGATCATGCCTGGGTATTCGGCCAATTCCATCTCACCTGTGGTCTGCAGAAGGCCAGCCTGTGAAGCCATCAGGGTCCTGCAGAGGCCACCGCAGAGCCCCTCGGGAGGAATCCACAGCAGTCCCATCCTGACGAGCTCAAGGTGAAAAGTCACAGATCGCACGAGGAGGGGCCTTCAGGGAGGGGAGCAGAACGAATTCTCCAGGAATGAAATAAATAAGCATCTGCTACTGTGTGTCAGTGCTGAGACTTGCCACACGCCAGGCACTTTCCCATGTGTCCTCCCTGCCCAGCGAGTGGGCACTGTGCCACACATTCACCAGCGGGTGAGCCCACACGGTTAGAAGGGTGGGGCCAAGTTTGCCTGTTGCTTGAAGGACGTGCCCCTGAGCACTGTCACAGGGACCCGAGTTTCTCCTCCCCATGTCTCTTCCTCCTCGCAGAGATGGAGAGGCGTGGTGGAGGGCCGCCTTCCCTGCCTTCCCGCCCCTGCTGCGGTCAGGTGTGCCCGTGGGGCTCAGACCTCTCAGTGGAACGAGAGCAGAGCACTGGCACCTGGAGACAGCAAGGGCTGCCCCTCCAGGACCCCGCTGGGGCAGCCCCAGCTTCTGCCCTGTGCACATGGACCACACCCTCCAGCGATGCCATGGGCCTGCATGACCGCCAACCTACGCCACTGACCTCTGACCACGATGGCTGCATTGGGGAAACACCTTTCCACCCCTTCAGCCTCAGAGTCACTGCGAGGTCTGTGGCCCAGCACGGTCCTTCCTGAAGGCTGGTTGTGTTGGTGGGAATCAGTCCAGCTCAGTTGCAAGGCTGGTGGCCCTACTCTGTGCCAGGTGTGGGTACATATTGTGGACACCACTGGGGAAGGACGAGGCCACCAGGCAAGTGCGCGTCAGAAGGCAAAAGCATAGATGGGCTTTCAAAAGAACCGAACTGAAACTGTGGGAATGAAAACCGTGGGGAAAGTGTCACACTCAGAAGTTTTTGGGGAGGGACTTGCCTCCACGATGCTGGGTGAGTGAGTGGATCTGCTCAAGACGACAGTCAGGCACAGCGAGGAAGTCGGGGGCAGGTGGAGCTGGGAAGAGAACTGAGGAGGCCCAGGGGCCTGAGGACGGGGGAGAGGGAGGGCCAGGCCGGCCATGGCCGAGGTGGCGTCAGGGACAGGCTGCTGTGGAGGTCAGCGCTCACTGGGCCTGCTCCCGTTGAAGCTCGGTCTTCCGCGGGCCCTAGGGGGCTCTGCTCACCCTTCCTCCTGATGCAGATGAGCGTCTGTCCTCCCTCTTCCGGGGTCTGGGTGGAGAGCCCCGGAGGCAACCCCAGCAGTTAGCTCTCACCGAGTCCCTTCTCATCTGCTGAGAAGAGCTGCGACCGCCACTGTCACGGGCAGGGCTGGTGAGGGCAGAGCAGGCGGAAGTGGCCGAGGGCATGGCTGTGGTCCAGTCCCGCGTCCTTTCCTCCTGCTGCGGGTCTCCGTCGACTCTTACGGGCCCCATCAGGGCATCCGCTGGGAAGGACGAGGACTTGCAGTGACTGCCCCACGTCCAGTGCAGGCCCCTGGGTCACCGGCACCCTGGCTCCCCCAGCTGGCTGGAAGCCCTAGGAGCCCTGGCCTGGAACGCAGGACGTGGGAGCGCCCTGCTGGTTGAGCTGGGCGGGGGGCTCGCGGGGCTGCCCTGGGATGGTCTCCAGAAAGTCAGGATGGTGTTCCTGCTGCGAGGAGACGCCCCGGACTTTAATGGACCTGGATGGGAAACAGCCCAGATGATGGAGGGACTGAGGTTGGGCCTCGGTGGAGCCAAGAGGTGGGACCAGGCAGACGGTTCCTCTGGGTGTCGCACTTCCTCTCTTCCTGCCTGTGGAGCCGAGGGCAGGAGGGGAGCAGGGGGAGGACGCACACTCAGCACCTGACAGCCACCACCACGGGGCGCCTTGCACCCCACCGTGCTCCTCCCTCCAGACCATCTGCTCCAGAGGTCCCCGGGCTCCAGGCTCACAGCCTCATTATTCCAGGAGCACGTGAGGCAGGGCATCCAGCACAGTCGGGGTCCAGCCAGGCTTATGACGTGACGCGTTCACCCAGTTTGGCCCAGTGTCTCGGGGGAGCCACTGGCTTCCAGTTCGGGCTCTGACTCAGGCCTCTCCTGGGACAGTGGTCTGCACTAGGTTCTAAGCGAGTGCTCAGGTACCTGTTCATTTGCCCGAGGGCTGGGAATGTGCTGGGGAGAAGAACACGTGCACAGTTGTGAGCTGGAGTTAGCTTGCCTGGGCACAAGAGCAATGGTTAGATTTCAGAAAAACCTGAGAGCCTGCGATCAACAATTAAACTTATCAATTATTAGAATTATATATGATAGAGATTTATGATTATATCAAAATCAAAGGTAATAAATACTTAAAGCTTATTGCTTCCTGATTATTTCACTATTGTCTATATTCTCAATTCTCAAAGTCATGTTTATTGTGTCTGCATATCAGTCCTTATGTTGAATTCATATTCATCACTATAATGAAACACCTGACCAAGGCTACTTATGAAGACGAGAGGTTTGCTTCGCTCACTGTTCTGGAGGTTTGAAGTCCAAACCTCATGGGGAGGCTTGGCACCTGGTGGTGTGGACAGCATCACCTTGTGGTGTGGACAGCAATGGCAGGAACGAGTTTGGGGGCAAGTGACTGACAGGAAGCAGGAGCAGAGAGAGCGGGAGGGCCAGGCTTGCTCCTTGTGTGATAGGTCTCTCAGTGGAGCTCAGAGGGTGTCGAGAACTGCCTTCCGAGTGTCCACCCAGTGACCTAAGGACCTCCCAGTGGGTCCCCCTCTGAAGGTTTCCCAGCACCTTTAATACGGCCGTGCTGGGGACCAGGCCTCCGATCCCCGACCCTCGAGTGGGGGACGCAGTCACACCGTGTCCAAGCCCTGCATTGTGTGGTGGAAACACCCCGAAAACACGTCCCTGTGCTGCTTTCCCGGGTCCACCCAGCGCTGCCAGGTCAGGAGGACTCCCCACGAGCACCCCAAACGCCGAGGTGGCCTCCCTCCTCCAGGATTGGTTGGCACACTGCGGTGGCCGCGGGCGGGCCAGCGGTTCCTGCGGGTCTGCTGTGCGCCAGGCCCTCTGCAGGCTCCGGGAGTCCACTCTCCCTCCACCCGCGCAGGGCCAGCCTTGCCACTGCTGCACTGAGTGAGCGCTTGCTGTGTGCCTGGCTGCAGGGGCTGCAGGCCGAGTCCCCCTTGTCTGACCCTCTGAGGGAGATTCCGTCACTGTCCTCCGTGAGTGAAGGGGACTCTGAGGAACTGAGAAGGGGTGTCCGTCCCAGACCTGGGCTGGGGCCCACGACCCTGCTCTCAGCACACTGCTCTGCTGCCCTCTGGCCTGGGCACCCCTGACTGAGCAGTCGACAGGCGGTCTGCACTGGGCTCGATTATCAGTTGTGGAGGGGGCACCTGTGGAGGGGTCACGTGGATGTCAGCCAGGACAGGGCGGGGTCAGAGTGACAGAACCTAGAGGCAGGGAGGGCGTGTGCATCTTGTCTTCCATGTGGTGCCGTTTACAGGTGAAGAAACTGAGGCTCAGAGAGGGCAAAGCTGTACCTGAGGACACACAGCACGGCTTCTAAGTGGGAGGGCTGGATCTGCACCTCCAACCCGGCTCCGGCGCCTGCACCCCCACACCACTCCTGCTGCTCTCCTCTCGGTGCTCCAGGTGGGCGGGCCTGACCTTCCTGCGCAGACCCAGCTGGGCTGGAATCTGCGGGCCCATCCTCCTTGTTTCTCTGCCCCTCGGAGCAGCGTGTGGCTGCAGCTGGTGTGGTGGCTGCCGAGAGGCCCGCAGAAGGGCTGCAGCGATTTAAGTGTGAAGCCGGCCGCCCGCCTTCCCGCCGGCCTCGGAGGGGCACTGCCTGTGACAGCAGTGGTCCTGTGGCCAGTGCGGGTCACAGGGGGCCAGGAACTGCCAGGCTGACTGGGTTCCGCTGGCCTCAATCAAGCCCTGTGAACAGGCGCTGCGGGGCCTGCGGGAGCTGCTCGTCAAACTCCCTGCATCGCCCCTGGAAATACTGAAGTTAATGTCACCGTGCTTTGACCTTTACTTTGGTGGCATTTACTAACTCTGTGGAAGCAGCCATTATCACTTCTCCTGCGGCTTACAGAAAATCAGACCATTGGGTAAGCCTGGCCTAGCCCCTAGAGGGGAAAATCTCTAGAATGTTCCCTCCAAATCCTGGGACCAGAAAGAGGACCGCCTTCACTGTGCTCTAGTCCACTTACAATCATGTCACCGGGGAATCAGAAGAAAGTGTCATTTTAATAATAGGTCAAAGCTTCAGCCTGACATTTGGGGAGCAGTGGAAGCCAGATCTGTCGGAGCAGGCCTCGTCTTGGGTGGAGAGTGCTCGGGTTCCTGGCCCCTCGGGGCAGCCCGGGGCACGAAGCTGAAGCAGCACCCGTCCCTTCTCTGCAGCCCAGGCTCCCGTCCAGGCGATGCCATGGGATGCTCTGCCCGTGTGCTCACAAGGCCAAGGTCAGGGCGCTGCCAGGGTGGGCTCCTCTGGAGGAGATCTGCTGCTGGGCTCATTTGGGCTGCTTGCAGAATTCAGGTCCTGGAGGCTGCGGGCGTCTGTCCTTCCAGAGGCAGCCCGAACCTGCCACCGCCTGCCCACGGCCTCTCCGTCCTCAGAGCCAGTGGTGACCGGTTGTGCCTATCCATGCTTCAAGTGGCTCTCAGACACTTGGCTTCTTCTCTAGTGGGAGAATATTCTTAGTCCCTGAGTGTCAATGTGACCCACGGAGTCCACCTGCTTAACAGGGTGTGTCACGGTCTCCGCCCCTGGGTGTGTAACTGAAGTCCCCAATCCCTGGGCTGTGTGAGATGGCATCAGACTTGGCTGCAGGCAGCAGGAGCCCAGGCGGACACTGGTCTGGGTAAGACGTGCTTTCTTCAGGCAGCGACCACAAGTGGTCATCCACCAGCTGCAGGGGTAGTGGGCTCAGGCTCCGGGGTCTCTTCCCTGGTTCCCAGCGCTCATCCTGACATCACAGCAGGTCCATGGATGCTCCAACTGTGCTCCTGTGCTCTGACCATGATGCAGGAAGAAAGGAAAGGGCGGCTGACTCTGAGGAAGGCTTCTAGAAATTCCATTTGGTATTTTGCTTGCCTTTCATTGGTCTGGAATTATAGGACCATATTTGGCCACAAAGGACACAGAGCAGTGTTTTATTTTGGACATAGTCCTAGAGAAGTTTCTATTGCAGTGGGCCAACAGGGCAATCAGCACCATGGGGAAGTCAGTACTGTGGGTAAATCAGCACCGTGGGTGAAGCAGCACTGTGGGGTCCATCAGCACTGAGGGGTAGATAGGCACTGTGGGTCAATCAGCACCATGGGAAGTCAGCCATGTGGGTAAATCAGCACCCTGGGGTAAAAAAGTACTGTGGGTCAATCAGCACTGTGGGGTCCATCAGCACCATGGGAAGTCAGCCCTGTGGGAAGTCAGCCCTGGGGGAAGCCAGCCCTGGGGGATGTTAGCCCTGAGGGAAGTCAGCCCTGGGGGAAGCCAGCCCTGGGGGAAGTCAGCCCTGGGGGAAGTCAGCCCTGGGGGGAAGCCAGCCCTGGGGGACGTCAGCTTTGTGGGAAGTCAGCCAGTGGGTGCCTCCCTCTCTTAGCCAGTGAGATTGCAGGGCAGCTTTGCTTTGCCTCCGCCCCTCCCGGTTCACGGTGTTCGTGATCTGGAATTGCTCCTCCATCGTACCCACCAGAGTTGCCTCCCCCACGGTACACTTCTAGATTCCCCGACTTACCCTCAGGCCTTCAAAACTTCAGTGCCTAAGTGGATAATCGTCGACTGAACAACTGGAGAGCCAGCAGTGTTGGGGTGAGCCGGGAGCCAGCCAGCAGAGCAGCCAGGCAGCTGCTCAGCCATGGCCGGGGGCCTCTTGAGTCAGTGTGGTCTCCTGCCAGTGGGGACCTCGGCTGCCGAGGCTCAGCTGCTCGCGGATGAAGTGCTCCTGACCCAGCAGGAGGTGCCACCGAAAGGGCACAGAAGCCATTCCTCTTTGAACGTCTCCTCGTGACTTGGAACCAGCCCACCAGGGATGCTCCCACCAGGGCCAGTCTGGCTGCCTTGCCTGGGTTCAGGAGCGTCTCTAGGAATGCCTGGTGCAGATAGCTCACCTGGCTGTTCTAGGGCTCTGTCCAGAAGTCGTCTGTCCCCGACTTGGAGTGGAAGGAAGGACGGAGGGAGGGAGATGGAGAAAGGGAGGAAGGAAAGAAGCTATTATTGTGCGCTGGCCCCTAGTCCAGCCCAGGCTTCAGGAGCGCTCTGTGGGGTAAGAGTGTGTGGACCTCGGCCCAGGGACTCGCTAGCACTGTGACCTTGGGAAGCACTTCACCTCTGCAAGGGTGCTTCTCATTTGAGAAGTAAGGAAAGCAAGATCCACCCTCCATCACTCTGTGAGGACTGGATGAGGAATGGTGCAGCGGTCTGGCTCTCGGTAGAGTCGCAAACGCTGGCGGCGATTATTACGAAATTCCTGACCACGGTGTTCGGCAGAAAGCGACTCCTTGGAGAGCATCAGCCTTGGCATTGCTGAACACAGCTCATCTTCTGGCAGCGGCAGCATCGCAGCAGTGGACGATGCAGAGCCTGGTACACCTGGGTCCCTGTGCGCAGCCCCCTCCACCAGCACGCCCCCCAGAGGGGCACTTTGTGATGCTCAAGCACCTGCACCAGCCACAAGGCCTACCAGGGCTCACTGTTGGGGTGGCCTGTTCCGGGTGTCTGCACACGTGTGATGACATCACCCACCCTATTCTGTCGTGCAGGATGGGTGGACTGTCCTGGAAACCCTCTGGCTCCTCCTGCTCATCCTAGCTCTCCCCTAACCCTTGAGAGCACTGATCCTTTGACCGTCTCCATTGCTTAGCTTTATCCTGAGGGTCATGCAGTTGGAATCGTGCAGTAGCCAGCTTTCCAGTTCGGCCACTGTCACTTAGTGTTTCAGTCAGCTTTTCCATCGCTGTGACAAAACCCCTGACAAGAACAACCTAGAGGGGGGAATGTCTATCTGGGCTCATGGTTTCAGGGGTTCAGTCCATAGACGGCCGACTCCATTGCTCTGCGCCCCAGGTGAGGCAGAACACCATGGAGGAAGGGCCTGGTGGAGGAGAGCTGCTGAGCTCACGGTGGGGTCAGGAAGCAGAGAGGTGGGGCAAGGGGCCACCGGGAAGATGCACCTCCCAGGAAACACGCCCAGCAACCCACCTCCTCAGCTGCGCCCCACCAGCCCACAGTTACCACCCAGTGAGTCCATTCAAACTAGGTGGACCAATCAGCCACAGCTCTCATAATCTAATCATGTCACCTCCGCATATTCCTGCATTAACAGGAACTTTAAGGGGACACCTCACATCCACACCATGACACTTGGTGGTGTGTATTTGAATTTCTTCTGTGTTTTTCGTGGTTTGATAGCTCATCTTTGGCACTGAGTGTTCTGATGTCTGGATGCACCCAGATTGTACATCCATCTACCGAGTGGGGGGCATCTTGGTGAGTTCCCGGGGTTGGCATTGTGCACAAAGGGAGCACAGACTCTTTGCACAGGCTTCTGTGTGAGCACGTTTTGCACTCAGGTGAGCACTGATGAGCCTGGTTGTTGGAACACACGTGTTTGGTTTTGTAAGAAGCTGCTCCACTGTCTTCCACAGTGGCAGTGAAGAGGAGTCCCTGTTGCTCCAGGGCCCCACCAGCATTTGGGGGTCTCACCCTCACAGGTGGTGGCTGCTTGTCAACCCCTGGGACACATGACCTTGAGCATCTCTCGCATGCACATTGGTCACCAGTGTGTCAACTCTGGTGAGGTGCCTATTCAGACCTTTTGTCCTTTTTTAGATCAGGTTGGTGGGTTTCTCATTGTTGAGCTTCAGGAGTCTTTAAAGTGTTTCTTGGACAACAAGCCTTCATCTTTGCAGGTATTTCTCCCAGCCCGTGGCTTGTGTTCTCATTCCTGAGAGTGTCTTTTTCAGAGAACACGTTTTTAATTTGAACAAATTCCAACTTATCAATTCTTTCTTTCAAGGACCATGTCTTTGATGGTGTATTTTAGAAGTTAAGCCATGTCTAAGGCATCCAGCTTATTATCTATGTTATGTTGCAAGGGTTTTATAGTTTTGTATTTTAAATTCATGCTGATGATTCATTTTGAATTAAATACAAAAGAAATTGCAAATGGTGTGAGTTCAGTGTCTGGATGTTATTATTATTATTTTTTTGCATGTGGATGCCCAGTCATCCTGCTCCATTTGTTGAAAGGACTACTTTTTTCTATTGCCTTTGCTCCTTGTCAAAGGTCATTAGCCATTTTTGTTATTTCCTTGTGGTTGTTTTTGGGTTATTTCATTCAGTTCACTGCTTTGCTGATTCCTGCACCAGTGTCACATTGCCCTGATTTCTTCATGTCCAGTAGTGTCAGCCCTCTGACTTTTTCTTCAATACTGGGTTTGCTGTTCTAGGTCTTTTGCATCTCTATGCAAAGCTTAGGATCAGTTTGTTGATATTCCTACAAAATAACTTGCTATTTGTTGAGAATTGTGCTCAATCTGATCAAGTTGGGAAGAACGAACATTTTAACAATACTGAGTCTTCTTCATCATAAACAAGGAATATTTCTCCACATATTTAGTTTCTGATTTCTTTCATCAAAGTTTTATGGTTTTGTTCATATAGATCTTGTACATATTTTGCTAGATTTATACACAAGTATTTCATTTTAGAGGAGTGCTAATGTAAACAGCAGTGTTTCAAATTTCAACTTCCATTTTGATATGCATCAGGAAATGACTGACTTTTGCATATTAACTTTGTATTCTGGCAATTTGGCTATAATTACTTATTAAATTTAGTAGATTTTTCAGTCTATTCTTTAGAACTTTCTATCCGGTCAATCATACCATCTGCAAGCACAGTTTTATTTCTTCCATCCCATTATGCACACCTTTTTTGATTTTTTTTTCTTGTCATATCATGTTGGTTAGGACTTCCAGAATGATGTTAGAAGGGAATCTTGAGAGGAGGCGCTTGCCTTGTTTCTGATTTTAGTGAGAAAACTGTTGGCTTCTACCCATTGAGTATGATGTTAGCTGTGTGTTTATTGCCAACCTTATTAGGTAGAGGCAGTTCCCCTCTGTTCCCAGGTTGCTGGATGCTTTATTATTAATGGATGTTGGATTTAGTCAAATGACTTTTCTGCATCTATTGTTATGATCTTGTGCTTTTCTCTTTTCTCCTGTCCATGTGATTGATTTTCAAATGTTGAACCAGAGTTGCATTTCTGAAATAATTCCTTCTTGGTTTTGTTGTACAATTCTTTTTGTACACTGTTGGATTCAATTTGCTAATATTTAGTTGATGAGTTTTGTATTTACTTTCATGAATGATGCTGGTCTGTTGTTTTCCTATACTGTCTTTGTCTAGTTTTGATGCTAGGGCAGGGCTGGACTCACAGAATGAGTTAGGAAGTGACCCCTCTGTTTTATCTTCTGGCAGATAGTACACAGAATTGCTATAATTTGTTTCTTAAATATTTGATAGAATTCACCAGTGAACCCATCTGGACCTGGTATTTTGGTTATTAATGATTAATTCCTTTGTTTTAAATAGATAGAAGCCTATTTGGGTTATTTCTTCTTGCATGAATTTTGGCAGACTCTCTCTCTCAAGGAATAGGTCCATTTCGTCCAGGTTGTAGGATCTCTGGGTGGAGTTGTTCTTATATTATATCCTTTATTGTCCTTTTACTTTCCATTGGATCTCTCTGTCCCTCTTTTATTCCTGATTTTAGTAATTTGTGTCCTTCATGTTTTTTTCCTTAGCCTGGCTAGAGGTTTATCAATTCTAATAATCTTTTCTAAGAATCAATTTTTAGTTCCATTGATTTTCTGTATTATTTCCTGTTTCCAACTTTATTGACATTTTGATCTTAATTTATGCATTAATGCTACGAATTTTCTTCTAAACACTGCTTTTGCTGCATCCCATAAATTTTGGTAAACTGTATTTTAATTTCATTTAGTGCCAAATATTTTTAAGTTTCTCCTGAGAGTTCTTTTTGACACGTGTGTTTCATAAATGCCTTGTTTAATCTTCAAATGTTTGGAATTTCCCAGCTATTTTTCTGTTGCTGATTTCTGAGTGCACTGTGCTCTGGGAGCAGACGCTGCCTGGTTTATAGTCTGTTAAATTGGCTGAGGTGTGTTTTGTGCTGCGGCTCCGGCTCCCTTCAGGTTCTCCCTGGTCTTTGGTTTTCTGCAGATTGATCATAACACACACAGGGAGAGATTTTTTTGGTACTTACTTGCTGGGTGTTCTCCTGACTTCCTGCGTCTGTGGTCTGGTGTTGGACCTTAACTTTGGAAGCTCTGGCCTTTGTTGCTTTGCCCGTTGTGTCCTGCTCTTTCTCCTCTCCGGGGACATTTCCTTCACACCCATGTCACAGGCTGCAGTTTCTCACAGTTGGTGAGTATTCTGGTCCATGTTTTTTCCAGTGTTTTCCTCTGCCGATTTTCAGATTCGGGAGTTTCTGTTGGCTGTCTGCAAGCTCAGAGATGCTCTCCTCAGTCGTCTCCAGTCTAAGAACAAACCATCAAAAGCATTCTTTTTTTTTTTTTCTGTCACAATGTTTTTGATTTCCTTTGTATTCCTTCTTAGAATTCTCATGTTTCTGCTTACATTTCCCATTTATCTTGCATTCTCTCCACTCTTCCGTTACAAATTTCAGCATAATCATCATCAATTTCTGGCCTGGTATTTAGATGTTTCTGTCACATCTGACTGCAGCTCTGGTGCTGTGAAGACTGAGGGGCGCGCGTGTGTGTGTGTGTGTGTGTGTGCATGTTAGGGTCTGTGATGGGAGCCTGGGTGGACCTGGGAGGTGGGCTGCAGTGTGCAGACCTGGGGTGGGCCGCGTGCCCCAGGCTGTGATCGGGTCTCGGTTTCGGGTGAGCCTGTGCCGCTGGGCTCTGAGGTTCCCAGATGCCTCAGTTTCCCCCTTCTGTGGTCGGGGATGGCTGCAGGGGCTGGACCTGGGCACTCCACTCCCCCAGGCGAGTGGGGCCCTGTTTCAAATCCAGCAGGCTGGGGCTGCAAGCTTCGTTTTGGGATGGTACCCTGGTTGCCAGGGCAGGGAGGGCTTTTGCATTTTACCATTTTTGCCCCCGATCTTCTCCTCAGATTGGTAGAACTCCTAGAGTCAGGGTCCCCCTGTAAGTGGGTGGCACTCATACCACCTCCTCTCCACCCGATCCTCTGGGACTCCTGGTCGGGCTCTGGCTCCCGGGGAGATGCCCATCACGGGGGCTGCCCTGGCTCTGAAGACGACCCTTGCCTTTTGACCTGACCTCTCTGGTGAGTCCCAGAGCTATTGGGGTCTCAAGTTCACCCAGCCGTTCGCTGGTTGGATGGGGTGACGATTTGAGGCCCTCTCATGCCGGACCAGGCACAGGATGCCTATTATTTTACATGTAATCCCACCACCCTTTGGAGTGAGTGTTCTTAGCTCAGCATCGAAACTGAGAAGGAGGCTGAGGAAGGCAAGTCACCTGCCCCAGGTCACATGGCTCCGGCCTGGTGGACCTGGGCTCAAGCTTGGCTCTCACTTCCCAAGAGCAGTGGTTCCCGCCCATGGGGCTGCTGCCCCTCACCCTGAGCACCGCTGGCTCCGCTTTGTTTGAACAGACTTGTATGGTGCTTCCCTGAAGCTCCTTAAATTAAAGCTTAGGTGTTTTGACCTGGTTTTGTGAATTAGTGGGTTGCCTGGGGGAATCCAGCCCTTGATCTTTCAGTTCACTGTTGCCTAACTCCTGTTTAACCAGGACTCCTGCTTCTCCTCAGGGAAGGAAAACAATAGAAAAGTGAAATATGCTCATTTTATTGCTATCAGCTCCAGTAAAATGATTCAGAATGGCATAATTTGAGAAGAAAGAGCCAAATGTGACTGCAGGAACACACGATTCTCACTAGCTCAGCAGAGAAGACCCGGGAAGTCAGAGTTGCATGCCAGAGTTGGAGCTGGGCCCTGGATGTGGCCCTGCAGACACACCGGAGCCCCGGTTTCTCATCTGCTGAATGGCTTCTCTCTCCTGTTTACGCCACGGTTCAGTTAAGAGCACCCATCAGGAGTTACCCAACACCTTCATGCCCAAAGGATGCTGGGGGAAGGTAAGGGAGGTGTGGTGGAGCCTGCCTGCTGGCCGTTGGAGCAGGAGAGCCACGTGCATCTGGACATGGTCTGCGACGGGGACCGTATTAGGTCACTTCTGACCATCTGAGCAGCTGAGGCATCTCACAGCCTCTGCTCCGTCTTCTATCTGAAGTAGATCCTCGATTTGCTAACGTTGGTGACTGTTCCGCGGACCTCCGCCTTCTGAGCAGATCCCAAGGTCAGAACCTCTGGACGCGCTCACCGTCTTTCTGCAGAGCGCAGCTCTTCCACCTGCAGGTGCGTCCTGAGCAAATGCTCGGGACCCTTCTCTCATTCCGGGAATCACCTCCTCGGGACCTGTTTGACCCGAAGTAGAGCCAGAGGCCCCACATCTCAGTGCTAACCTGCACAAAAGGGTGAGGTCTGGCTTCTCCCCCATCCTCGGCAGCGGGCAGGGCATCTGGAAGACTTGTCTGCATTTGTCCTTCTGGATCCTTCTTGGGTCAGGTCCAGCTCAGGAGCAGAACGCTGGAGTCTGAATCTGCAGCGAGTTGCCTCAAGAATGTGGCAAAGGCAGCCCAAGACACAGACGGGACAGACCCAGCCCGCAGCGGATGCCCTGGCTGTGCCAGGTAGGCCGCCCTGAGAAGTGTCCACCTGCGCGCTGCCGACGGAGACGTGGGAACTGCAGGTGCAGCTGGAGCGTCCTCAGGAGGGACTGCACTCGGGAGAGGTCTGCTCAGTGACCCTGCAGAAGGAGTGCCTTGAGCGGCCAGTCTTCAATGGACCTGGGAAGCCAGGAGAGCCATGCCAGGGGCACTGCCCCAGCCACCATGTGGCACTGAGAGTCCTTACTGAGGTTCTGCTGGGCACGGCCTTTCCTCGGCCCAAAGGAAGTGTCCCTCCAGACCAGGGGTTCTCAGATGGGGTCGATATTACTTCCCGGTGGACACTAGTGATTAATTCTAGTGTCCATTTTCCTTGTAGAGTAAATTTTGGCCACGTTTCCTTCCACCCACTTCAGTTCCTGATGCCCTTGAGGGAGCGTGTGGGGTGTGGTGAGCCACAGGCCAGATAAAAGCTACACCTGGAGGAAGGGACGAGGAGGGGTGATGGGTTGGAGACCCGGGCGAGGAGCACCAGGGACACTTTACCTCACCTTGCTCGTTCCATGCTTTCCGTGGACTGTGTCTGAGGGTGTGTGGCATGCCGAGCTCCATGCGGGACACTGAAAATACAAGGACAAGGCACAGTCCCCAGGTGAGCAGGCACTGCACAGAGAGGAAGGCAGCCCGAGGATCAAGAGGGCGTGTGCTGGGTCGCACTCCACAGAAGACAGATGGAGGGCTTCCCTGTGCTGCTGAGACGAATCATCACGAAGCTGGAGGCTTGACCTGTCTCAGATGTCTTCTCTTACGTTCTGGGAGCCAGGAGTTGAAGCCAAGATGACCGCAGGACCCGTTCCTCTGCAGCCTCTGGGAGCCGGGTCTCCTTACGATCTCTGACCTCCAGGCACCTCCTGCACCAGGGCTGCACCTAGGCCACCTAAGCCAGGGTCGCCCCGACTGGAGCCGAGCTCAGTCTCCTTGCAGAGTGCCTCTCTGCACATAAGGTGACCTTCTGCAAGGTGACACTCACAGGCTCCAGATGCTCTGCGGGGGCAGTCCCTCAGTACGGGGTGGAGTGTGGAGTGAGGGCAGGGCCTGCACTGGCCTCCTGAGGACAGCAGAGGTTCTTCTGGAGTTTTCTAGGCTGAGAGGACCCGATGCTTGAATCCTTCGCCTGTTCAGGGCTCTGCAAGGTTTTCACAGTGACTCCAGAGTGGACAAAGGCCATGGTCCACGCTGGCCAGGGAAGCACCACCCAGAGAGCGGCTGCTCCTGGCTCGGCAGCAGGGCTCTGGGCAGGGAGGGGGGTCAACAGAGGCCAGCAGAGAGACGGGAAGGTCTCAGGGAAGGCAAGACACGTGGACCATGGCTGCTCCCGCCAGGGGTCACCAGCCCACATGTGTGTCCCAAGCCCTGTGGTGGGGCCCGTTTCCCTGTCCTGGCTTGGGCCGGTGCCCCAGGTAACTGACGTCTCCTGCAGCCTCTGCCTTTGCCATGGGGTGGTGAATTCGTTACAGGGCAGTCGGGTGACTGTTCAAACATAGCTGGCCATGACATTGTCCTAGGGGTCACGAACAACCGCATGACCTTCAGGATGCGTGAGACTGTCCTGGGCCTGGGCCCTGTTCTCCTCTGTGTCCGTTGCTGTGCTTTGCCTGGTCTGTTCCCAAGTCATGCTTCAGCTGGCCAGTTGCTGGGTCAGAGGCATACCCTCGTGGGGGCTTTGGCTCTCCCTGGGAGTCCAGGCCACCATTCCCAATGCCTCTCCTCATGGGCCATGGTGTCCTTGCTTGTCAGCTGACCGGGTCACCCTCATCCACCCAACATGACTTAGCAGTTTCAGGCAGGACCCTAAAAAGGTCCTTAAACTGGAGACCATCATGCTAAGTGAAATAAGCCAGTCCCAACAAACCAAAGGCCAAACGTCCTCTCTGACATGAGGATGCTGACACACGGTGTGGGGCAGGGGGTGGACAGAAGTTCACTGGCTTAGACAAAGGGGAACGAAGGACAGAGGACAGACAGTGGGATGAATCTGACATCACTTTCCTCCTACTTACGTGGACACGGCCAGTGTCACTCCACACCATGTACAACCACGAGACGGGGTCACGCTCCACCCGTGTATGACATGTCAGATACACTGCTGCCACGCATGTCAGGGGAACATGGCCCTTAGCTCTGCCTTTGCTTTGCCCCTCCCTGGCCCCCCAGGCGGACGCCCTGCACAGTGCTCTCTGCTGAGTGAGCCCGTGACGGTGATGGTGTGTCACGTTCATGACAAGACAGTGCTCGGCCAAGGTGATCGGGATGGAGATCGTCCTGGACGAGCTGAACCTCTTTAGAGGAGTAGCTTCCCTGCTGGCCCCAGGGAGCCAGCCTGAGAGGCCTGGGAGGAAGGGGCAGGTGGCCTTCAGAAGCTGACAGTGCCCCCTGGCGCCATCCAGCAAGAGAACAGAGGCCACGTCCTCCCGGGTCTAGAAGCCAACTCCTGCCAACAACCACAGGAGCCCAGAAGGTGACCCTGAGCTCCACACAGGACTGCAGCCCAACCCACAGCTTGGCTTCATGTCTGGGCTCCCACCTGCGAGAGCCATGAGATGTCAATGGTGTCTTTAAGGTCCTAAATTTTAGGTAACTTTTCCTGTAACATTAGAACCCCTCTAAGCAGTGGTTCCGCGTACAGGGAACACCCCACACAGACCCTGGGGTCCTCATGCAGACCCTTTCCACACCAAGAGGACCAGGGGCGGCACCAAGCCCAGAGCCATTTCCAGATCTTTCACCTGAAGGCTTCTGGTTGTGGAGTTGCATAACCAAGAAGGAACATTGTAGAAGAGATTTTTCTTTAGTAAAATTCTGTGTGGAAAGAACTTGCTGGCTCCGCCCACACAGCAGCAGCTCGGAGTTGCCAGCTCAGGGGAAGAGGGGGTTCTGCCTCGCCAAGCGTCACGTCCTGCATGCCCAGGAGTGAGACAGGAGTGGAAGGGGACACTGGGGAAGAGGGGTGTAAGTGGCTTGCAAAACGTGGTTCCCAGACAGCAGCAGAAGCGCAGGGCACTTGTTAGAAATGTGAGTTCCCGGCCCATCCCAGATCTCCTGGATCAGAGAACATGATGTAAATAGCCCCCAGGTGATTCTGCTGCGTAGCATTGACTAGACAAAAAATAGTCAATTATATAAATGATGGGTAGCAGCGTTTTCTGAGTGAAACCCTCCAAAAATAGAACAGAGCCAGAGGATGCAGGTGTAAACAAAGCCAGGGCTGCTCATGCGGAGGACCTCACAGGCCCCACAGACTGAAGGTCTGAGACTCTGTGGTGTTAGGTGTCATCTAACCCTAACCCTAACCCTGCTGGTCCCACTCCCAGGGAGCCTGCCTCCCTGGTGCCGTTTGACACATACCTGAGGGACACAGGAGTGGAGCAGAGCAGAACCGTCTCTCCCTGTTGGGCCTAAGGCTGGAGTCCTCTCACCAGGCCCACCCGGGTCTCCACCTCAGGAAGAAGAGACGTCTCTTCTAACCTGCAGAACTTCCCTGGAACATGGCCTGCAAAAAGCAGCCGCAGGGCAGAGTGGACAGTTCCAGAGCCCGTGGAGCCCCCTCGCCCTCTGGCTTCTGAGGCAGGGGTCATGCTCCGTCTTCCGGGGGGATCCAGAACCTCTGCTCACCTCAGTTGAGTCCTCGACTGTCCCTCTAGGGAGCCAAGACCGCACGCCCACCCCTGTAGGTCCCGTTGACATTCGAGGGAAAGCGGTGTACTGGTGTGCATGGCCCACAGAGGGGAGTGCAATGACCCCCCCCGGGCAGGGACACCACCCCCGGCTGACCATTCCTAGCCCGCACTCCAAGGGCACAGGCACTTTCTCCATCTGGCCACCAGGTTGGATTCCTCTGCATGGAGCATCACGTGGTTCGTGTCGCCTCAGACGATGAGGGGTTTACGTTTGCTGCTCCCAAGAACCTCTGCCATTTATATGATCCATGCGCCCAAGTTTCACAGAGAAGAGAAGAACCTCATTGTTGCTTGCTCTGTTAAAGCCCTCAAGTGTCGAGCTTATTATTTCATTATCTGATAAAAATGAGTTTATCTCCAATTCTCTAATCGTTTCCCTGGGGAATTCTTACGGGATAATAAGAATTCCTTATTTAACTGGCAAAGAAACAGCTGCTCTTCTCGTCTCCTCTCCTTTTTGGGGAGGGTGGGGAGACACTGGCTGTCACATGCTAGCATTTTCATGTCACGCAGCAAATTTGGGAGAGGAACTGGCCAGAAGAGAGGGTGAAGTGATGACGCATCTCCCTTTGAGCCACTGCAGAAAAATGGGGCTGTGCGCAGGCCCAGCCCCCCCATGCCCTTCCCCTCCCCGGCCCTGCGGAGCTTCCTGCTTCTAACTGGGCTCCTGCGTGTGTGGGCACGACCCTGGAGCTGCTCCTGCAACCACACTCATGTCCCCACTGTCCCCATCCCTGCTCACCACCAGCCGGTTGCCATTTTCTACAGTCTTGCACTTCGAGATTGTTGTATAAACGGACTCCTACAGTATGGAACCTTCTAGAATGGGCTTTTAGAAAACCGCGTCATTTCACTGAGATCCAGGTGCGTTGTTGCATGTGTTGACAATTAGGTTCTTGTTGGGTGGGGTCCCCTCCTGTGGGGGTCACAGTTTGTTTGACCACTCACTTTTTGGAGAGCGTCTGATGGTTGCTCAGCTGTGAGCATTTGTGTGTAACGAGTGTGCGTTTCTCTGGGATGGTGCCCGGTGACACTCCTGGGTGGGGCCGAGTCACGTGCTTCATTTCAGGAGAGCCTGCCGATGGCTCTGCGGAGCGGAGTTGCCTGTTGTGTTCCCACCGTGAGCGCAGAGAGGCCCAGGTGCTCCACATCCTCTCCAGCACTTGGTGTCACTGCCCTCTGTTTTAGCCGAGACTCAGGTGAGCGTGTGCGGCTCGCTCCTGTGGTTGGGACCTCTGTTCTGCCAGGTGCTGATGGGGTGGAGCGTCTTTCCCTGTGCTTATTTGCCTTCAGTGCAGCACCTGTTCGAATCTTTTGCCCATTTTCTAACTCTATTGCTTGTTGGAGACAGGAAGTGATTTCTCAAGTTCCTTACACATTCCAGGGACTGGCTGGGACTGTGACTTGCAGTCCACCTTTCTTTTAGAGACTGAGCTTTTTAGGTTATAGCTAAGCTCAAGGCTGTCCCACTAGGGACTTCTTTTCTCCACTATCTTGCAACTAGGTGTGGCCACATGACCGACTGGGGCGTGGACACGATAGTGAAATTGATGCACGCGAAGTCACGAGCTATCCCACCAGCCACTTGTTGGTAATGCTGACCTTCTTCTCTGCCCTGGAGCAAAGGTCTCGCTGCAACCCAGCCTCAACCCTGCAGATGACACTGATGCTTGGGGTGAGGGTCAGCAGTTTGAGTCACCATAGGGGGTTTTCTTGGACTTCTAGGGTCTTGACCACAGAGAAGAGAATTTAAGGACGCATGGGACATGAGTGGCAGAGCCCGAGATTTGTCACGAGGGACAGCGCACTCTTGAGAATGGAGCACAGGTGATCTCAGAGGGAAAGAGCACGCCGCTGGGCCTCCGCCTGGGGCTCCATGTCTGTAGAGGGCAGTGTCCTTCTGGAGGGCCACCAGGGTGGTGTCAGGATGGGCTGCATGCACATGCCCTCGCAGGTCCCAGCCGCTCCTGTCTCCACCTCACATGTCCTTAGCTCCTTGGCTCTCCCCCCGGGAGGGTGCGTCTGACTGTCCTAAGGAGGCGAGGGTTTTTCCGAGTCACCAAGGTCTCCCTGAAGGAGCGGTTCCTCCAGGTGCCTTGTGGTCACCTTGTGGCTTTTCCATCGCTGGATGCAAGCAGAGGTCAAGGACGTGGTACAGGGCACAGCCTGGCTGCTCATGAGCCGTCTGTTCTGTGCTCTGGTGATTCGTGGTGTTTCTCTTTGGAGACTCTGTTCTCTGTGTCCCTAAATTCCTGTCTCTCTGAGGGACAGACGGTAAATACTTAATGCTCGCGGGCCACATGATCTCTGCAGAAATCACTCAACTCTGCCATTTGAGCACAAAAGCAGGCGTGGTGGGGTGTGAAGACACGAGACTGGCCCTGCTGGCACGGGACTCGTCACAGAAGTGGGCGGTCCACCTGTGGGGTGTGGCTTGCTGGCCTGTGAGGCGAAGCCCGAGAGCAGGAGCTGGACCCTGGAATTGTCACATGGCCCCAGCCTGATTG
Source organism: Glaucomys volans (assembly GCA_020662805.1). Classification (NCBI taxonomy): domain Eukaryota; kingdom Metazoa; phylum Chordata; class Mammalia; order Rodentia; family Sciuridae; genus Glaucomys; species Glaucomys volans. The sequence continues at coordinate 602,991 of JAJEJO010005226.1, forward strand.
CCACCCTCTAGCCAATTCACGGGACCTAAGCAAACCTGCCTTTTAAAGTCACTTCATCTCAGGGGGCTTTTCTTTGTAGCGAAACTCAGTAATTGGCGTCGATGGCCCACGTGCCACACTTGGGGACAAGGATAATTCAGAGGTAGGCCACACGCTGCTCGGCAGACGGAGCCTGCAGTGTGGGTGAGGAGGGGAACCCAGCACCCGAGATGGGCTGCGGCCGAGCTGTGGAAGAGCCTGCCCTGGAAATAGGGAGGCGGGTGGGGGAAAGGAAGACACGGGCCTGCACGCGGCAGGCATGCCGCTGTCACCACACCTCTGAAGGTCAGAGAGTCCGCCAAGGGTGCTGTCATGTTTCCAGGTTGAAAAAGGAAAAACTCTGAGTCTGAAAATTAACTTTCCCAGGGGCATAGATAAACTGAACCCTGGAGAAGAATCCACTCCGAGTATAGACGGATTCACTGTGGCCATTCAGAGCCAGAGCCGAGTCCCCCTCCTGGGCGCGGCTGGCCGTCCCTCCTGCCCTGCGAGCTCCATCAGCCTAGCTGGCTCAGGGCGCCCGGCAGGCTGTGATGGAGCTGCTCCTGGCCGCACAGACCCAGAGCCAGCGCCGGAGTGCCGCGGAAGTGCAGGTGAGCCTCTGACCTGCACCTGCACCCCGCTGGACGCCTCGGGGTGACCCTCCATCTGTGTTGGGGGCACTGCGAAGGACGACCCTGTATTTGTATATTTTGAGATAAGGCCTGTCTCCATCCTTCCACAGGATTCCCCAAAACTGTGGTGACACCTGTTTACCTGCCGCCATGGGGTCTCAGGTCCCCTTCCTTTTCCTTGCTCCTGGACGAAGGGTCTCTGTCCGCATGTCCTGAAGGAAGTCCTCCCCTGGTTGCCCGGAGCTTGTCGTCTTGTGCAGCCGGTGCTGACCGAGTGGGTGGGTCTCACTGCCGAGTCCTCACGAACCCACCTGCCGAGCAGGCTCACGGAGCCTCTGTGGCCCCGACAGTGGGCCCAGCCTGTGCCCTGGACCCTCAGCAGCTGGCAGCACTGTGGGCAGTTGGCTTTGATTCCCTCTGAGGACTCCCTGGGCTTCCGTCCTGGCTTCTTTGGTTTTATGGTCTGACAAGTCGATGCTCTCTGCAAACAGGTGAATGTAAATGTGACGTGTGCACACAGACGTCTTCTCTTTTGGACAAAAATCACAAAGAATCTGCTTTTTCCTTCTTATCCGGGTGTCTATTTGTCTACTTCAAGGTCAAACCAATTAGGAATTTGTACCCACTGGGAAGAGAACAGGTCGTTGGTATAAACTAAAGAATTTTGTGTTTTATGTCTACACTTGACCCATGGCTAGAATTTAAATGTGAAGTCATAGGCTTTCTGTGTGTGTGTGTGTGTGTGTGTGTGTATGTGTGTGTGTGTGTGATGTGTCTGAAATTCCTAAAGACCTTTCCTCTCATTGTGCATGTGTAATTTCTTCCTACCTCTGGGCGGTATTCCCATATTAGATTTTAAAAATCTCTTGACGGATCTCTATTCTTAATGACTTAAATGTAAATAAATGCTTTCATGCATCTAAAATTCCCAGAAATCAAGGAATTAAACCTAAGACAGTTTCAATGTGGAAAAAAAAAGTACTGCAGGATTAGTTAATTCAAAACCATTTTAAGAATTCAAGTGCACACAATTTCAGCAAGTATTTCATGAACGAGACTGGTTTAATTCTTTTGGCTTATTAAAAAGCATGTCTGCTTTTCTGAATCACCTGCACTAAGTATAATGGAAGCGTACATCTTTATCCTTCCTGGGTGTGGTCTCCTTAAACTTCCTTGGTTCACTGACCAAATAAGCTGGCAATGTTTCTATCTAATATTTAAGATTATGAAAAATATGTGCATTTAACCAAATTGAATCATTAGTCTGCAAAATTTATTTGTAGCATGTTACCTGAAGGCTAACTGACAGAATCTTTAGGTAACTTAAACCGCAGACTTCCCGAGGTTGAGCTAAGTCACGGATGTCTAGAGATGAGCGCCTCAATTCTGAGTCAGAGAGTAGGAAACCTCAGTTGTTAACCGTGACCGTAAGCTTGCGAGCGTTTGCCCCCATGTGCTGTGGAGAGGCTGGGCATTCGGTGTGCTAATGAATATGTTTGTTTTGCCACTTTGAGACTCTGTGTCATAAGGAACATGTGTGGTTCTAGGGTGCTGTGAGCTGGCGTGTGACGGGCAGATCAGGGGTCCCTGCCCGCAATTCTGTCTAGTGAGCAGAAGTCAGTGAGTGAAGCTGCGATCCAGGCGGGACTATTGGCAAAGGCACGATCTGTGTGCCAAGGAGCCAGGACGTGTTTCTCTGTCCCTGGAAGAGGGAGTAGTTTTAACCTAAGCTACAAGGACTGGGTGTTGCAGAACAAGAAGAGCAGGATCAAACCCGAATGGCCATCAAAACCTGAAGAAGATTCATGGCAGGGGATTCCATTTATCATGGTCAAAGCCAGCTGAGTCTTCCAGGGCTTACTTGAGACTTCAGCAAGGTCTTCAGCATCAGTCGCTCAGCTGATGCAGCAAAACACGTGTGTCTTACTCTCCTTAGGACAACAACATTTTCCTGGATCATTGGTCCTTCTTAATCTGAGGTTGTAGAATGAACTTCTTGATCTCCTTTGTAATTTGCTTAAATAGCAGAGTCTGCCTCTGAACAGGGTAGCCTATGGCTTGGGTTGATCTTATCACCTCCTTCATAATGAGTTTTCTCACTTAGGAAAGAGGTAAAATCCTTCACAGTCACACTACCTTCCATTTTTATTTGTGTATGTTTCATCGCCACTTTGAAATGAGAAGTGGAACACATCTCTCAGGCACCCATGGTCCTATCTTATGTGTTCAAATCTCCTAACATTTGGGATTTTCCTTTCCAAAACTGAATCCTAAATGACATCTTTTGCACCTATTTGAGATTTTTAGGGGACCTTTGCTGAAGAGAGGTGCTGGAAGTCATGAGGCTAACTTGATGTGTGACTGTTGGTGAACTAGAAAGAGTGGTCAGACCAGAAGAGATGCTGCGTGGGCATCAGCGATACAAACACTCCAGAGTCGTGTGCTGACTGGGAATCCCAGAGACCTGTCTGGGACACACTTCTGTTCATCAGAGTCCTGGGGCTGCTTTACCTGTTACGAAACATGTGTCAGTCAGCTCTCTGTCGCTGTAACAAAAGGCCTGAGGTAAAAACTTGCAAGGAGCAAAGGCCTATTTTGGCTTATGGTTTCTCAAGTCGTGGTCCTTGGCCCTGTTGCTCTGGGCCTGCAGCAGCTCCGGACACCACGTCAGGAGCACGTGGCTGGGAAGGCCTGCCTGCCTCTGGCGGTGGGGAAGCAAGGAGAGTGAGTGAGGCGGGGCCAGGGCCTCCGATCTCCTTCAAGGACATGCACCCAATCACCTAACCTCCTTCAAGTGGCCACCTCCTGAAGGGTCACCAGCTGCAGTGGTGCCACAGGATTGGGACCAAGACTTCACCACAGAACCCTTGGGGACGTTTCGTTTCACACAATTGCAAAACGACGATACTATAATGTTAGTTGTGATTTCAGTTATTTTTTAAAAAAATTTAACTCTGTTGCAATTTACTTCTTTATTTTAAATCTAGCATCTTCTGGGCCAGTGGTTTTGAAGTGGAGTCGCCGTAACCTAAGGATTTTGTTAGTCTCACTTCCGGGGCTTCTATTAGCATGAAGGTATTCAGGGCCTCTTTCTGGCTGCAGAACCTCCTTGCTTGGTACTCCTGACACATTCTTGGTGGTCTGTAACTAGGTGCTTGGGGTCTCTATGATGCAGTAGGTCTGGGGATCTGCCGGGCAGGTTGCCCTTGGGTCCTGCCCCAAGGTCTTTGCTGATCCAGTCCTTCACATGGATGCTTCTCATTTCTGTTTTTAGACATCCCCTTTCAAGACGCTGGACCTCCCGAAACAATGAATTATTGCCAGACTCTCAGCAGATGATCCAGCTGATTGTACAGGAGCAACAGTCACGGTGGCCCCGGGGGCAGACCACCCGTCGGTCCTGATTCACCTCAGGGTTGTGAGCTTGCTGCACCTTGCTGGCGGGAGTGGCCACAGCGAGGCCATCCCTGGCCTGTTGCCCTGGGCCTGCGGCGCACGCATCATGATGGGCACACTCGGCCGAGAGCCCTCTGAGTCCCAGCAGCAGCTGACTGCAGGGGATCACCTGCCTCACGTGTCCTCAGAGGACCCACCTCCATCCTTCCTCATGCTCCATAGCTCAAGGACGGCTCCTTGTTCCCTGGCCTGTGTGAGACCCCACGCTGCCTTCCTTTCCTTCGAGATGTTCCTTATTAACAACACCCTCCTTTTTGCAATGGCCTGAATAAAGTGATATCCTTGACTGGAAGCAGTGGACCATGCCTTCATCCCAGCTACTCAGGAGGCTGAGGCAGGAGGATCAAGTTCAAGGCTGGCCTGGGCCACTTGAGATCCTGTCTCAAAATAAAGTAAAAAGGTGGGGTGCAGCTCAGTGGTAGAGAGCTTGCCTGGCATGCAAGAACCCTGCTAGGTTAATCCCTAGTATCCCCAAAATAATAAATAACAATAATAATCAGTAAAATGTCACACGTCCTCAGTTGTCCGATGTGTCCTGTCCTCTACCTCCTCTGTGATTCCTTGGGCCCTGGTGGCCCTTGCTCTGGAGGTACTGACCTTCCCTGGGGAGTGCAGGCCTCTGCCTTCCACTTTCTAGTAATGCTCTGCTCTCCTTGCTCAGACCTCATGCATCCTTCAGTTCTCTTCTATGACGTGGTCAAGATCCTGGGAGGTCCAGGTAGAGGCCTCCTTTGCTTCTGGGAAGCCCTCCTTGATGGAGTCACTGTGCATGATAGAAGGGCTCCTCCTTCCCTCCAGGAGGCCCAGGGCGTCCCATTCGGGTTCCCACTTCGGGGAAGCCTGCCACACACTGACATCCAGAACGTGAAGACCTTCACACTCCAGTGACAGAGGCTCTTGACGGAAGCCCAACTGGCAGGTCAGTGCCCACTCCCCCATATTCCCAGTGACCGGCTGACTGGCAGGGGAGAGGGTCAGGAGTGTGGTGCTCAGACCTCAGGGCAGCAGAGCCACCGAGCAGGGGAGTTTCTGCCCTGCTTTCCAAGGCTGTCTGAGTTCAGGCTCTGAGAGGAGCCCTGGCCAGCTGCAGGGACCACAGCGGCTGCACACGCTGCAAGACCATGCGGGGGAGAAGCCTCAGGAACCGTGAGGTTCCCTGGGTCTCGAGAGTAGAGGACGAAGTCACTCCTGGATGCGTGGACAGAACTCAAGTGGCAGCCGTCGGCGCTCACAGACGGCCAGTGCTGCAAGTACAGACGTGAGGCCATCAGAGGACACTGCCCCTGGGATGAGCTGCCATGAGCTGGATACAAGAGAGCAGACCCCACAGACTGATGGGGGACCTGTGGGAGAGGGAGCTGCCCACGGGACCTGACGGACCCTGACGGACGCTTGCTGGCCCGGTAAGATGTCACATCAATAACTACAAATAAAAATAGAGCAATTATACCAAGATGCTGTAGTAATTACTATGGGAAGGGGTCTCTCTCCCCTCAAAACATCTCACCTTGCTTCTTCATTATTATTATTATTATTATTATTATTATTATCATTATTATTTTGCAGTGCTGGGATTGAACCCAGGGCCTTGTGTTTGTGAGGCAAACACTCTACCATCTGGGGATATAACTGAGCTATATCCCCAGCCCCTTCCTTACTTTTTTTTTTTTTTCGTGGTGCTGGGGATTGAACCCTGGGCCCTGGGCCTGAAGAGCAAGCCCCCTATAGGCTGAGCTACGTCCCACCTCACCTTGCCTCTTGAAGGGAGCACTTGATGACTTCTCTGGCATGTCTGAATTGCCAGCACCGCGGCTCTTCTGCTTTGGGACATGATTAGATAGAATGAGTTACTTGGAAATCCTGCCCCGTGATACTGTGATGGCAGGTTGGATGGCTGAGACGGTTACAGAGTGACCAATGACCAGGAGCACATACAGTGTGGATCTCTGGACGAGGGAGAACTCATGTGCCAGGCGGGTGGACAGGGAGGTGGGGCCTCAGGGTCCCACTGAGAGGGACTTGCCATTTACATCTTGAATCGTCACTCTCTGAAATCTTCCATTTAGTATTTTTTGGGCAAGAGTTGACTAGGGATGACAAACCGGGGGAAGTGAAGCCTCAGATAAGGGCAGATGACTGCATCCAAGCCCTTGGGGGCAGAGCCACAAAGGGTCACTCTCGTCTTATGGTGAAGTCAGCAAGGCCAGCTCCTCTGGCCACTAGCCTCTGGGCTGGGGACATGCCATTCGTAAGCAGACGCTGCAGCCTTGCACTTCAGAAAGGTGCTCCTCCTGGCTCTGCCTGTGGCTCTTGCCAGACTTTAGGAAATCGCAACTGCTGGTGGCCGTGGCCCCAGAAGCCCTGATTTGCACATTACAGGCAGACTATAGTTATGACTGACCTGACCGTTTTTCAGAGCAAAAATCAAGACACATAGCCTGAAATGGGATTTTCTATTCCATTTCCATGATTAAATTTAAAAATGTATGTAACTCAAACCTCAAAAGTCATTTAGTCATAATTAGCTAATGACCTTTAGGATAATAATAAAATGTTGGGAACGTACACACCCACATGGCAAGTAGAACCTTCTGGTACTCTGATATTTGAATCCTTATTAGGTACCTAAGAGGCCAGAGGCCAGGACCCAGCTGCAGAGCAGGCCCCAGTCTTCCTCCTCCAGGAGACCGGTGCCAGGTGCCCAGGACGGCTGTGCCTCTGCCCGGCCCTGTGGGGAGACATCTGGGACCTGCTCACTTTCACATTTTCCCATCTGAGCCTCACAAGACCCTGCAGGGTAGATGCTAAAATTCTGTTTGATGAACCAGAAGAGTCTGGTAACTTGTCCATGATTTAGAATCAGAAGCGTAGCAGCAAATGCTAACTGCAGACTGATCGAAGCTTCAAATCACTGGTGCAGATTGAGTGGAAATGAGCTTTCCAAGTAGAGGACCCTGGTCTTGATGGGTAGCCCCTCACTGAGCGGGCCACTCAAGGGCCCTGGCTCCCTCAGGCCATGTCCACCCAGCTTCCAGGGGCTGGCTGGCTTGTTTTGAGTGCCCTTCCCAGGCCTCCCTCTAGCTCCCGAGTTCGGTTCCCCCTGCCCTTCCCCTGTGGCCTTCCATGAGGACCCCAGGCCACCTTGGCCTTCTCTGTCCACAATCCCTATCGTGCTTCTGGCCTATTGTGGAAGATGGGCTTTGCATTACTCCAGTCTAAGAGCTCAGACTTTGAGATCCAAAGACAGGGCAGAGAGGTGTGAGCACTGTGACCATTATTTTCCTGCTTGACACCTGGTCTGGGGCCAGCTCTCCACCCAGGGTGGGTCTGTGGATATGCGTCAGCCCACATGCCCAGCCCAGTGAGGAGCAAGCCGTGGTTCTCAGAGATCCTGGGTTTGCTCTTCTCTCTCTGCATGTTGAGGGAGTATGAGAGCCCTTCTTGGAAACCTGCTGCGGTCCAGCCGTCGCCTGTTGGTCCCTGAGCTGCTGGAGATCCGGCAGAGCCTGGATGGGTGGACACCTGCCAGCTGTGGGCAGCCGTGTGCACTCATGTGTCCTCCACGCCTCCAACCGCTCTGCCATCTCACCAGCCAGACTGTGGGTCCTGGAGGATGGGCGCATGTCCGTTCTGTGGTCCAGGGCCTCTTCTCTCCCCTGTGTACTCGGGTTTTGTTCGACACACGGACGATGAACTTTTAATATTCTCTGTGACAAACTCAGGAGCACAGCTTCCCTTAAGTCTGAGGAGCAGGGAAGGTGTATCCAAGGGACACTATTCCTAGTAGATCTGATTGTCCTAATTCGGAGATCAGAAGCGGTGGGGCTGGGCTGCCCTGCCTTCCCTGGGCCCTGAGCTGCGCTCCCGGCTGCGAGCCTCCTGCTCCAGGACAGCTGTGCCTTCTCTATCAGAGCCGTGGCAGTTTTGAAAGAAGAAATGGCTCTCGCGCCTGAGGACTGAATTCTGTCTTTGAGAAAAAGAGCAGAGATGTTTTAAGAATGCTCCCTGGCTCCCAGCCAGGCTGCCTGTCTTCCCTTTCTTTCAGTCGCCTCCTTCTGACCATTAAGGAGCTCATTGTGATTCACGGATCCCCTCCCGTTGGGGCCTGCATGGACTCTGCTACCTCACACTAATTTCTTTTCCATGGAGCCCCCAGTAATTTTAGGGCCCATAGCAAATTAGATTTTAGGAGACAATGGGTCTTGGACTGGACAAAACCCATGCAGGTGATGCTTACTGCCTGGGAGAGGACCTGCCTCCGTCTTGGCTTCCTCCACCTGCTGAGGCTGGCCTGTGTCAGGGAGGGATAGGAAAGGCAGGGCACCTTCTCTGTAGGGGTGGGGCAGCATGCCGAGAGTCTCCTGGACATGGTGGGGCCTCCGCCCCAGGCCCTCGAATCCCCTCCGTCCCCATCCCCTCCTGAGCCTCTGGATTGTGCCTGATTTCCTCAGGTCCTTCCTGTCAACAGTCAGTGACGCTGTCCCAGACTCCGGATGGAGGGCACTGAGTCAAAGAGCAGGTCAGCTCAGCTGGCACATCCCAAGCTGCCTGGGACCAATTTTCCAAATCCTCACGAATCAGAAACGGATCTTGAAAGGTGGCTGTGGGGGAGGAGGGAGTGGCTCCGAGCCAGCCTGCTCACCCTCCTATCCTCCGTCCATGCTCACCTGGCTTTCTCTCTTTTGCGCTGTCATTTGTTTCTGAGTTAGTAATATACGAGCCTAGCCCAGATGTAAGAATGCTCAGAAAGGCTGACGTCAGTGCCAAGGTCATCTCATGACCTTGACCCCACTGTCCTGTGTCCTCCAGTCATTTTCTGTGTGTATCCTGCAATCATTTTCTATGCATGTGACAAAATATGTGCGTATGTTTATTATTCTTTAAAAACACCTCCCCAGGTGCTGCAGAACACCAGAGGCCATTGCTCCTGACCCTAAACCCCGCGCCAGCTGACCGTCCCGCTCCACCCTGCTCCCCACTCTCTCCCGGCTCTGGTAACCACTCTTCTCTCCTGCCTTGAGAGCAGCTTTTTAGCCTCCGCACAGCAGTAAGGACACGTGGTCTCTGTCTTTCTGCGTCTGACTCGTTTCACTTGACACGATGCCCTTCGTCCCAATCATCCTGCTGCAAGTGACAGGAGTTTTGCCATTACAGTGAACCTCATTCCACTCTGTACGCAGCGTGCTTTCTTTATCCACTTGTCTTCCGCCCAACCCCGGCTTGATTCCACGGCCTGGCTGCACTCGTGAGTGCGGCCGCTTCTCGGACATGCTGATCTCGTGTCCTTTGATGTACACCCAGGAGTCGGGCGACAGAGTCCCACACCAGCTCTGCTCCTGGTCCTCTGAGGACGCGCCGTGCCCTAATTTACATTCCCGCCACAGGCGTCAGAGTCCCTTTCCCACGTTCTCACCAGCACGCTCTGGCTCTAGAGTCTTTGCTAACAGCCATTCTAACTGGGGTGAGATGATCTCCCCCAGTTTTTATTTGCATTTCCCGGGACATCTGCGATGAGCATTTTTTCTTATACTTTTAAGTCATTTATATATCCCCCTTTTTTAGGTACAGGGGATTGAACTCAGGGTGCTTAACCACTCAGCTACATCCCCCCTGTTTTATTTTTTATTTTGAAACAGGGTCTTACTAAGTTGATCAGGGCCTCGCTAAGTTGCTGAGGCTAGCCTCAAACTTGCCATCCTCCTTCCGCAGCCTCCCAACCTCTGGGTTGTGTAACCCGCCTTAAGAAATATCTCTTCAGGTCCTCTGTCCATTTTAAAATCAGGCCATCGTTATTGATTTTATTATGCTATTAATAAGATATGCTCTTGAGTTCCTTGTATATTCCAGAAGTCCATCTCGCAGGATGAATGGGGGCCATCGTATCTGCCCGTCCCTATGTTGGCTCTTCCCTCTGATTGCTTCCTTTGCTTTTCAGCACTCCTCAGTTTTTGCTTTTGTGACCTGTGTTTTGGGATCATATACAAAAATCTTTGCCCAGCAAACTATCTGGAAGCATTTCCCCTTTATTTTCTTCTAGCATTTTCATGGCTTGGAGTCTTATGTCTAAGTCTTTGATTTTCACACACAGTGAGAAATGGGGTCTGATTACTTCCTTCTGCATGTGGACATCCACGTGGTTTCCCAACACCACTTAGTGAAAAGGCTTTCTTTTCCCAATATCTGTTCTCGCTTCCTTTGTCAAAACTCAGCTGGCTCTTTGTGTGGGCTTATTTCTATTCTGTGTTCTGCTCCATTGGTCTGCGTTTCTGCTTCTACGCCAGCGCCATGCTGTTTTGGTGACTATCACTTTGTAGTATGTTTTGAAGTCAGGTGTTGTGATAGCTCCAGTTTTGTTCTGGCTCAGGATTGCTTTGACTACTTGGGATCTTTCATGATTGCATACAGAGTTTAGGAAGTTTTTTTCCCTATTTCCTGTGAAGAATGTCATTGGTACTTTGATAGGAATCGCACTGGATCACTTGGGTAGTGCGGACATTCTAATAATACTCACTCTTTCCACATTTCGAGTCCACTTCAATTTCTTTCATCAATGTTTTGTCACTGAGGGTGACTGTGCCAGCGTGTGCTCCTCCAGCCCGCAGTCCTGCTGAGCAGAGCTGCGCTGTCACGCCAGGCTGCTCCCAATGCAGAGTCTCCCTGTCCTCCTGCCACCCGGACAGCTGCTTCTTGCAGACTGGCTTGCCTGTGACCCCTCGTGCATTTCTTCCTTCCCAGCTTTGCAAGGCTCCGATTCCAAAAGTGTCCAGGAAAAGCTCCCTCCAGACGGCGGTTTGCTCCTCAGTGGTCCCTGTGGTTTGGGAGCACCTTCCTTCTGGCTCCGCCTAGTCTCTGAAGCTGTGAACACCGTTCCTTGGTCCTTCTCACTCTTGTGACATCTTTACTCTAGTTTGTGAACTTGCCTTCACATGATGGTCAAGGTTACAAGTGATCCCTGGTTTCATCAGAGGATCTGAAATCTGGTTTCTTGCTTGCTTTTCAAGGCTTGGTAGGGGCCCCAGCTCTGCCTCCTCACCACCCCGCAGTCCTTGCTCATTGCACAGTGTGTGGTGTGACCTCAGAAGGGCTGGACCCTAGTGAGGCCCCGGGTGGCCTCCAGTCTCTCTGCCTGCTGTCTTTCCCTTTGTGAGCACGGGTAGGACCTGCCACTTGCTCCCACAGAGTATGGCAATGACAGTGGCGGGCCGGTCTCAGCATTCCATGACTGACACTTGTGAGATCACGCCGATGACCTGGGTGCATCTGAGGAAGCAGGAGGCCATTGGCAGAGGTCCGCGTGTCAAGGAACTGAGGACAGCTTCCAGTTCAAAGGTACCTAGAGGCTGAGGGCAGCCGTGGGCCACCAGCCAGCGGGAGGCAGAGGCTGCACCCTGACAGCCAGGCACCTACAGTCACTTGCACGTGGAAGGGAGTCTTTCCAAGTCCGAGGTGGAGACGAGTACCTGCAGGGACCTCAACTCCAGGCTTGTGAAGCCCCAGCCCAACTGTGTCTGCATTTATGAAAACAGGACCCGTGTGACAATGACCAGCTGCTGTTCTGGCTGCTAAGTTTGTGGCGATGTCACATATGGCCAGCCAACTGATCGAGCGTGTCAGGGCTGCGGGCGACAGTCCACGTCCAGCCTTCTGGAGGCTCCGGGTGGACACCACCTCGTCTGCGCTCACCAGACACGCTGCTTAATGACGAACTCGGGTTTTAACTGAACAGGATGCTCAGATCCAGGCGCAGCTTGGGCCTTCGGAGCTGGGGGGCCTGGGATGAGTGCTTAACCTATCCGAGCTGCAGATTCCTCGCTTTGTCGTCCCTGAACCCACATCCGAGTGTTAAGGGGAAGGTTTAAACAAGATCAATAGACTGCTTTGCACAGTGCTTGGCAGCCGTGAGCACTGAGGGAGTCTCAGTCCTGCTGTCCCAGGAGGGCCGCCAAAGCCCCGGCAGGCTCTGGTCGGACTTCCTCGGGGCCACTTGCTACAGTGGAGGAGTCCTGGACTGACCTCGCCCATGAGCCCCGGGTGGAGTCCTCCGTGTACCACTGTGAACGATGGCGAGTCACCGTCTCCCAGGACCCATTTCCTGAACTGCAGTCAGTGGTTGTGCTGGCCTCTGTCACAGGGCCCCGGGAACAGAGGTGTAGGGAGTGACTTCTGAGCAGCCACAGGCCACACAAACTGAGCTGTACTAGTGTTCATGAAGTCTTGGGGGCCACACAGTGAACATGGTGGCCTCCGTGTCCCTGAGCCAAGCCAGGCCAGACCAGTTCCTGGACGGCAGGGTGCAGGGTGACAGCCGGCTCCAGAGCAGGACTTCAGGGTGAAGGTGCCCCTCTGCCGCCCACCCCCTGGGAGACCTGGGCGTCCTCCCCTGCCCACGCCTCCATCTTCTCCCTGTAGATTATGGGTAACGTGGCCTCAGCTCAGGGTGGCCGTGAGCATGGGGCGTGAGGTGCCCTGTGTGGTGAGCAGCAGGTCTAGAAAGCTTCCACCCAGTGCTGGGGATGCCGGCCCGTGCCCAGGCCCCTCCCTGCGCCCAGCAGCAGGGCGCAGACCTCCTCCGCCACATCCACTGCCCCTCCTCCTATGGTTTTGAGGTGGTCCTGTCCCCGTTCAGCCATCTGGCACTTCCTGTTGGTTTGCCCGTCAAGATTCCATAAGACCTGATTAAGGGGATGATTTTGGCCAAATCAAGTACAATAAAGGGTCTCAAGAACTTCTTACGTTCGATGTGGGATTTACTCTGCTCTCCTGGAGTAAACGCCAGCGATGGAGGACTGCGGACCCAAATAAGGGGTCACCAAGAGGAGAGCCTACCAAGTCCCAAACAGAAGTGCACGGTCTTGGGACAGAAGGCGTGCATTGCTCCACGTTTCTGTTGCACAAATGCCTCCCCACCCCCTGGAAGGACAGGGAACACGTGGTGCTTTGCTTTCCCGAAAACACTTTCCCTTCGTGAGACAATTTCCTCATTATCCTTAGAGGCCCTGGAATCTGCCATTAGAGTCAGAATCCAATTTTGAGTTACTCAGGGGAATAAAACCTTCATAACTTTCTCTCTAAATCATGGAATATCCAAGGGCGAGCACCCCTTTAAAGTGATTTATTATTCTAGCAAGTCCCAGTATATAACATGTTGAGAAGCTGATAATTTTTCAATATATCTAACTTGCTACATTAATTTTCAAAGGATTTTCCTTTCATGAATTACCATTTTATCTTCTGGGTTTCACGTAATTGTAGTCAGGTCAGTTTGCAATCACAGAACATTCCAGCTGCTGGGCACCCTGACAGCCTCCTAGTTGCGTGTGATTTTCTCATTCGGACTCGAGGAGACCGAGGTTCAGAGTGTCCCACATCTTGGTCTACAGCGGTTTGAACTCAGCCTCGGGACCCTCTGCATTCGCTCTCTCTCCCGTGGATGCACCTTGAGCTATTGGAGGGCTCTGCTGTCAGCCCGCCCACCGAGGTCGCAGAGGAAGCCAGACAGGGTGCAGGAGGTGACAGATCTTGCACCCAGGGAGCTGCAGCTGCTCCGGACGCCAGGCCTGGTGTCCCTCCCCTGCCGTTGTCAGCAGTGAGCTCAGGCAGCTGGCTCTCTAAGCTCCCATCACGGAGCTGCTCCAGGGCTTCCAGGAGGTGGCTCCACCAGCAGGGCTGAGCAGCAGCCCTGGGCGCGTGGTGCAGGACACAGCAGGGTGACTTCTCAGGGAGACCAGCAACCGAGTGGGTCTTGGGGGGGACGTGTTCGAATCTGCCCCACGCTGGTCCAGGACCACAGGCTGGCCATTGATGGGGTTCCCTGTGCTCGTTACCGGCGCGCTGATTGCCCAGCCCAGCCTTGTCTGAGAGGCCTTGGCTCACACACACTGCTGTGGCCGAGCATCTGCACAGATGCAGTCCCAGGCCATCACTTCTTGGCACTGGCCCTTCATTTCTTGGGCCTCTAGAGAAAACGGGAGCTGCGCTTTTGCTCTTTGCAGCCTCCTGGGACCTGGGCTGCTGCTCCCTGATGAGTCAGCCGTGGCAGGTCTGGGTTCATTACCAAGCCCGGGGCTCTCTGGAGATCCAGGCCCTGCTAATTTGCCTGCATCCCCACTGCTGAGCCCTCCCCCATTCTGGCAGCTGCTCCTCCGCATCCTCGTGATTAGGGCCCGAGTGTCCAGGCTGCTCGTCTGTCCTGTGAGTGAGCTCAGTGGGTCATCCAGCGCCGATTCTTACCTCACCCAGCCTCCACTTGCCAGTGGCTTATATCGGTTCAGTTCCTCCCATTTATGCTGGGCAGGGCAGGAGGGCCTTCCTACCCTCCTGATGCCTCCTGGGGCGTCCCCCTCTGTCCTTACCTTCCTCCTCAAGCCTTTGCTGACACAGTCGATTCTTGCTTCCTTGGAGTTTTCGAAGAGCAGAAGGAGTTTAACCCTTTGACATCAGGTGCTCCGCTCTGCTTGGAAGGCCACATTGGTCTTTCCCTGTTCTTTTCAGGCTCTCGCTTCCCTTTGTCTGACATTAAAAGGATTCCCTTGTCCATCCCTGAATGAGTGCCTAACGGCCGGTCAGGAGAGTAAGGCTAGGGCACAGAGGCTGCCACTCCTTGCAGCCGATGCTTGGTGCTCACACCACTGGGCAGCATCTCCATACACACGTGTGTTGATATCCATGAAAACCGTTGGCCGGCCTGGAATGTGGCGGCCCGGGAGCAGACCACGGGAATGGTGAGTGTCCAGGAAAGTGGGAAGCAAGGCCTGAGCTCAGAGCCAGGTGATGCCGGGAGGTCAGCAGACCATTCCTGGCCTGCTCCTCACCAGGTCTCCCATGTTGCTCTCAGACCTCCCTGCTTCCAGACGCGGTTGCCCTCGGGGGTCCCTTTCAGATCTTTCCTCTCTGTGGGTTCTCCCCTCACAGTGCCAGAGAACACAGGGCAGCTCACGCTTGACCATTTGACTCTGGGATGGCCTGGAGCTGTGTAGTCAGCTGTGTGCTCTTCTCTGCTGTTTCTTTTTAGGCCCAGTCATGTGGTATGTGAGCCTAAGTCACCTAGCGCGCAGGGCTGCTGGGGTGGAGGCCCTCTGCCCTCATTGTAATCTGTGCTCCACCTCGGTGCCTAGCCCGCCCTGCAGACCTGCATCTGCAAGGGCCCTGGGGCGTCCCAGCCACCAACTCTGACCTCCCGTGTGGGCCGGGTCTTATTGAAAAGCTCTCTGGGGCTTACTGCTCCCGGTAGCCCTCCAACGCCTCGCTCCTGCTCACCTGGGCTCAGCAGCCAGGCCAACCACCCAGAGCACATGTGTGGCACACAATGCACAAATGCACACACGTGTACACACAGCATGCCACACACATGCCGTCAGAAACACACACACACACACACACACCACACACTGCACACACACACATGCGAGCACCACGCAACCCACTGTTGCTGAGTCACCTTTGACCTCCTTATGGGCACTCAGGTGCTCACGTGTGCCGGACGCTGGCAGTGGCAGAGGTGCGTGCCCGTAGTGTCCTGAGCTGCTGCGGGCAGGCAGGAGGCTGCGCGGTCACAGAGGCAGGACAGGCTTGCACAGACGTGGCTGCAGGCAGCGTGGGGAGCACCGGCTCTGGCGTGGCGCCCTTTGTCCATCTCGCCCCAGAAATGCAGGCCCTGCGTTCACTCGTCCTCAAAACCTGGAGGAGGAGCTGAGTCCAGGCAGACGAGGGAGAACGGGGCAGAGAGGGTGTGACCCCTGCCCCTCCGCACCCTGGTCCCTGGGAGGCCACCCTTCCCAGTACCTGACCTGGGAGCACCTCCCTGGCCGTTGCCTTGGTGACCAGGCCTCCCCCCCAGCCCCCACCCCACCCCCCGCCATTCCGCCCACAGGGCCGGTGGTGTCTGAGGGCAGCTAGAAACAGCCTGCGGTTCCCAACAAGGAGACCGAGAGGAAGGGGCAGGAGGAGCCGCTACCCTGCTTCTCCCCTTGCCCATCACAGTCCCCTCTGGTGATGTGGGAGGGCATCTGTGCTGATGCCTGGCTGTGGGCCATTGGGGTCCACTGGCGCTGGGTCACTAGTCCAAGTCCTAATTGCGCCAGGCCCGCAGACACTGAGTGCTTTAGCAGGCTTTGAATTCAACCTCTGTGTCCCAGGACTGTCGTCAGCCAGACTTCACTGATGGGGAAACCGGCTGCTGAGGAGCGTCCTAAACCAGCCACCCACCCAGGAGGCAGCGAGGAGGGGCAGGACTCAGAGGTGACCTGCCTGCCTCCTGGGCCCTGCAAGTGGCTGCCAGGCATCCCAGCCTCCAGATCCTGCTTGTCCTGTTTCCTTAGCTGACATGGAACCTGCTCCAACTGTCCGACTCCTGGGCATCGATTCGACCTGCCTCAGCTTCCCCCAGAGCTCCGCGTGGGGAGAGGGGACAACAGCAAGTGTGACCCTGGCTTTCGGCTTACATATTCGTTTCTTATCGATCCAGCTGGCGAGAGGTGACCCTCACGAGTCTGACCAAGGGTGGACGAATGGAAGGAAAAAACTACGAGGGCGCTGGGGCTCAGTGGTGGGGTTGGGCTCAGAGTCTGCAGTGATCTGGGTCTTCGTCTTGGATCCTCGGCTCCCAGCCCTGGCCGGCCTCAGTGCTCCCACCTGGAGGACAGACCTAACCACAGCGCTGCCAAGACGAGGGGAGAAGGGGTTTGGCAGGGCTCCCGGCTCGGGAGACGTTTAGTGCCACCGATTTCCTCCTGGGCCCGGGGCCGGGCGCAGGCCTCGGCAGTGGCTCCCCCCGAGTGTCTTCGCCAGCCGCAGGCTCTGTTCTGAGGACAGCTTCCCTTCAGCTCTTCGCCCTCTGAGCTTGCCCACCTGAAATATTTTTTGATTTTCTCTTGCCCACATACCACTTTTCAAAAATTGTAGTCTTCTTATTTTAATTGTAGACTTCAAAATATAAAATCATATGTACCATATCATAAAATTTAAAGCACACAAATATATGTGAAGTTAACAATTACCTCGCTCTTTCTACATTTTCAGTTATATTCACATAAGATACAGGGTTTTTATTGTGTGTCTATTCTTTCAAAGCTGAGCTTGCAGTATATATAATGTCCCACAATTTGCATTTTGTTTGCTCGTTTTTGTTTTTTTCTCAATCAACAAATACTGTGCATGGTCTTCGTGTTCTGAGGTTCGACTTCTGAGACACGTTGCATGGAATTTGGAGGCTGGTCTCCAGACTCCTCTGTCGTGACTGACCCTGCACTGAGCGTTCCTATACACAGATCCAGGGGCGACTTTGGTGAGAGTGTTTTTGTAGAATATTCCTAGAATTGGAACTTCTGGGTGGAAGGAATCAGTGCCATGATGAAACATCCTCTTGGTTTGGACAGCTAAGGGAAAGTCTGTCATTCTCTTGCGGACGCTGCTGTAAGGATGGCCTCTGGATTTGGCTTCTCTTTCAACTTACTTCCTGTGACTTCTCCACAAATGGCAGTCGTCCCCATCACGGATGCCCGAGGCCTCCCGCTCTCACACGAGGCTCCTGGGCACAGAGCAGCCCACCGCACCGCAGAGAGGGTGTCGAGGGTGACCTGAGGACTCACGTCTAGGTGCGGACTGGGACTGAGCACCGCAATTTCAAGGTGGACGCTCTCCGATGCCTCAGAGGAAGCTGCTGCTGACGTCACAGAACCGGGGACTCACTCTGAGAGCTGGGGTGCTGGGTGGCTCGTCGCCAGTGGAGGGAGGAGACCACCATGAGGGCAGCGTGGCAGAGGGGTACCGTGGGGAAGCACAGGGCTCCGTGTGCCTACTACCTCGCTCCAGCGTGGCCAGGCGGCGTTGGCGGGGCCTGTGTCCAGGGCCCCTCCTCCTCACCTCCTTCCCCACCTCCTTCCTCCCCTCCTTCCTTCCAGGTCCCAGCCTGCTGGGCTGCTCCACCTGCAGATTGTCGTCCAGGTCAGCGGCTCTGGGAGCACCCTCCTGACACACCCAAGTCTCTCCATCCCATCGAGCTAGCAATCTAGATGGACCACACCATCCTCAAGAGCCTTGCAGCATGATGGGACCCCTCCCTCTGCCTTCTGAATCTTGTGGGGATTCTCTTTGGGCCACTCCAACCCAGACACAGGCAGAGCAGGAGGCGTGATCTCAGCTTAGCCAGGTTGGCAGCTGTGGAGCCACCAGGGCCGTCACCACCAGGCAGAGTGCTCGGCAGTGGGCACACATCCGGGCTGGAGGCCTGGGGCAGCACACTGTGCCAAGTCCAGAGCCTGACAGCACAAGGGCAGCTCTCGGGGCCCGTGGAAAGCTTGGCATGACTGGACGCACAAGCGAATGGGGTTGACGAGGGGATGAGGGGCTGGCAGAGGGAGTCGGCTGGGACCAGGTTGCTTTCTGCCATAAACATATTATTTTAAAGTTTAGGCTCTACCCTGCGAGAAGGCTTGGCACTGCTGATGATCATAAGCCCGAGCACATTGGCATGTTGGAAAGGTCACTCTGGTTACTCTAGGGGGAGAAGCGTCCAGGGGCACGCCTGGGGCAAGGTCAGCAGGAAGCTGCTGCAGGGCTCAGGGCTCACAGCGGGAGACATTGCATCTAAGAGACCAGGAAGCAGGCCAGCGGGAGGCTGGAGGCTGGAGGCTGGAGCCTAGTCTGCCTCTGGAGCAGGATTAGAACAGGATGGTGAGAGGGAGGGCATCCAGGGCAAAGCTGAGGCGGCTGACTGGGCTAACGGGATTGGCGGGTTGGTGGTGGGGCTCTTCTTTGAGACGGGCACTGGGAGAGGTTTGGAGAGGAGGAGGAGGAGTGTCATGTGTGGATGCTGCTTTAAAGACGCCTGGGGGACAGGGTTGAGTATGAGTCTGGAGCCGGGGAGGGGTGTGACCTGAATGGGGTTGTAGAGTATCAATCAGTGCCAGCGTTCCTAACTCGGGGGCTCCATGGGCCCTTGAAGACTATGAGAAAAGCTGTCCTCGTGTGTGTGTGTGTGTGTGTGTGTGTGTGTGTGTGTGTGGAATCCCTCTGTAGGTGCTTCAGGGAGCAAAGCGTGGCCTGGACTCTGAGTGGAATGGGAAAAGGGGGGAGGGTGAGCCTTGGGGGGAGAGACGCTGAGTGGGGGCAGGCACCTCTCGGCTGTCACATTGTCACGTGATTTTGACCTTCTCCCTCATTTCCTGTACCTTCATGGATACCTGGTGTATGCAGGACATCCGATTGGTGGCGAGAGAAGAGGACAGCAGGAACGTGGGGTACCCTGGGAGGCTGTCAGCTGGACTCCGCCTCCACGCAGAAGGGGAGGAGGCCAGAGGCTGCAGAGACCGACGGTGGTGATTTAGACTCAGGGTTCCTGGATGCTGTCCCCGAATTGGACTAGGGCACATTTTGTGGCTCTTTCTGTCCAAAGGAAACATTTTTAACTCAGGAAGTACGTCAGCCCCATCTGGCTCCTCCAAGTAGCACAGCCGTCCGCATCGCGCACTCTGCTAAGGGAGACCAGCCAAACTTCTAACAGGGGCCTGCCCTGGACAGGCGTCCTGGCCCTTGTCTTGGTCTCGGGACCAACATTCACTTCTGAAAATCTTCAGACCCCTGGGGATGGCCCCGGGGACACCCCTGAGGGGGCAGCAGGCCCCAGGCCCTTCTCTCCAGGCGCCTTCTGTGTGCAGCACCCTGTGGAGCAAAGTCAGAGGCCTCAAGAAACCTGACTCGGCCTTGGGTCCAAAGGGAAGGAAGCCACAGCGCCCGCTCGCGCTTACTGCGAAGGCGGGAGAAAGCCCTCCGTGGACACCGTGCTTCAGAGCCGCGCGGCTGCCATGTGCAGGTCTCTCTCGGCAATTTAGAGAAGAGCAGGCTGGGGACAGTGCTTCTGAGCGGCAGGGGCAGGGAGAGCTGGCGGGCGGCACCAGGGACCCGCAGAGCCTGGGCACAGGTCTTCCTGTGATCACTGCTGGGGTCACACGCCTCTTAGACTTGCTGATGTGGAGTAGGAGGTTCTCCACGAGGCTGACTGAGAAGTTCTTATTTGAAACAATTGCATAGTATAACACGACAAAGGACATTTCCCACCTCGACAGCCTGAAAGGAAATGGCCAACCCGACACCCCTCCCCGCAAGCACTCCAGTGAGCGTTTCTTACAATGAGTGCTGTGCCACGAAACCACGGTGCGATTCCCAGGTAAGGAAAAGGCATGCACACGGCGCCAGCGGCCCTCAGCTCCCCAGCTGCCCAGCGACAGCACATGTGGAGAAGGGTCTGGGTCAGAACCACCAGGGCACTTGGAGGCCGTGCTGTTGGTCTCCTGCCTGGGACGGGCCTTTAGCCTTCCCTGGACGCTCCCCTCCTTGAGGGCCTGGGGACACAGGCGGTTATGCTGCAGCTGATCCTCAATTTGGATCTCACGGGTGATCTTGCCTCAGGCTCTGGTTCAGGATGTCATCAGCAGCGAGGAGCCCACCCAGGCCCTGCTCCAACCTGGCGGCAGCGGCACGGGATTTCTGCCGGGTCTGTTAATAAGGAGTTCGTTCCATCCCCCAATTTCAGCAGAGTCTGCTGAACTTCACCAGGAGGTGATTCTTCCCTCCTTTTATTCAACACGGATTTTGCAGAGAGGCACCATGAAACTGTAAAGGCCTGCCTCCCATCAAATGATTGATTAACTATTCCCTCCTCTCCGTATGGGCTGGTGGAACTGCGGTACTGAACCAGGGTGGCCCAGTGTTGGGTGTTTGCCGGGAGGTACTGCGGAACTGCGCGTCTGTCCCATTTCCCACCCAGTGATGCACTGATGCGTCTGTCCGACCACACGTCCGTCGGCACAGCCACGTCCTCGGTCCTCACTCAGTCACACCCAGTGGCCGCTGGCTAGCCTGGTGCTGCTGCCAACCTACCCCTCCAGCCACCTCGGGGGTCTCGCCTGCTCCTGTCTGTCTGCAGTGCTCTCCTGCCCTCTGGCCTGACGGGCGCTGGTCACTTTTGCTTTCCCCACCCCATGGCTGGAGGCAGCCGCTTCCTCTCTGTCCTGAGGACGACTTGGCAATCAGGACTCGGCCGGGAGAGCTCCTGCTGCGTGGAGACGGCAGTGCTGGCAGCCGCCAGAGGGCAGAGCCAGGGGCTGTGCGTCCACGGAGGGGCCCCTGAGACGCCTCACTCGGACTGTTCACAGGGCGATTTCCACGAGGCGAACCCTGGAGTTCCCGCGGGACCTCCAGGTCCAGTCCAACACCACTGAGTCTCAGCAAGTGTGACGCCCCCAGAGGCGAGCCCTGCCCTGTCTTCGTCTCCGTGACTGCATCTGCCCCCTCCCTCCTGCGCCACTTCCCCAGACTCCTCTGGAGTCTTCCCCTGCCGGGCTCTGAGCCCTGCCACTGGCCCACCCCCGTGTGGCTGCCCTCCTGGCCCACTGCAGACCTGGCCCTCAGTCCTGCGGGCAAGCCTTCCCTCCTCGGGCTCTGCTTCCCACACTGGGTGGCCACTCGCCCTGCCCTGCTTCTTTCTGGCTCCCACTCGGGGCCAGATGCCTCTCCCCTGGGACGCCCACTGTGACCCCGCCAGCTGGGATCCCCAGTCCACAGCTCCCTGCCCGGGCCACCCTCCCTCTCTGCCTGGCTCCCGACTCCTCAGGAAGACTGTCCGCCTCAGGGGGTCGCCTTGCCCACTAGACACCTGCTTACAGTGCAGGCCTCTGCAGATGACCTCCACCCCATGGGAACTGAGTTCATGCCGACCCCTCACTGCCTGGCTCCTCACCAGCCCCCAGTGTGCACCCAGGCCTCTCCAGGTTCGGATGTCCTCGTCACCATCCCAGGTGCGATGCTCACGCTCGGCCTCCCTGAGGTGTGGTCGTCCTCCCTCTCCTCCTGGCCCTGGTGCCCATGCCGGGTCACTCCCACACACGAACGTCTCCTGCCCTGCTTGGTCTCAGCTCCCTACATGAGCACCTGCTGGGACCTGCCAGCTGGCTGTGTCCCTGGAACCTGCCTCTGACACCAGCAGCAGGCGAAGGCGGCCAGAGCCTGAGGACTGACAGTGTTGAGGGTCGGGGGAGCGAGCGGGATGGAGACGAAGGGGAAGTTAGAGGAAGGACGGCTGCGAGGCTTCATCCACAAGCTTTCCTGTTGAACGTCGAGAGACTCGATACAAAAGGTGGTTTTAGTGGGGAATTGTGTTTGCTGTCTCACTCAGTTAATTTTAGAATAAGTTGGATCAAAGCCTGGGTCATGTGGCCCCGGGGCGGCTTCACTCCGCGGCCGTCCTGGCGCACTCTGTGTGGGATCAGAGCCAGGAACCTGGGCCGCTCTCTGCAGCTCGGCTCGGCCCGCAGAGCCAGCTCCAGGAGGATCGGCAGCCTCACTCCGCAGGCCAGCAGGTGATGATCCCCGCGGCGTTAGATTTAAAATAGACTCACCTGGGGTTACACCTTCCTTCTCTCCTCGCTCGGCTCTGGAGCGGGGTGTTCTGGGGGGCTGAGGCTTCTCACGTTCCTGCGGGTCGCTGGTGGCCCCGCTCAGGGTGCCTCCAGGTCGGACTCCCCTTGGGGAGGGCCCCTCCCAGCCCCTCCTTGCTTAGTGTTCCCACGCACTCCTGGGGGCCTGGATGTAGAAGGGGTGTCTCACTCAGGGGCAGATGCTGGGGGTGACGGGCCTGGACGGGAGTCCTGCAGGCTGCCACCGTCCCGACACTCCTCCTTGCTCTCCATGCATTCGACCCAGGGGCGCCCTCCTCCGGCAGCCCCCCAGCACCCTCTTCTGGAGGTGCTGCTAGGTTCGTGCCGTGACCTGGGCTCTGGTGAGCAGCCTTGGATACAGACAGAAGCAGAATCAAAAGCACAGCCAGCTCTGCGATCTGACTCCATCAAGCAAACGGTTATTGTGATAAGTTCTCATCTTTACCAAGTGTGTCAGAGAACAGGGGCTTTACCCCTGAATAAAGAGATTTAGGGCAGACATGAGAAAGGACTTCCTCCCAAGCTCCTTAAATACTGTCATGGGATCCCTGGGAAGTTAGCAAATATTTTTAATCAGAGGAAGCATTCCAAACCTTCTTTTCCTCTTTCTCCTCCGGTTTGTGTGGAATCTCTTTTACTTCCCAAATAAAATCTGGGTAGTGATTCCACCCTCCCCTCCACTCCTTCAGCGGATACTAGGCAGCTCCTGCGCTGGGCTTCGGTTTGGGCTGAGGCCACAGTGGTGGACACGGGAGCAGCCCTGTCCTCACCCCTGAGGCAGCACTGCTCTGGGGGAGGAGAGGACATCAGATGCCCGCTTGGTCTTCTCTTCCCAGCCCTGTCCCTGCCCACCTCAACCCCTGCCCACCTCAACCCCTGCCCACCTCAACCCCTGCCCACCTCAACCCCTGACCACCTCAACCCCTGCCCACCTCAACCCCTGCCCACCTCAACCTCTGCCCACCTCAACCCCTGCCCACCTCAACCCCTGCCCACCTCAACACCAGCCTCTCCAAGTGCCAGGGAAGTGACTGCCCCGTGGACCTGAGAGGGACGGCCTTCCTCCACCCTGTCCCCAGCATCTTTCCCCCAGGACCATGAGGAGGGGGCTGTGTGACCGCACAGTGTCGGTGTCACTGAGCAGCGCTCCTGGAGAGCAAGGAGCTCCTCCCTTGCAGCCCTGCTGTGGCCTGCCAGCTGCCCGGGTCGTCCTCATAAAACTTTCAATGGCTCCCCGCTGACCTCTTCAGATAGTTCAATCTTTAAACAAGAGCTCAGGGCCTCTAGGCTGCCTGCCCGGCCAGCCTCCAGTCCTGCTGACTGTCGTGTGTCAGTGCTGCTGTCCCCTGATGACCTGCGTGGTCCTCACGCACACAGAATGCTCCCAGCCCAGCGTGCCCCCCACTGACTCCACTGCCCAAACCCATGCAGCCTTCGAGGCTCGGCTCATCTGCAGCCTCTCCTGGAGGCCCGGGCGTTCTCTGAACGGCCTCCTCCTCTGCACCCCTGCAGCCCCATGCACTTCCGCTCCACATCATCCACACACGCGTGCTTCACAACCCTCCAGTGCTCCAGAGTCGAGGCCCTGGTCCACGGAGGCTCATGGGGGCTCTCAGGCCTTTGCATGCAGTGACCTTCACAAATGTCCCTCATTGCTGAATGGCATTCTAGCACTGAGTGTCCACAAGGTCAGCCACGGCTGTCGAGGAGCTGGCCCTGATCTTGCTTTAGCTTAGTGTCTAAGTGGTGCCTAGGAACTGGTGCAGGACAGACCAAGGTCACCCCCTCTGGGCACTCACTGTGAACTGGGGAATGGCTTCACCTCCTTGTCCCGTGGGTGTCGATGTCATCCTGAGCAGGATCCTGGAGGGACTGTCTTCCCCTGGCCACTCCTGCACCAGGCGGGCACTTACCAAGGGCCTGGTTTCTTCTGGTTGTGGAACCCAAGCACCGAGCACAGCCCTGTGCCAACAATCCCATGGGGCCCCTGCAGGCTCCTTTCTTTCGAGAAGCTTTCTGCCTTTAGATTTCCAGCGTCCCTGTCAGTTATTACCCTCGGAGACAAAGTTGGTTTATCAGTTCTCCCAAAACCTCTCCGCAAATGAGGGACAAAGTTAAGTCAGCGCTGATGACATGACACCTTCAACATCAACAAGTTGTCACGAGCAGCTCCGACGTCTCCTTGGCCCCCGGGGGTCACTGGGCAGTCCATTTCAAGACGAATGAAGGCCTGCATGTCATGAGCACCCCAGGTTTGCGTTCGACGCTCTCCGAGGCTGGCTTCCCCTGAACGTGCGTACTCCACGTACTGTCAGAGCTCGAACCTCAGGCTTTGCATTTCATTTTAAACAAGGGCATTCTCAGGGACCAGACCAAGGAACCCCGAGCCCTGGAGAAGCCCTAGCGTTCGCCTGTCTCCCACAGTTCTGTTTATTTGTTTTATTTCTCCCTTTCACACCAGAAACCTAACCTCCACCATGATTTTCCCAGTTGCATTCTTGACTTTCTGCAATGCCATATGCAGAATTCCTCCCCTCCCTCCTCCTTTCCTTCCTCCTATTATGGATTGGGAAGATGCATCTGGTGATAAGAAGGTAGAAAATAGTATCTAGATATGGGGTTTTGGGGGCGGGAGGTTCTGGGAATGAATCCAGGTCTCCCAGGGGTAGGCAGGTGCTGTCCACTGAGCTGCACTCCAGCTCCTCGGTATGGCCTCAAATTTGGTTCCATGATGAGTAAAACTGAGCCTTTCTGTGATTAAGGGCCACTTGTAAGTTTTTTGGCAAGCATCACATCAACACCTTCTCCACCTCCGGCCTGGTGTCTGGTCTTCTTCCTCAGCAATGTCTCAGCATCTCTTTAAACAAGGAACGTGGATCTCCCCACTGTAACATGGTACCGTACATGTCAAGGGGCTGGAAGCAAAGCCAGGAAGTGGACTTCAGACTCTGCGTGGTGGCTCACCGCGTTGGCTTTGATTCTCTCCAGAAAGTACGACACAATGATCGTGATGTGATGTTTTCGAGGTCTCACCTGGAAGCCCAAAAGGAACAGGAATGACCAGTTTCCAGAAATGGAAGCAGGAGGGCCCACTGACCCAGCCCAGGTGCCTCCAGAGAGGTGGCCAGCAGCCCAGCAGTACCCAGGGGCCTCAGTGCCCCAGAGGGTGGGAGGTGGGAGGGTGTGGCACCCAGAGTGGCCTGCCCTCCAAACTGCCCGCCCGGCCACGTGTCTCCTCCCCTGCATCCGACCCAGGACAGGGAGCCCCCAAGAGGGGGAAGCCAGGACTACACCCTCCTCTGCCCCTTCACCCTCCTCTGCCCCTTCACCCTCCTC
>JAJEJO010005227.1:0-42934 GCA_020662805.1 Glaucomys volans
GGTAGATCAATGGTACAGAATAGAGGACACAGAGACAAACCCAAATAAGTACAGGTATCTCATACTTGACAAAGGAGGCAAAAACATGCAATGGAGAAAAGACAGCCTCTTCAACAAATGGTGCTGGGAAAACTGGAAATCCATATGCAGCAAAATGAAACTAAACCCATATCTCTCACACTGTACAAAACTCAACTCAAAGTCGATCAAGGACCTAGAAATCAGACCAGAGACTCTGCACCTAATAGAAGAGAAAATAGGTCCAAATCTTCATCATGTTGGCCTAGGACCAGATTTCCTTAACATGACTCCCAAAGCGCAAGAAATAAAAGCACGAATCAACGATTGGGATAGAGTGAAACTAAAAAGCTTCTTCTCAGCCAAGGAAACAATCAGCAATGTGAAGAGAGAGCCTTCAGAGTGGGAGAAAATCTTTGCCACACACACTTCGGACAGAGCACTAATCTCCAGAATCTACCAAGTACTCAAAAATCTTTACACCACGAACACCAATAACCCAATCAATAAATGGGCCAAGGAAATGAACAGACACTTTACAGAGGAAGATCTACAAGCAATCAACAGATTTATGAAAAAATGTTCAACATCACTCGTTATAAGAGAAATGCAAATCAAAACCACCTTAAGATTTCATCTTACCCCAATTAGAATGTCTTTTATCAAGAACACAGGCAACAACAGGTGTTGGTGAGGACGTGGGGAAAAGGGTACACTCATACATTGCTGGTGGGAGTGCAAGTTGGTGCAGCCACTCTGGAAAGCAGTGTGGAGATTCCTTAGAAAACTTGGAATGGATCCACCATTTGACCCTGCTATCCCACTCCTTGGCTTATACCCAAAGGACTTAAAATCAGATTGCCTCAGTGATGCAGCCACATCAATGTTCATAGCTGCTCAATTCACAATAGCTAGATTGTGGAATCAACCTAGATGCCCTTCAGTAGATGAATGGATAAAGAAACAGTGGTATATATACACAATGGAATATTACTCAGCCATAAAGAAGAATAAAATTATGGTATTTGTAGGTAAATGGATGATGTTGGAAACTCTTATGCTAAGTGAGATCAGCCAATCCCAAAAATCCAAAAGCCGAATGGTCTCTCTGATATATGAATGATGATGCATAATGTGGGGGGGAAAGATGGCAAGAATGGAGGAAAGATAGCTAGCATAGAGGGAAGGGAGGGGTGGGGGTGGGTGGGGGGTAAAATTAATAACAATGTGTGACAGATACCATTGCCCTGTGTACATGCATGAATGCACAGATGGTGTGACTCTACTTTGTGTACAACCAGTGAAACAATAGCTGTACTCCATTTGTGTTCAATGAATCAATAAGTAAATAAAAGAATAAATAAAAAAGAATACTTAAGCACTACATGCATGTTTGTGTATCTCATTTTATAAAATGTATTTCTGTATTTTACCCTGTAAGGGTAAAATAGGCCAGATCATGTACCCAGATGTTTGGTCAAATACTATTCTAGATTTTGCTGCAAAGGTATTTAAATTTTCCTGTATTTTATGTGAGTGGGCCTCGCCTAATCAGTTGAAGGCTTTAAGGGAAGAATCCTTGACATCCCTTGAGGAAGACAAAATTCCACCTGCAGGTTGTTTCCAGACTCAAGCTGCAACATCGACTCTTCCTTGGGTCTCTAGCCAACATCGACTTTTCCCTGGGTCTCTAGCCTTGGTGTACTCACTAAAGCTCAGAGTTCAAAAATTTTAAAAATTATTAATCTTGAGAATAATTTTTTAATCTAGTGAATACATATAAATAAAGTTCTTAGCCACAGCCTGGCTTAAAATAAGCATTCAATAAGTGATAGTTGCTTTTGTTTTACTATCATTTCCACTTGTCCACAAGAATTCTAATTTGATGTGAAGTTGTGCAGAAATAATTTTTAAATTCATTTGAACTATTTTTAATTAATCTACATTTGAGAATAATGCTATATTATTTTCAATGTTTGTTTTGCAGAAATTTTTGTGAAATTTTGTTGTTTTTTTTCCTTCACATTTGTAAAACCTAAGAGTTGCCTCTGTTGTCTTTTCATAATATTCAGTACAATTAAACATATTGGAGTTTTTAAAAATGTCATATATTTGCCAGGCACAGTGGCACAGACCGGTAATCCCAGCAGCTTGGGAGGCAGGAGGATCGAGTGTTCAAGACCAGCCTCAGCAAAAGTGAGGCACTAAGCAACCCAGTGAGACCCTGTCTCTAAATAAAATACAAAAAATAGGACTAGGGATATGATTCAGTGGTCAAGTGCCCCTGAGTATAATCCCCATTACCAAAAAAATTTTTAAAAAGCAATATATTTGATTTATTTAAAATATAATTTTTTTCTATAGTTCAAGATGATTTAAAATTCTCTATCCCAATGGAAAAAAATACAAGCATATAGAAGCTCCTTATCAAATGCCTCTTGTGCCCTCCCTCACTTGCCTCTCCTCCTACCTTTTACTCCAGCCTTGCTATGGCAGCCATTTGCTGACAGGAGTAACCTTGCCACAACTCTCCTGAGTATACTTTGCTTTCTTCTCTAACACTGTGGCATGTGATGTGTGAGGAAAAGAACTTGGAGTATTAGAGGGTTAACTTGCCAACTTGACCAATGAAGGATGAGAGTTACTGGATGAAAACTCCCTTTCTGCCAGGCACAGTTGCACATGCTTGTAATCTCAGATACTTGGGAGTCTGAGGCAGGAAGATTGCAAGTTCAAGGCCAGCTAAGGCAATTTAGTAAGACACTCAGCAACTTAACAAGACCCTGTCTCAAAATAAAAAATAAAATGGGCTGGGCATGCAGCAGTGGTAGAGCACCCCTGGGTTCAATCTCCAGTACCACACATAAACCCTGAAAGTTCCTTTTTAGTCCCTTAGGCAAACAATTCAGGGATTTTTAACCTGACTCCTCAGAAGGTCCCAGGGCCCAGAGCAGTGACCAGCTCCAGAGCATATCTTTATTTTGACTTTCCTTCCTTCCCTGTTTCCCTCTCCCCAGATTGTTTTGCTTGGGGGTCACTTATCATCAACTATATCAAAACCAAAATTATCTTTAGCAGACATGAACTCAAAAAATGTAAATGCTCAGTACCAGGTAATTAAATTCAACATGCCAACTAACTTTGTAATCTGAGGGCACTTTCATTTGGTGGCACAAAATAAAATATTCCTTAGGAATATTCTGAAATTTGTAATTATCTATCAGCTGTGTATAAAAATTTTGTAACCAAAATTCTCTTAGTGGAATGATATTCTGGGATGTCATTCATCATTTGCCCAGACATTCAAGAGACCCTGAAGTTAATTCTTCAGGAACAAGTGTGGTTTGGCCTGAAAGTTTACCTAAAGTTTACCTCATGCAGGAGTACAGATTTTCTTTCCTAGTAAGTACGTAATTGAGTACCACAGGTTATAATTAACTTTTACTTACATTTCTTGCTTTGAAGACCTTTGGGTTTGAATGGTCAGAAATTTTGAGTCTTCAAATTCCTGGTCAGGAAGTGATGTGTGTGATCCAGTAAAAAAAATTCTACTCACAAGAACATCATTAACCTGTTTGGTACTAGCTTTGGGGCCAGGAGAATTTGAATCAGTCATTTATTCTGTTTTGTTATTAGCATAATTTACAATTTGGAAGCTCCTTAGACAGGAAACAACAATTATCATATCCATGGGTGTTTTATTTATATCTCTGTTTGGTAAGACAATTGTAATTATATATGTATATATATGTATATGATCATATATATAAAACTATGTGTGTGTGTTTATGTATGTATCTCACATAAACACACACACACACACACACACACACACACAAATTTTTGTTATTGTTTGGAGGTATCAGGAATGAACCCCAGGACCTCATTATGTCTTCTACCACTAAGCTAAACCCCTAGTTAACAGTTCCTTCCTTAACTTAGGTAAGACTGATAAAATTATTCATGAGAGAAATGTACTGGACTTCATATTCTTGTTGGGAAATAAAGACTTGTAAATTTGCACATACTTTAAATATCTTAGTGCCAGGCACCATGGCACATGCCTGTAATCCCAGCAGGCTAAGACTGGAGGCTAAGGCTGAAGAAAGTGAGTTCCAAGCCAGCCTTAGCAACTTATTCTGAATTTTTATTTTCATTGTTATAACTTAAAAATCTTTCATCTTCAAATTTCTTTTTGATACTAATCTTTTCCATCATTTTTCATTATTCAATATAGAAGATACTAACCACTTACAACTTGAACTAATGAAAATCATTAAATTAAAAAGTTCCTCAGTTACCCTACCACTCTTGCATTGCTCAGTAGCTATATGGCATGGTGGTAGTGACTACCATATTGCACAGCCCACATGAGGATGTTTTCACCTTTCATACAGTGTTCCGTTGGACAGTTCTCCTTTAGCTTCATGGTATTTTTCACTCTAAAGTTTCTTCAATTGTTTTTGTATTTCTTTCCTCACACTGTTGAATTTTTTAATAGAAAAAAAATTTGATAAGTAAAATCAGATATTACCTCCCTGGCCACAGTATTAGAAAGGAATAGTCAGACAGACATTTGCTGACACATATTTTGAACAATGATTGTCGCCATTCACCCTCCTAAATCCTCTGATGCAATTTTCATCATTAAATATTGACAGTTCTCTTCTTATGCCCTCTGTTTGGTCAACCCAATGTATACATTTGGAAAGTATATTAATCTTTCCTTATCTAAAAGCCTCACATGGTAAAATTGGGGTATACTTCATTGTGTTTTTTATCATAACAAAGAAAACTTGAAATTACGGTTACAGTAGCTTCTCTAAAAGAATATAGTGGATTCCTCTGGGAGGAGAGGTAGATAGCAGGGCACATGTGAGGGGGTGATGTTACTTTTCAACTCTTAATATTTTGCATCATTTTAATTTGAGGTCATGTGCCTGTATTTCCTATTTAAAAGTAGTAATTTTCTCAAGGCAATTAGATCCAAGGCCCACGTCAATAATATGCTTTTAATGTTTAACAAGGTAGCCCACAAAAATTTTTAAATATTTTATCTGTATTGACAAGGCAGAAGGTTTAATTAAAGAAGTAGGAATTCTCAGATCTTCAGATTAAAGTACTTAGACCCATACCAGAATTGGAAGATAAGCCTGTTGCTGCTTGGGTATTAACTGTGATAGTCTTATATATTTAAAATAAAATCTAAAAATAACTATCTGCATTTGTTGTGGACCAGTTCTTCTAATTTTAATTACCAATATAATCTTATGTAACTTTTAAAACCTGGTTACCATGACCATAAATAACCTACACATTATAAAGTAGTAATACAGCTTTGTATGGTACACTAAGAATGCCCCAAATCTTAAGAATCCATCATATCATTGGCTTAGAAATTCAACTATAGAAAAAAGAGCCATACGGTAGTACTGAAGGGAAGATCCATTTCTGGTGGAAGATATAGAAGTGTTTTTATCTGTTTTGACAGTCTCCCTTTTTCAGACAAGGAAAAGGTATATTTTAGTTAGGACTGATAATATAATGTCTCCACCTAAAATCAGATTAATTGCATTATCAATAATCACCCAAAGTACATGGAAGTTTTTTGTAAAAACATTTGTGTTTGTTGAAAATAGCCTCACTAATAAGATCTGCTATAGAACAATTTCCACATTTTCATCACCAGTTTGATATTTTACCAATAAATTTATACTGCATTGTCATTTAAATGCAATAATATTTAAAAGCCATGGCACATTATCACACTAAGGTAATATTAGCAAATTTATTTGTGTATTGGTATAATATTTGTATGTAAAAGTTCAGCAACATACTCGGTGAAAGTACATTGCATGGATTCACCTAAGAAAACATCACAGTCGCCTCTTAATTTAAGAAGCAAACTGAGTGTGATGGCTCGTGTCTGTAGGCCCAGCTACTTGGAAGGCTGAGGCAGGAGAATGTCTTGAGCACAGGAGTTCAAGACCAGCTATGACAACATAGCAAGACCTCATTGCAAAAAAGGAAGAATAATAATTTGTAAGTAGATGATAGTAAAATGTAAATACTGGTAGCCTATACTGTGAAAATCAAGCGCAGCTTCTACCTAAGCATCTTAAAAACCTTTCTAATTCTAGTATCAGAACACATAGTCATCTTATAGATAAACGTGTTCTTCATTCATAAACATGTATTCTTGAGAAGTTAAGAGCTTTACAAATTCCACATTTTGCACATTTACAAGATGCCTTAGTATGGAAGGAAAGACTTTTTTTTTTTTTATTAGAAAGACATTCTTAAGACTTACTCTGGAAAATGGCCATCTAACCCAAGAACCAGAGCTTTGTATTGCCAGATTGAAGAAGTAGTCAACCCTTACATCTTTGAAAAGAACTCATTTACCTAGCAAGTGGCAAAACAGGCTATCATAACCTTTGGTTTATATCCTTATTAACTGATAATATCCAAGGAATTGGCTTTTGCTGTTGTAGGAGCTTATGCTTAGAACCAAATGTTCCTGTCCTTGAAATAAGTGATCAATTACCATCACAGAGGATAGCAATAGAAACTAAGTTACAAGTTCCTAACTTTGGGGTTGCTCTGGCTTTACAAAACTCCTCCTTTTATTCTTAATTTATTGTATGGCATTTATGTATTCATTTTCATAAGTGAACTAACAATAGATTTTGAAACCATTAAAATTCTTGAGATATAAAACTTAGATACACTTGTTGATAACATCAAAGCCACATTATTAGTTCATGCCAGAAGAATTTCCTCAAGACCATGTATAGCTTGCCTCACTCAGTTACCATATTACAGTGTTTAACAACATCCAGCCCAAGATTTTCTGACTATTCTAGATCCAGTGATGCCTAACATGATTTTTTTTTTTTTTGAGGAGTGAGATTTATCTCCTCTAAATAACTTGGCGAGGAGGGTTATTTTTAACTGCCTTTATTATTCGGTTAACTCTTAGAAGGAAAATTGATCAAGAGGAAACTAGTAGTAGGACTCAGGAGAGAAACTAAAATTTGTTCAACAAATAACTTTTAAGTGCCTATTCCATACTAGATGTTGCTATATGGGGCAGCATACACAAATGACCTGGAATTTACCTTTTGTGTATGAAATGTTACTAAAAGATAAACTAAAAATGGGAGTGGGAATAATTTTAAAATGTAGGACCGAAAAGGATTTTTCCTTTTTTTTTCCCCATTGACATATTCACATCTATCACAAGTACAGGTGTAAGTTGATGTTAAAACTCTTTTAATTTAGACATTTTATTTATTTTTATGTGGTGCTGAGGACTGAACCCAGTGCCTCACACGTGCTAGGCAAGTGCTCTACCGCTGAGCCACAACCCCTGCCAATGTTAAAACTCTTTAGGTAGCAGTTTTCCAACTCTGTGAGAACCTTTTGATGTAGCAATTCTGAGAAGGTATCCTAAGAAATGAATGTCAAATGTGTAAAAATCTTATACAAAGATGTTGTGTTATAAAATGTGAAGCATTCTAAACATCCACCTGTTGGAGACTGAATAAAGTACATTTCTCTGTAAAATGGAATATTATTGGCTATTATGCAGCCATTAGGGATAGTGTACATTTATATTGACATAAAGTGATGTCTGAAAAGTAGTAAGTGAAAAGCAATTTATGAAACAGTATACATAGTATATCTCTTATTTATATATACAAATATATTTGTAAATGAGATGCATTATATCCTTTGTTATAAATGTATATGTATGTATAAGGGAAAATCTTTAATAATATACTCCAAACATTTTAGTGGTAGATATAAAAGTATGAGAAATTTGTTTTCTACTTCATGGATTTGTGGTCACTTACATTTCTGTGTTTGTTTTAAAATGTATTAATCTTGTAGAAAAAAGAAATGATTTCCATTGTGAGAAAGAAAAAAACATTCCAAAAGATCTAAAAAAAACATTCTAAGGGCTGGGGATATAGCTCAGTTGGTAGATTGCTTACCTAGCATGCACAGACAGGGCCTTGGGTTCAATCCCCAGCACCACACACACACACACACACACACACACACGCACACACTAAAGATTCTACTTATACCTCTGCAAATACTCCCATGCTATTTCGATTTCCTGTTTCTTGGCTAACCAAAAAGGGCAGGCTGATCACATGAGAAAGATAAGACAACAGCAGCCCATCACCTGATTACTTAGAATCACTAGCTGCCTTATTTCTCTTCCTGTTGATAGTTTGTCTCTTCTTACTAGAATTTAAACCCTATGATTTGGTTCCTGCTGCATCTGTAGGATCTGAAACAGTGTCTGGCTCAAAGTTGTTGCTCAGGGACATTGAAGAATTGGTCTCCTGGACAATTTTCTTTACCTTGGTCTCTGCTTTTCACTTTTATTCCCTAGTGACCATTTTGATGCCCTTCCTTAACTCCCATGAATTCTCACCTGGCCTGGTCTTCACCATTGGGACCTCAGAGACATCCCTGAGCCTCTTTTTCTCCTGACAGCAATGGTAAAAGAAGCCTGACTACCACTGATACCCACTTGAGCTTACACTTGGTTGTCTGACCTTTAGAACTCACTCTACAATCCTAATTAATATTCCAGCCTTTTCAGTTTCTTTTAGGAGATCTTACTGTGCTTCTTTCCTTTTACCTCTCCTCCCTCCCACAATATCATTTCAGTTGGGTTTCATCAGCTCCTATTCTTCAGGGAATTACATTCCCCTACCAGTATAGTTACTACAAGTAGCCTCAACTGCCTATCAGTGCTATTGACATTGCCTAAAGTGAATGTTATTGTTATTGGTGTTGTAGTAATTGTTTATCTGACTGTAATTCTTGTTAGCCATAGAATCACCTTCTCCCACCCCTTACCGCTGTCCCACCCTATACTCTAGCCTATCTTCTTACTCATACTCTCTCCTGTCTTATAATAGGAAGAGAAATGCTTGGCCTTGACAATGGAGTCCTGTGTTCCATTTTAAGTAACTGAGGATTTACCCATCTACCTTCCCACAGTACCCCTGCCTCTTTTGGGAAACATCAGTATTCCCTCTGAAATGTCAGCAACCTGCTTACAAGTTTCAGCCAGGCTCTGTGGCACACACCTGTAATCCCAGCAATTTGGGAGGCTGAAGCAGAAGGATTGGAAGTTCCAGGCCAGCTGCAGCAATTTAGCAAGACCCTCAGCAGCTTAGTGAGATCATGTCTCAAAATAGAAAATAAAAAGGACTGGGGCTGAAGTTAAGAGGTAGAGTGTCCCTGGGCTCAATCCCCAGTACCAAAAAAAAAAAAAAAGTTCCAATCAGTTATATGTGTTATGGTTGCTCTACTGTGATCTATCACATCTATATTAACTTATTGCAGATGTGCTACACTCTAGGTAAATCACTTAATGTGTTAGGCAGAAAATAAAACCATCACTATAACTTTGAAAAAAAGTGTTTTAGGTCCCAAAATGCTGATTATTAAATGTCCTTACTCTTAAATAAGTTAGGAACTGTATATTTGGGTGGTGATGTATTCTAATCCAAATACTTGCTGAATAACAAAGCGTACAAGAAGAAAAAGAGAAGACTTTTTTCAGAAGTTTTAAACTGAGTCAATTTTATTAAACTGAGTCGTCATTTTAAAAAAGCTAGTATAAATTTCCAAGAGTATAAATAAATCTGTACATATCTTTTCTTGATTATCAGGATCTTAAGGCATTTTCAACTATGAAGAGAAGTCCTTTATGTCATCTAGAATCAGAATTTGCTTTATTAATGATGGAATATGATTTATTTTTGATTACTAGTTATTTAAATTTAGATTGGAATTCATGGTACAACTGCAGTATACAAAGTTAATCTGCTCATTCAGCAGTGAGTGAAGTGCACATAGGGAGCCAAATTCATTCATTCAACTATATATATAATATATGTTACATATGGAATATATAATATAGGGAAGAGAAGTAACAGGGAAGAGAAGTAAAAAGGGCATGTAGAAACTCATTTCCTTTTTGCCAGAAAAATATATATGCATTTACCCCCTGCCTTAGCAATCCAACTTCTAGAAATTTTCTCATAATTATCTGACAAAAAATATACAATTTGGTATCTGTTAACAAGCCAGGGTCTAGCCACACAATGGAGTCCCAAGAGGCTATGATGCTATGAAATGATCTTTACGTCATATTGTCAAGTGAAAAAAATAACTTGAAAAACAGTTGATAGTACCTTTTATGTAGAGTTGGAGGGGGAGGGAGGGAGAAAAGGGGACAGACAGACAAACATTGCTTATTTTATAAAAGACATATGGAAAAATAGGAAATTAAGATAATAGGAGAGGGGAGGGAACAGGGAAGAAGAACAAGGATGGAAGCTGAACTTCTTTGTTTATACCTTGTGACATAGTTTTGACTTTGGATCAATATCAATGTTTATGCAGCCAGGGAAGCTCTCTTTAAGTTGTTATCTGCCCTTAGGTTCATCTAGCCATGTGAAGAACTGGAGGAAAAGCCTTTCAGGCAGAAAGCAGAAAGGGCCAAATGAAGAGCAGTAGTATGGTCAAAGAACACAGAAGTAGCCAGTAAGGCTGGAGTGCAGTGAGCAAAGGCAAAGTGAAATGGAATGAGATTGGAGAGGTAGGCAGCAATCAGGTAACCTGGGTCTTTATCAAGGTTGGGGTAGAAGGTATTTACCAGGTATCCTGGTGAAAGGAAAGAGGAAGGAAGTAGCAACAGAGGACAAAGTCAGACTGTGATGCAGCCCCAGCAAAACTCCAGCCAACTCAGTGGGGAACTCTGGAGCAAATACTATGTATCATAGTCTTCTTACCTCTGGTTAAAACAGAGAGGCCTTTATGCTCCTGCTTATCTCACTCAGTCACTGCATGTGGGCTGCCTGGGAAACAACTAGCAAGACAGCTCTCTCTGCAGCTAGGGCACATGCTAAAGTGGTTGACAGCTGCAGACCATCTTGTCATAACACAACTCCTCCTCCTCTGTCCTTACCCCTACCCCTGCCCATGTGCATTTATAACGTCAGAGACTACTTTGAAAGTATGATAATTAACTTTTAGGGCTGCCAGTTAGCTGGAATGCCCTCATCTGTGGTTGTGAAAGGGGGTTTTACCTTGGAACCTGTCTATGTCTTAGCGTATGAGGAAAGGGAGGAGGGCCCCAACTGAAACAGGACAAAGCTGCTAGGGGTCAGAGCACACTAGAGTCAAGCAGTATGTATACTGGATTC
This sequence comes from Glaucomys volans, assembly GCA_020662805.1. Taxonomy (NCBI): domain Eukaryota; kingdom Metazoa; phylum Chordata; class Mammalia; order Rodentia; family Sciuridae; genus Glaucomys; species Glaucomys volans. Next base: position 11,262 of record JAJEJO010005227.1, read on the forward strand.
CTGTTGTATGCTGTCTTGCTGAGAACTGTACAAGACACTAATGAATGGTAGAGAATGCAATGGAAGCAGAAACCTATTTCTAGTATAGGCTAATTGTGCAATGTTATTCTATCCCTCTGAGCCTCGGTGCTCTTTGGACATTTTTAAAATGAAAATGTCTATTAGACATCCAAATCTAATCAGTTCAATAATTGGATTTATGACTCTGGAGTTTAGGGATTAGTTAGGCCTGCAGGTATAAATTTGAAATTCTTTAGCATATGCAGGCAGTATTTAAACTTGTAGAAATAGAAACAATTTACCCAGGGAGAGAGTAAACAAAAATAACAGGGCCAAGAATTAAGTCCTCAAACTTCTTGAGTCCTGAAGTATCTAGAAATTTGGCTATGAAGAAAGAGCTAATGGTTTAATACAAGATACTTGGATATTTTATGGACATCTCAAATTTGGTATATTTAAAATGGAACGTCTCTTCTCTATTTCCTACCTTGGCTAATGGCCTTATCCATCATTACTTCTTAGAAATAGGGCTCATTCTGATCTTCACCTCTACATACTTGATGATCAAGATCTTTCTCCTTTTGAGTGTCTTAACATTCCATCTTCTCCATCTCACTTTGCCCTGATTCCTGCCCTAATAATTGCTCACTTGCAATAACATTCTATTCTTACCTCCTTCTGATTCAATTTCTACAGTTGCCAGAGTCTTTTTAAAAATGAGATATAAACATATAAATATCCTATGATTGCCAGATTAAGCAAATAGAAACACAATACATCCCATTAAATTTTAATTTCAGATAAACAACTAATTTTAAGCTTATGTACCATGCAATATTTATGACAAATAACAAACTTATTTATCTGAAATTCAAATATAGCTGAACATCCTATGCTTTCTCTAGAAATCCTGCTCTTGCTTCAAAGTCCTAAATGGTTTTCCATTGTTTTCAGGATAAAATCTAAAAATCCTGACATTGCATTGTAAAAGTCAGCATGTTCTGATCCTTGCATACTGTAGGAAACATTTAGTGTCCTGAATTTGTTGTGTTGCTTTACTACTCCATCCCTCTGAACACATGCTTACTTATTCCTAGAATGCTACCCCTTATCAGTGCTCTGGTTACTTCCCCTGGATTTAAAACTCAAGTGTCACCTCTAAGAACTCATTTTTAACTCCCTAGTCACCATTCTTGTGTATGATTATCAGTTACACTGTCTTTTCTTCTATTTTCATAACATCCTTTGCTTAAAATTATCACAGACCTCATAATTAGCTACTTTTTTTTACCTTTCTTCCCTAGATTGTGAGCACAGGGTTAATGCTGTCTATCTTTGGCACATAGTGGGCTCTCAGTTAACATATGAATGAACCAAAGAATGAGTGAATGGGAAAATGGGAAAGAACCCCTGAGCATTACCAACATAGTGGCCATTGATGCTTACCCAGCTTTTCTCTATCTTGACTTCTGGCATTATAGCAAACTGCCTCCTTTTCTTATCCTCCTTTTTGTCCCCCAAGGAAGCTTTATAATAGTAGACTCGAAATGTAGGTGTTCAGTATGTATTTATTGAATGAAAAATGTAGGAATGAATGAACATCTCTTTCAAAATCAACCCCTGTTGTCTCTGCATCAGATCCTCAGGAGTGCAACCTCTGGCCACAGTTTTTATTCTCTAGGTAGACTCTGTAAAGACTGAGCTTCAGCTTCTCTAATTCTTGTCTCATCTCTTCTTTCCCAACTCCTCCTCTTCCTTCTCTTAATATAGGAGAGAACTGTTTTCTCCCTACAGTAGTTGGCATGTTATAGCTCAATGTTAGCAATCGTACACTGATGAAGCCTCTTTTCTCTGAGACTCTTGCCTCCCTTCCATTTCTTCACCTGTCACAGAGGCCAAGCCCAAAAGGTGATGAGGACATGATATTACCTTTTTTCCCAGGGATTTTGGTCTTTCCACTTTTCACACAAGGGAGCAAGGTTTTCTTTGCCTCCCACCAGGGTAGTTCAATTAATTAGGACTAAAGTTAAGTGACTAATTATTTTTTATTAATGTTTAACTGCTAAATTTCTTTTTCAATTAAATAATTGTCTTTATGCTCAGAGGTCCTTTTTTCCCATATATGTGAAAGTTAGTTTATTTTGTTAAAGAAAATAGCACCTGCAAAAGTATTAATGACTTCAGCTCTGTGATTAGTTCATTTTAGTGACATTTTGAGATTTAATAATTATTCTGGCTCAAGTTCAAAGAAAGAAAACTCAGTGCCAGAAATTCCTAGCCAGCAAAGAATATAAACAAACCTTACAATTGTCCCCTCAAATAACAAGAACCACTGAGATCAACTTCTTGCAATTAGAAATGTTTTGGGAAAAATGAGGAGGAAAGTTCAAGAAAGCATGTCAAAACAACAAACTCAGTGTACATTCTCATTATTGTAATTGATCAAAGAATGTTTGCAATAGATTCGAATGTGCATAAATTAAATGTGACATTGATTTGGCAGAGGCATACTAGTGATTGGCAAGAACACATAACAGGCACAGCGTCTGCTAAAGCATAACTTACTTGGCTGGTGTTTCATTCTAATAGATTTCTTAGCAACCCAGTGCTAGCATACTAACCTAAGTGCTGTCATTTATTTACCCTTTTGGTTCCTACTCCCATATGGACAAGATTAAATTCATTTTTCATTACTATCTAGCAGGCCTTGCCTTAAGTGTGAACACAGAATACCTTTTAAAGACCTCTGTGCCTCCCCAATTTTTTCTCTTCTTTGTTTCCTAGGCTGGAAAACAATGATCTAATGACTTATTTCATCCGGCAGTTCAACTTGTAGAACTAGAAAATATAGTTTAGTTAAACAATTTGACAATATTTTCAAGCATAGACATCACTATAGCATTTCCTAGGCCTGAATTTCTTCTTGGTGTGTTACAAAATACACTGTAAAAAGATTATCTAGGGGTTGGGAGGGGTGGGTGTGTATCTGGTGCTGGAGTATGGGACTAGTATGAATGAGGCTTTGGGTTCAATTTCCAGCACACATGTAGAAAAAAAATCAGCTTAGAACATTTTAAAACATCAAATTCCCATTACAGTTATTTTGAAGGTTGGAGAATAGTATAGTATATAAGGTGGTGACACCTTTTGTGGGTATCTGTGATGTGGAGGTTCAGAAACATACTTCTTGCCAAATTTTATCTATTTATAATCTATTAAATCCTTTTGTATTTTTCTTTTTTCTTTTTTTGGTACTGGAATTGAACTCGGGGGTACTTGGCCACTGAGCCATATCCCCAGCCCTATTTTGTATTTTATCTAGAGACAGAGTCTCACTGAGTTCCTTAGTACCTTGCTTTTGCTGAGGCTGGCTTTGACTTCTCAATCCTCCTGCCTCAGGCTCCTGAGCTGCAGGGATTACAGGCATCTGCCATCATGCCCAGCTCCTTTTGTATTTTCCAAAACTTGTTTTGACTCAAAGACAATGTACTCATACTTTAAAATGTTGAATATTCATTAAAATAAAATTTCATTTGAATGTATAATTTAAATTATGGAAAGAAATTAATGGAGCTGTCAAAGTCAAATTAATCCTATATGTAACATATTTCTGATAAGAGGTAAAAACATGGATTTGGATTATGTATTTAGTAAATTAATAATTTTAGAAAGTTGATCTGTTTCTCAAAGACCAAAAGTTTCATTGTGTCTTTATCTTACTTTCACTTTGAAGGCATATATCTAGCTCCAGTAGATATTAAATATGATTTTAACCATAATTTTTATAAATTCAGGTTCTCATTTTTTGTACATAATTGGAATTTTATAAAATGGGCCAGTTATGTTCCCATAAAAGACTAAAAAAGAACCCAGTGAATGGGCCTAAGACTTACTCCTGAGTTTTTACTTGCTCTTTAATATAGTAAATTAACAATGAAACACTGTTGAATTTATTTTAACCTGTATTCAGATTTTGTCTTGACATGTGTTATGAAATTAAATTTGAACACAGTTATATATAAAATACTTGGAATTCTCAAGTCCTTGAAGTTAAATGGAGCCCATTTATAAACACTAAACTCCACAGAAACATACTGCCAGAACATCAACAAAGAACCTGGGTATGATATGTATATATGTATTCAACCTGCATAGTTCTGAATTTTTTCCTAGTTAGATTAATAGCACTTTCAAAGTAAACTTGATAATTCCCTAATAAAAAGCTGAACATTAATTCTATTCCATTTTCATGTCTATCCATACAAAAATTAAATGACTCTGGGTTTAGCTCATGGTAGAATGCATACTTAGCATATACAAGGCCCTGGGTTCAATCCCCAGCATCATAAAAATAAATAAATAAACATACACAAATAACTTTGAACTTTATTGTCATGGAATGTTATATTTAACAGAAGTATCACACCATCAGCATTATGTGTATGTATAAAGCATTAAACACCCCCTGATAGAATAATTCTCAGTTGGCTAGGTTTCACCTTTTAAAAGGACAAATTAGGCTATCAGTTTGGGATCTTGAATGACATCACAAAGCCAGTTATTTTTATTTATACACATAACACAAGCACATAAAAATATATGTGACATTTTATATATCTTAAAGTTAGTAAAAAATGGGTGATTTATAATTAGCATAATTTTTATTTATTTTCCCTGGTTTAGTGGTTATGTATAATAACGAATATTTCTGAAATGCTTTTTTTGTTCTAATTAGTTATACATGACAGTAGAATGCATTTGGACACATCATACATGAATGGCATATAACTTCTCATTCTTCTGGTTGTCTGAAATGCTTTTATAGGTCTACTTAGACCTGCATCTAAATATTTGATTCCATTTAATAGTACAAACTCAGAATTGTTAATTCCTACACCTTTGGCCCTAAAGACACAAAACAACTTGGATACTTGACATAGAAAACCCTTGAGATAGCCTTTTTTAACTTACCTGGATATTTCTCAGCTCTTCTCTTTTCCTAGAACTCATCAAGCAATCTAAACTTCAGTCCAATCATAACTTCTTCAGAGAGCACTTTCTGCTCTCTCCCTTCTCTCAAGATTTTGTAGTTCCAAGACCAAGACCCAGATTTGCATTGCCTTGATTTCCTTTCTGTCTCCTAGTGCATTACTGAAGAGATATCTAGTTCTATTCTGTCATTTGTTTCACCTCCTTTTTATAGTATAAATATCCATTTCTGTTATCTAATAACTCTCAAGAGTCTTAATTGCATATTAGAGCTGAATTCCTCACCATTTTGGAAAACACAGATGTACTAGGATTTCACATATGGGACTGTATGAAAGGAATGAAATAACTGAAATGATTATACCATTCCTAATGTCTGTGGGTGAACAAAACACATCAGCATATCAGTAGATTGAATATTTAAGTTCTGTTTAAAAAAAAAAACTTCAAAAGCTTTCGGCGTTACCATACAAAGGAATTTGCAACACTGAGTACAACAGTAGTATAGCACTGTAAGTGCTCTTTGCGCAATAATGGTATTGGAAAGGATTTGAACTACAACTTTGGGGGGGGGCCTTAAGTTCACATCACTGAATTAATGAATAGTCACAGTAACCATTAATGTGTCTGTGTTACAAAACTGCTAAGTTTGTTGAAGGCTTTTCCTTTTCCTTGTTTATGTCTCCTTTTCAATCTTATCCTTCAGAATGACGGTTATAATTTTGACCTAGAAAAATGTATAGATAATACTGATGAATCTGTGTTTTTTTAAGGAATATTTTGACATACAGATTATTCTGATACAGCTTTTGCTTTCTGCATTGTCAGTATGGTTTCTCTCTCTCCTTCACTGAGACTGGTGGAGAATAATTTCTTTCAGTACTTCAGAGGACTCTTTATGCAGCTCCTAGAATGGAATTGACCTCATACATGACTTTCTAATACTTAAGTCAGACAAGAACCATTATTGACATACTGTTCCAAATCCTAAGTCAGGGGAGCCTCCAGGACAATAGTATAAGACATGGAATGCTTGGTGAACAGAGGCTTCTTATTGGTTGGGAGCAGAGAGGCAGGCTGAGTGCTGTTAAATTGAGGACTGCACAGAGAAACAACAGTCCTCTTGCCTTTCAGGCTGTTTTTATGTGTTTTTTGTTTGTTTGTTTGTTTGTTTGTTTGGTATTGGAGATTGAACCCAGGGGTGCTCAACCACTGAGCCACATCCTCAGCCCTTTTTAGTCTTTTATTTTGAGACAGGGTCTTGCTAAGTTGCTAAAGTTGGCTTTGAACTCACAATCCTCCTGCCTCAGCCTCCCAAGCTGCTGGGATTACAGGTATGTGCCACCTTGCCCAGCCCAGCTGTATTTATGAACTGGTTTTGCAAAGCTTGAGAACTCTTTTTGGTAGTACAGTCATGATAAACTTCAAGATTCATAGTGGTTTCACTGGGCAGTGTGATGATCATACTCTCAGGGCACTTACATGTTCTAAGGCATCCCTCAACTAGCAAAGTATACACAATCTGATTTTTCCCTGAAATGAAGTTCTTATTATTTCCAGCAGTTTATCATGTAGTTTTGAGTTTCCATCTTGTATCCTTTTCCTTTAGCTGAAGTTCCTGTAATGTTTCTTGTAGAAGTTTGCCTGTAACAAATTCATATTTTGTCTGATAATGTTTTTATTTCTTCATTTTTTAAGGCTATTTTTACTGGATTTGGGATTTTAAAGGCTTTTTTAAGCTCTTTAAAGTCATTCTGCTGTCTTATTGTTTGCACTGTTTTTAATGAGAACTCAATGCTATTTCTTTATCAATTCGATTTTGACATGCTTGGATTTTATGATTATCCTGCTTGGGGTTTGTTGAGCTTCTTGAATATACAGTTTTATATTTTTCTCTGTTCAGATATTTTTATTCATTCTTTCCTCTGACTCCCATTGCATGTATGTTAGGCCACCTGACATTGTCCCATAGCTCCCTGAGGCTCTGTTCAGTTTTTAAGCTTAAAAAAACAAATCAAAACAACAAAAACTCCTATCTTTCTCCACCTGGATATCTTCCATTGCCTTATTTTCATATTGTTCTTCTACAGTGTCTAATTTCATTTTATGTATTTTATTTTTTCACTTCTAAAAGTCCCTGTTAAGTCATTGAACATTCTTATAGTATCGTACCTTGGATAAAATCTATTAATTCAGTCGTTTCTGTTGACTGATTTTCAATCACACTTTCCTCCTTTTTGCTTCTTGGTTGCATGATGAACATTGTAATATTACTTTGTTTAATGCATGGGCTTTGTTGTCTTCCTTTAGAATATATTAATTTTGTTCAGGAGGACCATTAATTGGCATGTGTGTCACCCCAGCTTTTGGAGGATTATTTTTAAATTTTGTTAGGATAGATCTAAATTAGTACAGTCCAATAGTTTCTGCAATGATGGAAATACTTTGTATCTGTACTTTCCAAGATGATAGCCAAGATGGTTGTTAAATACTTGAAATGTAGCTAATGCAATCAAATTGAATTTTTTAAAACTTTTTTAGTGAATGGAATAAACAATCACTACTTTGAAATCTACCTGTTCCTTATTTGTACTATCACTACCCAGCAACCAGTTTTTTCCCAGTCTTTCCAACAGCTCACTGAGGAATATAGTATTGTTATCTCCATTTTACACATAAGGAAACTGAGCACAAAGAGGTTAAGTAGCAATCCTTGGGTCACAGAGCTAGTAAAATGGAAAAATGGGATATATAAGAAGGTAGACTGACTTCAGACCCCATGTTCTTCACCACCACTGAGAAACTTTCAGGGAGTCTAACAATGGAAAGAGTATATTAATATTTTAAGTGTATACCTATCCATACACAATCACTTTTTTAAAAGTCATAATTTTAAACCAATAGTAATGTTTGGCTTACATTAGAATATGGAAGAATCTTTACTCTGGATAGAACTGTCGACCTTTAAGAGAAATCTATAGGGATTACTTAAAGGGAACAAAAAGAAAAAAGATACTTCCATTTGGCATCATAGTTTTATCCAAACATAATTACCTTGTAGCATATCGTCAACAATCTTAGGAAACATAATACTGTTATGAATTAACTTTATCCCCATTTGCAAAAAAGAAACAGACTGAGAAAGTTAAGTGACTTTCTTGGTGTCACACATCTAGTAAAAGGTAAATTTGGGGTTGGAGCCCTGATCCAAAGAATTATCTACATGGATGATCATCACATTATTTTTTAAATGAAGTGAAATAGTAGGTGAAAATAAGCAGGGTAGCTGTTAAATAAATCATGGCACAATATAAAGTGATAAAATGCCAACAGCCATCTTTTTTAAAAGTTGAAGAAAAAATAGAGAGGAAGAAAAGCAACAGGTAAAATGATAAGTGTTTTTTTCAAAATACAAACTGTGAAGAAAGCTCCCCTTACTTTTGATTTATCCCTACACAAACACTGGAACATACTGTTAATTGATGGACATATGGAGACAAGGTGATATTGTTCTAAGGAATGCTAAGGAAAAAAATCTTTGCTTTATGGTAGTTTCCATGCTAAAATAGACTTTCTTAATATAATTCTTACTTTCATGTGGTTGATTCCAAATATTTACAAAACTAGATTTCCTTTTATAAATGATTTATGTTCTATTTAATTTCTCTGGAACCCTTAGCAGGGTTCTACCTGGTAGCAATTAGTTTAAAAAAATAATAAATTTGCCATTTGCAGTGGCTTATGCCTGTAATCCTAACAGCTCAGGAGCCTTAGGCAGGGGGATTGAAAGTTCAAGGCCAGCCTCAGCAAGTTAGTGAGGCCATATGCAACTTAGTGAGACCCTGTCTCAAAATTTAAAAAGGGCTGGGGATGTGGTTCAGAGGTTAAGCATCCCTAGGTTCAATTCCTGATACCAAAAAGAATAAACAAAGTAATTTTTCTAGGAAAAAGTATAGTCTCTCTGTTTTTCAACTCTGCAGTCTTTCATCCATCTACACGTCAAAATGATCACCATAATCAGATTGGCTTTTCATTTACCTAAATAGCTGTTATAAAAAACTGAGTTGGAAGAGTAATGTTAAATAAAGAGAAATTACTTGAAAGAGAAAAGAAAGATGCTTTTTTTGTTTTGGTTTTTTGGAGATGCTAGTGATTGAACCCAGGGCTTCATGCAAACTAGTCAAGTGCTCTACGGAGCTACATCCCAGCCCGTTGCCTTTTATTCAGAAGGTACATTTGTGTATCAACTATGCAACTGCAGCAGTGAAGGTGAAGTAACAGTAGGCATGGGTACAGTTTTGGGGGATGTGACTGATGTTATTTGCTAAAATCACGTAAGCTCCATGTAGCCTGAGTAGCCTCTTACTGCTTGAGATCAGTTATTAGGGTAAGTTTAACCTGGCCATGAACCTCCCATTCTGCTCCCCAGACTCAGCTTTCATATGAAGACACAGGAACTTGAAGAGCATGGCAATACAAAAAAAAAGTACTTTTATCTACTTTCATTATTTCCAGTATCATAGTAAAGGAGTTCCTTTGTGTGAAATCACCTTACATAAGAGTTCTATATGGTGTAAGAAAAACAAAGTCTAATTTCTCTACTCTCACCCTCACTTGTTAGCAGCTGCCCCCAAATTTATAATTCCTATGGTTATTAAACTATGCATGGGGATTTGCTCTATTGTGAAAACAAGAACATTTGTAAATATTGTTCTTTTCCTCATATATTTGAGGAAGAAATTTCATTAGATGGGCCATTCTTCACATATAAAAGTCTATAACAACTATAGCAATTTTTTAAATTTTTATTTTGTTCACGTGTCAGAGAGGATATTGGAGATTAAATCCAGGGATTCTCTACCACTGAGCTACATCTACAGCCCTTTTTATTTTTTGAGACAGTCTCACTAAGTTGCTCATGTTGGCCTTGAACTTTGAGATGACCTACTGAGCTTCTCAAATAGCTGGGATTATAGGCATGCACCACCTTCTCTTAACTTCAACCCATTTTTTTAAATATTGGTGCTTACCTTTTTAAAGGACTATACTACTTGAAATTCACTTTAGAAATAGAAAGATTACATCATACATTTTTAGATGCCATGATGTTGCCTTTTAAGTTCATTTTTTGAAGTGCTGAAATTTAAAAAATAACTTGAGAACTTTTTTGTCAGTGTTGTATCAGTTACATTAACATCCTAATTTTTTCATATTATAAATGACATTTAATTCCTAAAGAAAAATCAGAAAACACAGATAAGCAAAACCAACATTAAAATTTTTCATCCATGGGCTGAGGTCAGGGGTAGAGCACTTGCCTAGCACATGTGAGGCACTGGGTTTGATCCACAGCACCACATAAAAATAAAGGTATTAATTTTTTTCATCTATTTGAAAATTATCAAGATAGAAGAAAAAAACATTTCATCTGTTTTTAAGATGCATATCTTTTTAAACTTTGGCATCACTGAAATCAAGGATAAGTGTACAGAAGTTTAACTGCCTTTTTAGTAGTACATTTAATGCTGCTTCTTAAATGTGATGGTCTTATATTTAGTAAAATGGTTAATAGATCATTATTTTGGGTGTAAATCCTTCTAGATACAATAGCAAATCCGAGAAACAGAACTGCACTGCAGATTGTTTGTACTGATTTAAGGAAGCATTTCCAAAAGCAAAGTGCCTTTGGAAATAATGTTCAGGGCATGCTGAACTCACATTCCATTCCTATCCTCTGCCATTATCACTCTAGAGAAAAGGATGGGCTTGGATCTGGAATTATAAGGTGGCCTTAGCATTAACACTTTAGTTTCCACAGGGAAAAAAAAATTGGCAGTACCTTTGACCCTTCTCTTCAGTAGAAAAGTAGTCACTGATGATGAATTTTAAGGCAGAAAACAGTTGATAAGCTTGAAAAATCTTTCAAGTGACTTATGCTCCTGTATATTTCATGTTAAATAGCTTATTTCCATTTTGGGATAGAAAATATTTCTATTCTGTGGTCCTTCGTGTCTATTTCTAGCATAAAATTCTAGCATAAAATGAGGAACATTTTAACACTGGTATAGAATCAAATAGATTTTTTTAAATTATCTTGTACATATCTACACATTTAAGTGAAAAAGTATCATGTATATATTTTATTTTTATTGATTTTTGTTTTCATAAAACCTTTTTGGGTTATTGATTTAATATTTTTTCTATTTGTATATATGTGCAGGAAATGCTAAAGAATGAAAAATATAGAGAAGAAATAAAAATAAAAACTCAAGATTTTTATGAAAAAGAAAAACTCCTTAGTAAAGAGATCATCAAGGAACACTTGCCTCCACCTGTTCAAACTCAAATTAAAGGACATGCCTCTGCTCCATACTTTGGAAAGGAAGAACCCTCAGTGGCTCCCACCAGCACTGGTAAAACCTTTCAGCCAGGATCTTGGATGCCGCAAGATGGCAAGAGCCAAAATCAGTGAACTGCACCCTGGTAAATCATTTAATTTACACAGACATGACTATTTAAACAAATAAATGGTTGGTTACTTTCTATTTTCTGAGTATAAAATAGCTCTGTATTCTATTAAGCTTAAGAACTCATTTTTAGTACCCATAAGAATCATGAGATTATGAAGCATTGAAGACTAAATTCTTCAGTCTTAAATCTTACACTTGATTTAGTCCTCACCTTGTTGATGAATTTGCTTAGAATTGCTTTTCCCTTCTTAGATTACTACTTTGAGGAGTGTCAGATAGCTGTGAATGCTCAGTGCATATAGGATCCTTAGGTAGGAACACATAGATACATCTTGGTAGAATAAGGGTCAAATGAGCTCTCCCAAATGATAAAATATAAAAGAAAAAAGTGGTATTTTTATTTTTGGAGATGTACCCTAAAGATTCCAAAGGACTAATCAAAAACATGAATTTGGTTGAAATATGTAAATGCAAAGAATTTTAGCCTATAAAAAAAAAAAACAAAAAAAAAAAAACCTTGATGAGAAGATGGGACCAAAACTAGCTTATGGTTAAACTATGGCTGGAGTTTGAAGAGAGGAATTAGGACCAAGCAGAGACAGTCCATCATGAAAGTCTTAAAGAGCAACAAAGAGAGAAATGGGATAATAACTGGATATCCATGAGAAGGAAAATTACTTTGAAAAAGAAAACAGGGACGAGTTCTCAAACAGAATGCAGTTCCACTGATAGCTGGGAATTAGTGATTTATATTAACTTATTAATTGCATCTTATGTACACCTTTTGCAAATGTTCTCCATGTAGTGTTTCAAAATCTTAGCATATGGTATAATTTACATTAATTTTAATTTTTAGTTTTCATTTTAAAATACCTGTTTGACATAAGCAACAAAAGAAAATCTTAGCCAAGATTTGTGGAAAAATGTGTTATCTTCAAGTAAAATGATATTGGCCCACCACTGCTAGTAGAGCATGTATTGTCAAGGCAATTTTGAGATGGGAATGAAGGTCATAATAATCCACCCATACTCCTTTCCTCCAGGCAAGTGTGTAGGAATGACAGATTGCATTGTTAGAGGATGTTGTTAGGGGATGTCCTACATTTAAAAATGAACTATAATCTTGTCCTGATTAAGATTTGCCTTTCTAAACAACTTTTAAAAAAATAGCTAACTTCAAGACCAGACACAAAGCAGAATTGAAATATTAATTAGCTTGTCTACCATAATTCATTTTTAAAATAACTATATTTTGATCATTTACAAGTTTTTTTTTATAGTTTTTCAAAACTATTTCAAAAACTTTAGTCTCAAAATTAAAAAATGTTCACGTTAACATAATCATCATATAAACCTTAGGTACTTTCTTACTAAGGACTTAAAGACCTTCCTGGCTTTATATGCCTGTTATACACATGTTCTTAGTTTTTACAATAATAGGTTTAATTAATATTACACAAACTTTAAAGTACAAAAAGTATTTTGGGGGGCTGGGGTTGTAGCTCAGTGGTTTGAGTGCTTGCCTGGCATGTGTGAGGCACTGGGTTCAATCCTCAGTACCATATAAAAATAAATAAAATAAAGGTCCATCAACAACTAAAAAAATACATATTTTTGTCTCTGGGGTTTAAATCCAGCCAGTAAGCTATGCCTTATGTATCTGAAATTAAAAACCAATAAAATGCGAGACATAACAATACACACCTATAATCCCAGCAACTCAGGAAGCTGAGAAAGGAGGATCCCAAGTTTGAGGCTAGTCTCAGCAACTTCACCAGGGCCCTAAGCAACTTAGTGTGACCCAGCTCAAAATGAAAAATAAGAGCTGGGGATGTGGCTCAGTGGTAAAGTACCCTGGGTTCAATTCCTGGTACAAAAAATAATTAAAAATATATAAAAACAAAAAAGAGAGGAAATAATCCTTTTCTATTCTTCTAACAGATTTCTGGCTATCATTCATTTAATTTAATTAACCCTGAATCAAAACCACTACATTGATTTTTCTTTTTAATGCTATCTCATTAACCACACTTTTAAAAAATATAACCTGAATGTATTTAGGATTAGGCTTTTTCAAATTGTTATGTTCTTTGGGGGAAAAAGACACATGAAGGAGAATCCATGGCAGTCATATTAGGTTAAAAACACGCAAGAAATCATGCAGAAAAGAAACTTACCCAATTTCTACTTGTGTTTCCCAAACTTTGGGTATCTGACCATGTAATCTCTTTTCCTATGTTTGAGAAATGCAAAATTTGTCCTTATATATATTCTAGAAATGAAGTAAATCAGTGATTTCTGATAACCACATGCAAACAAACACAATGATTCCTAAACAGGATCAGATTTCCACTCATTTATAGCCAGTTAAGATGTGCAGTGCCCCTTGTCACTTTCCTTTATGTGCAATGACAGAGTGAAGCACTGTTAATTATTATTTCAGCTGGGTTCCTGCTCACAGCTTCCTAAACTCATTTTCAGTTTGCCTATTCTAAAGAAATCCAAGTTTTAAAAATGCACTTACACATTTGATAGAGCAGTAGTGGATATCACAGCTCAAATTCTGACACAAAAATCTCTGGTAAAAATTAGAGGCAATAGGGGGATAGTTTCTCTTTCCCCAAAATGAGTCTTTAAAAAGTTGACTGTATTTAGTTGTCAGAACTTCATAAACAAAATAATTATTTAAGTAGGCATTTTTTAATAAAGTTGTATTCTGAATAAATGGGATTTTTAAAAAATAATACTATTTACTAAGGTGAGAGAAGATGGAATTTTCTTTAGAATCCCAAACCTCACAATATTCTCTGCTTTATGCCTACCAGCAGACATAAATATTATAAAACCTTATTGAACTCACCATAAAAAAGCTCTATAAATGTTGAGAAAAGCTGAAGAAAAAACAAATAGCTTGTCAAAAAAATTATAAAATTAATGTTAAGATTTTAACAAATATTAGAAAAATACTTTTAAATTGTTACAACAGAACCAATGAAACCACAGCTTTAGTAAGAGAACTGAGGATTATAAGGACTATATTCTTTGCTTCAATACTTTTAAATAACTCTAAAATGTTCCATAAACAGAACATGTATACAACCACTTAACGTACTATGCCTGACTATAGACACCCAAACATATTTTGGATTTATCTTCACCTAGTTTTTCTTAAAATGGGCTCTGCAGACCCATGAAGATCAGTAGTTCTGTATAAAGAAGTTTTAATTTTATAATATAAAAAGCATATCCTAGATCACCTGAAAAACGAGCTCATAACTAAACATTGAATTATTTCAGTGCCTAGTTATAATGTGACCATTATACTGTCATCAAGTAGAGGTAACCTAAAAATAGCATTAAGTGTTATTCGAACTGGTGTATAAACATTCTCAGAAATCCTTAGGTTCTCAAATTTGAGAAACACTGTCGTAAAATTTTACAAATACATTTAGCTACAACTGAAATTCGTAACCCTTTGAAAGTCTAAGTTACATCTTATTACTTTCTTCAAAAAAAGACAAAAACCCAGGCCTCTTATAAAAGTATCAAATTTATTTCAATATCTGGTTTCATTTTTAAATTGGAGCCGTTGAACAATTATTTAACTTAAAATTCATTCTCAGAGGTACAGAAACATTAATAAGCTATTAAATAGTGAATAAAATTACTGGACCATGCATTTAGAAAAGCCACGTTTAATAGCCAAAAGTTCCAGTTATACTACTTAACTGAAAGATCCTTTAGCTCTATACTTCCAATTATAGCACTCATTTTGAATACAAATTTATCCTATTTGTGCAATTATTACTTATACCCAACAAAATCTTCCTAAATTTTAAGCCTTTCTTTATCATTTAAGACATTATGACTAAGCTGTTAACTCTGTAAAAGAAATATCAAATTTTAATTTTTACCTCAAACTTCTTGGATCAAAAAAGTACAGGACCATCACTATCTATGAGTTAAAGAATGAAATAAAACCAAAAGTGCCATTTATATAACCAACAAATATCTGATAAAACTTTTTACCTACTGTACTGTTCTAGTTAACACAAAAATAAACTGGTTCCAAGACACTACAGCATTTGGCATTTTTACTGCAAGCTTTTTTATTCTTCTCAACTCATCTCTTAAGAAAATGGCAGTGTTTATAAGTACAAAAACTGTTATAACCAGGTTGTATTCTACATAATCAAGACAAGAGAATTCTTAATAAAATTAGGTTTTTAAAAAATGAGAATGTCTTGATAATTGCCAGTTGTCTCGAAGGCCAAAATCAGAAAAAATGAAGAAAATAAAGCTATATACTCACTGATTAATACTATTTTACTTTGAGAAATCCAGAAATGATTACATTCCAAGGAATAAGCAATAATAATAATGTGATTAATATACTCTACTCCTTTAAGCCGAAGCAAACTTTTCACCTCAGAGAGGATAATTCTTTTATATTCTTAACATTCTTTGTCCAGAACAGGATGCCATTTTAAGCCACCATTTGAATAAAGTTCATAATCTAAATTCATTTTTCTCCATAGGATGTTTTCATTTCAGTACAAAAGGTGCAATGGCAAATGACTTAGTCACTTAAGGAGAATTTTTAAGAATTTTGCAGGTTGGGTATCCCATCTCTGAACTGCTTAGGACTAGGAGTGTTTGATTTTTTTAGATTCTGGAATATTTGCACATACATGAGATATCTTGAGGATAGAACCTAAGTCTAAACGCAAAATTCATTTGTTTTATATAACTTGAAAGCAATTTTATATTATATTTTTATATAGTATTTTTAGTGTACTTGTGTTTTGACTGAAACCCTTCAAGAAGTCAGGTGTGGAATTTTCCACTTGTGGCATCATGTTTGTGCATAAAAAGTTCTGGATTTTGGAGCATTTGAGGTTTGGGACTTTCTGATTAGGGATACTCAACATAAATGCTTAATAATATTTGCCAGTAGATACCAACAAATTTCTATACCCAAGCCTAAAACTAGAGTACTGAGGTCAAAACTAACATGATTCTTCTATATGGTCAGATTTCATTTACTAAATAATACTATCACAAAATCCATAGAAACCTTAGTGAGTCCTTCCAAAGCTGCATAATTTCCAAATGATTTTTCTCTGGATGCAGAGCCTATTCATTCCTTCAGTCCTTTTTCAGTCTTTTAGCTTTTGCAATATTTTCTTGGCGTTTTTGTTTCTTCTTTTGCTCCTTCTCCCTGGCTTCAATCATCTTGGCCAATTTCCAGGACAGTACAGCACTTGCTAGGAACAGTGGAGTAAGGGCCAAAATAACTGTTGTAAGGAAGCCATATGGGTCTTTTGCAGCCCATTCCACAATATACTCAGCCCAAGCCTTTATGTCAAACATCTTTGTAGCAGTCTTAGGTAAACTGAGGGGTAGGCTGGGGGTGGACAACAGGAGAAAGACTATATGGTTAATCAAATTCTGAAAAAAGTTATATAGTTAACTCACAATTCCATTATCAATTTTTTAATGTTACAAATTAATACTATTTTTAGTAAGGACTAATATCTCCAGTTAGGAAAAAAAATAATTCAACTAGACCAACCAGAATAGCAACTTTGAGGGGGCAAGGAGAGACTAGGGATTGAACCCAGGGGTGTTTTACCACTTAGCTACATCCCAGCCTTTTTTGTGATCCTCCTGCCTCAGCCTCCCAAGGTGCTAGGATTAAGGCATATACCACTCCATGCAGCCAGAATAGTAAGACTTAAAAGATGTAAATTTATAGGAGACAAAAGTAAACACTATTTGAACTCTGTCATAAGGACTACTGAGTTTTCACATACTTCCTAAATTCAAGACAAACTTTATTTAACAGCACACTTTTACAAGAATCTTGAGTTTCACATGCTCATTTCAGAAAACAGCTGAATCCTATTTGTCATTTAGTACCCTCAGTACTACCAGGTAATTAACAAAAGTATAAATCAAATTTTCATATTTAAAAAGAACAAGCCTCCGAGCATGAAACACTCCCAGAGAAAGAGAAGTGATAGATGGCTATTTCCTGAAATGGAAAAGAGAAGGGTAAGGGAGCCACGATGATACCCACATTCATATGCCAAAAGGTACAAGCTAAAAATTGCATGCTATTTTATGCCCTTTCAGCTTGGAGATCCCTACTGAATGAAATAAACAATTTAATGAGAAAAAAAGTCATAAAAAGTGTCATCCATTTTGTTCCTTTTCGAGTTTATAAGGGAAAGTCATCTGGCAAATGAGGATAGTATGAGCTTGAATGACATATTCTATATTGCCCCACAGGCTTCTGTACCTTTCATGTTTGTGTACCTCTATTCAAACTGGAGAATTAAAATACCTGGGTAGGGGTATGGATGTAAATACACTTAAAATTTTTCAGCTAGGATTCAAAAAAAAAAAAAAAGAATCTACCTTATGCCAATAGTGATCTCTAATTTTGTCCGGATTATCAGTGAGCCAAGCACGATTTCAGATGACCCTTGGTGATTTGCCTTCTTTGGTTCCACGGTATACTTCTGAGAGGGTTAAATTCTATTTAGTGAATGAGTAAGAAAGAATAGATAAAACATTTAAGTCACCATTTTCAGCATAATTGTAATAAGTTTTTCAATGGAAAATTTCTGTAACATGTAAATTGTCAGTTATAGGCTTTTATATCTATTTTTTTTTTTTTTCCTAATCTGAGTTTCCACAATTGCAATGCCCTGTAAGGAAATCTTAATTAATGGAAGTCAAGTATTTTACTGAATTATTTATTTCAATAAAATTCTTTACGATATTCACTGATTTAAAAGACAAGTTGGCTCACGTCTCCATATCTTCCTAGAGCCTGAACTTTATACACTAGATTGACATTCATTCATTTATTCACTGAATTACGTACATCGTTACAAAAATCAAACACCTAGCCTTAGTCTTCAAAAAATTCAAAGGTATTTTGTAACTTTCATTACAATTTGTGTCCTTGTTTAGGAAAGTCAGAATAGAGATCCAAAGCAAATTATAAATTACCCACAATGCCATCACAAAAAAAAAAAAAAAAACCTCAGTGGTTTCAAGTCCATCTTTCCAGTTTCTTCTCATTTTCAAGAAAAATCATGGCCTCTATCTTCAACTGAACACACATGACATTAAATACACTAGCCTCCGACTTCAAAATGTCCCCACCCACAACTGGAACCGGGTTCTACTGAAATCGATCCTTCTCCAGCGTAGTAATGCACTAATTAAATTTCTGGGAATAAGCAAAGAACTTTGCAAAGAGGTAAAGACTCTGAAAAGCCTGGTTTATTGCAGTTTTGCTGTTAACACAAAGGAGTTATCGTCTACAGGCCACACAGCTCTAGTGCACCTCAATATCGTTCCAGACGCCCAGGCCACATACTCTCCTTCCGCCCAATAGGTCGACCAGGCTCATCTCCGACCAGCCTCGCCAGGCATCTTAAGCTGCAGCTGGTGGTTCTAGACCGCCGGCCGCACTTATTCCTTTGTCCTGCCCTCCTTCCTTTTCATTCCCTTTGCTCATCCTTCCTTCCTTCCTTCCTTCCTTCCTTCCTTCCCCCAACCGGCCCGTGGGAGCCACGTTCACCCCTACCCCTCGGCCCCGGCGAGCGCAGGCGCTCGTCCCGCCGCGGGCCGGGCAGGGCTCGCAGAGTAGAGAGACTCGGGGAGCCCGGGTCGGCCCCGCCAAACCTTGCGCCGCGGCCGTCTCTGCAGGGCACCCGGACACCACCGCAGCGACCGCCAACAGCAGCTCTGCATCGCCCCAGAGATGCGGACTCCCACTTCCAACTCACCGCTAGACCGGAAGGAGGAAGGCGGAAGTCAAGGCCCTCGCGTCCCGCCCACAGGCCGGCCCGGCTCCGAGTGGGGCGTGAGGAAGTCGAGGGGCTAGTTTCCGGCTCCGCCATTGCTGCGGGTGCCGGGGCACTCAGAGGACGTGGGGGGTGGGGGCGGGAGCAGGGCGGCGTGGAGAATTTCGGGAGCGGCAGGTGAGGCCGCGCGGGGCGGGCGGTGGGACTGGGGTTTACGCGGGGCCAGAGACCCCGCCTTATGGCGGGGATGGAGAGGTGGGCAGGAAGGCGTGGGACTGCCTCGGGAGCGGGCCTGAAACTGGCAGGGCCACCTGAGTTTGTCGGGAAACAGCTCCCTCCCCTGCTGAAACTGCACAGTGGGTGATGTGTTTGGCGGTGGGAAAGCGGTGGCAAGAAAGGAGGTGGTTCCCCCAAACCGCGCTGAAGTCAAAGCGAGTGCCCCTTGAAGATCCTGGAAAGACTGGCGAGTTCAGCCTTGTTCACACCTCACCCGGTTCCCCTCTCGTGATTGCGCAATATTTTGTCTTCCGGGAGGGGAAAGCAGCAGCTGGGGCAGGATGGATCCCTTGAACCTTGTTACTAAGGTGAAATGCTGCCATGCTGTGGGAAAGGGGTTTTTTTGTTTGTTTGTTTTTAATTTAAGAGCCTAATTCATTTCACAAAAGAATGATCGATACTTGCCCAAAGTAAACTTGATAAATAATTAAGTTGTCAGGGCATAGAGTTCCCACAGAGGTACTCATTCTTTCAGTACACAAATAAAGAGATGCAAAAGTCAACACGCAGAAAGGGTGAGTTAATATTGTTTTCTAATCTACAGGAACTGAAAGATTAGCTCTGGTTTGGTTGGCACTCAAATTTTGTGATTGCTCACCCTGAACTGCTTGCTCTGTTTGACTACCTCTGGCAAATGTTGCAAGACCTCTTCACTGTTGTGTGCCAAATAAAGCAGGTTTTTATTCTTGAAAGACGATAGAATGTTCTCTTTGAGGAGCAAGCTGCGACATGTATAACTAGTTTAGGTACAACAACAGTAACTATTATTTACCAAGGAACAGGCTTTTGGCAGATAATCTAACAATCTAAAATACTGTTCGTTGGACATATGTTCATGTTTGTATGTTGTATTACCAGCAGTTATTTTCTTAATCATTCTTGTTAGAAAACCTGGGTAGTGGTTTAGACCTAGCCTGTACCTCTAGTGGCCACAAAAAGCAGATTCAGTAACTGAATTGTCTCAGAAAACTTTACTACCTCGCGTTAATCATGATTTCTTATAAGTTACCCAAGTACTGAATCCAGAATAGGGTCAGAATTTATTATTTCATTGTCCTTATCTCCAGAGGCCAATGTGTAGGTGTTTTATTTTAATCTTGGACTTAGTTTTCTCAAGTACTGTCTTCCAGTATTTGCTCTACTGCATCTCTGGTTAAAGGCACAGGAATCTTGAACAGAAAGAAAACGCCCATAAGGAGGAAGCCTCTTAAGCTCTTTGACTGTTAAACCAGACCGTGCCTTCACAATCTAATTGTACTGATCTAGCTTAAGTTTACAGGGCAGACTACAAGCCCAGAAGCATAAGGATTTCCACATTGGAGCTTCTTACTGCATTCTGCCTTGCCTTAACAAATGGTGATGGTAAAATTTGTTCAGATACAGCATGAACTGCTTTCTGTAGTGAGTAGTATTCATTTGTGAGTCACAGTGCTAATCTCTATACAATACTCTGATAAATCACTTGCCTCTTCCATATGTGGAAAGGATCCTAGGTGAGCTCTAGTATGCTTTCAGCTTTAAGGTTTGCAGATTGGAGGCTAGGGGTGTGAGGAGGTCCTGGGTTCAATCCTCAGCACTACCAAAAAAAAAAAAAAAATTGTAAATCAGACCATCTTTGGCCATTTTTCTGACTTAAGCTTCATTAACAGCCGCATAATAAAGGCATATAGTAGAAGCATTACTGCATGTTAAAGTCTTATTATTTTTTTGAGAAGATCCTTGACCTGGTTTTTATTCTTTTCTCATATGTCTTTCCAAATACCATTTTCACCATGTTTGCTTTAAAAGATTTTCAGATACAGTTATATTTCAGTCTAACCCGTGTCAAAATTGTAAACAGGTGAACCTAAGTAAGATTATATTTTAATAATAATTTACTCTTGATTTTAAAACTTTGAGAACTCTCTCCTACACATGCTTTTTTCCCTGCAGTAACTCTTCACTTATTAGACTTAATTTTAATGAAATTGACTTCTTCCCTAAGTTTTATTTCATGAGTTTTATTTTTTCCCTTCCATTGAAACAATGCAAATACATTTCTTTATAGGCTTATTTATATGACTTAAAGAAGTAATTGGGTTTTAGTGATATTTGTAAGATTATACTGAAGAAAAATATGTTTTTAGGCAATTTATTAGGTAATAGTATGTACTGGTACTGAGCTAGATCTTTTGATTTATTGTCACTAATTCTGAGGCTATAAATAATCCCTCAGGACTGTATTGCACATATTTTACAGATAAGGAACCAGAGACTTAAATAATAGAGTAGGATTCTAAACACATCTCACCAAAATCCCTCCTTGTTTTTCATGTTCAAAGACTTGACAAAAATGCTTATTTCATAAAAATCGAAGTCTGTTTTTCATTTTATAATTGTTAACTGATAGCTAAAATTGTTATACTGTAATTCAAAATTGCCTATTGCCCAGGTGGTGGCAGCATGCCTCAAAGAGCTAGTGTTCTTAGGGAAGGGTTTTTCCCAGCCTTGCTAGTTGTTTTCTTTATCCCACATTCATGACCTATCAACTTCTCTGCTGGATCCTTTCACTACTAAGGTATTCTACCAATCCATCAATTGTTCATCCTGTCTTTAGTTTCATCTTCTTTTTGAGTCATACTCTGCCAGTTCCTTTCAACCTGCCAGTTTTACCTTTGAATCTACCAAATTGTTTTTTAGAAGACTCATTTAGCCTATCCAGTAAGACAGATTTTTTTTATTTTTAAATCATTATTAAACATTATTTGGCAGGAATACCTAAGCTAAATATTGACTAATATTTCTAGGAAATACTTGTTTAAGTTAGAAGGCATACTTGTTTCTTAAACTTATGGATATACCAATGAAAGAGGTAATGAAAAACTTTTAAAAGGTAGAATTCGTTTTCAAAATAAGAAAAGGAAGATTTAGTAGAAAGCAGTGCAAGATTATATAATTCACAAAGAATGCATATAAATAGCAGAATAATGAGTTAAACCTTCTTTAGCCAAAAAATTACTTAGAACATTCTTTTCATGTATTTGCAGGGCCACTGCCTTGCTAGAGTTTTCAAATCAAGGACAACCTTCTCACAAGAGGCCTTCCTACCTTTTTCACTTTTTTATTTCTTCCCATATCACTTAACTTCAATCTGATACTTATTTGTTTACTGTCTATTGTGTTTTCCCACTAGAATGTAAGCAATGATATCAGTGACCCCAATAACTAGAATGTTGTTTCAAGGTATTGTGGTGTTCCTTCCTGATAAAACTTTAGTGCTTTAAGAAATCAGTACCAGGTATTTGTGAAGCTCATATGAAAGTACCAACTGTTGGAAGATGTTTTCAAAGTGATAAGAGATCCCTAGAAAAGAGATCTAAAGATGAATAAGATGTTTGGGGAAAGTTTAAAATAATTTCGGTATTGTGTTAATGAAAGAAGTTTAGGGGCTGGTCTTATAGCTCAGTGGTATAGTGCTTGCTTGCCTAGCATGTGTGTGAGACACTGGATTCAATTCTCAGCCCCACATACAAATAAATAAAAGTTCATCAACAACTAAAAAAAATTTAAAGATTAGTTAATGATTTCCAAAATCCTTTGTTTTTTATGAAATAAGCATTTTTGTCAAGTCTTTGAACATGAAAAACAAGGAAGGATTTTGGTAAGATGTGGTTAGAATCCTGCTCTATTATTTAAGTCTCTGGTTCCTTATCTGTAAATGATTAGCAGATTCTGTGCTGCCCAAGGCTATTTCTATATACTTTAGAACCAATGCATATACTTTTTCTTCTTTTTTAAACTGGTGATTTACCCCAGAGCCTTGAACATGCTAAGCACACACTCTACCATTGAGCTACACCCCAGCTCCCGCCTTTTTAAATATATTTTTCCCAGTGCATTTATCCTGTATCATCATATTTGCTCATGTAGTAAGACACCTTAAGTCATTTGTGAAATGAGGTGGGTTATAGGTTAAATATTTGAAACTCTATACATACCTCTGATTTGTATGTAACAAGTACTCATTGGCCAGTAAAATGTTTTCCACTAGCCCTAATTTTTGTTTATTTTTAAATTGTGTAACCATTTAAAACCATTAGTTCTCAATCAGAACTAAGGAACATCATTTGGAACTGCATCCCTAAGAGCTGGTCTGTGACCTTGGTAACCCTTAGGGTATAATGTATATATTTGGAATTTAGTTTAAAAAGTGAGCAAAAATTTACTGGTGCCAGAATATAAATATAGTTCCCTAAACCATCACTTACAGACATATCCTGGTCCTAAATTCTTGCTTTTGCTGAGTTCACAGTTTATGTTTTTAGGCTTCCTGACTTAGTCAGGAAGTGAAACAGTCTAAAATTCAAAAACTCCACTCCAATTCACATAGGTCTTCTTGAAGAATAAGTAATAGTGGTATGAATTTCTGGGGGCTTTGAATTTGGCATTTTCCTAAATTTATAGATTTTGACCATGATCAACTAATTTTCCACTGTGTGATAAGTAGATAATGTCCGCCTCCAACCAAAAGATGTTCTCTTGAGATTCTTTGTCATCTCTAGATTTTAATACTCTGTTGTAACACTGCGTTGCAGTTGTGGGTTGTACTTTGTTTTGGTTTGGTTTGGTTTGGTTTGGTTTGTGGTTGGTTATGGGTTTGTTTTGGTTTTTCAGTATTGGAGTCTCAACCCAGTACCTCACACACTCTACCACTGAGCTACATCCCTAGCCTGAGATGTACAGTTAATGAACATAACCTTATAAGAATCTGATTTAATCTTTCATTCTAGGTTCATATTTCATCTCATTATGTGAACCAAGGAAATCATTTACTATTTCTGTGCCTGAATTCTCATATCCATAAAATGGTGTTAATAATATCTATTTCTTGTAACTCTAACCAATTAATGAATAAACATGTAGCCTCCTTTTTTTAAAAAAAAGTGTATTTTGTAGAATTCATTTGTAAGTTGATTGTTGGAAGCTTATATGGGTTCTTACAGAATTAATGTTATGAGTAATGGTTCAGTTCCTCATTCAGTCTGTAAATGCATATTTAACACACAGCCTAAGTGGAAAGAGTGCCTCTGCATAAAAATAATAGAATATAATTTTCAATACTAGTAAGAAAATAATAAAAATTAAATGAATTTTGAATTGCCTTATACCAAATAGGATTTTATAAAGAAGATGTTGGAAAATGAATTTGGGTATTTTTTTCTTTCAAATCTTCATACTCTAGAAGGTATGAATGCTTTGTCTACATTTTCTGACCATCTTACCATATATGCAGTCCAGGAATCTCTTTTAGTTGCATCTGTTTTCAAATCTGCTCAGCCCTTTCATACCACAGGAAACCAAGTCTACATGTGAGTCTATAAATTATTCATTTGTGTATATGTAATGCATATGGAATATATTCATATACGCTAATCTGTGATGTGTCCCTCCCTTACTGTCTATAGAGTGAAGTACAAACTCCTTAGAGGAACCTGATGATTTTTACCAGTCTGGCCTAACTTCTCTATTAATCTTCAGCATGATTGAGATCTTTTATTTCAGATCTCTGCAGTTCTAGGAGATGCTTTCTACTGCAATGGTTCTAAATTCTGGAACCAAACTACCTAGTTTGAATCCCAGCCTTACAGCTTACTAGAATGATATGGTGCTATGAGAATACACCTCAGGGATCCCCAACTACTGAAAGCTTTATTGACCAAGGGCCCCAGCTCCTATGCTCTGAAATCTGTCCCTTTGTTTGTGCCAAGACTGTTCTCTTACATCTTAGTGACTAAACATGACTGAGATACCCAGTCAGATCTGTTTCTAGAAGACACAAGATTTCTTTGCTAGCCAACTAATGCTCAAGGACTTCCCATTTGCTTCGTCAAGTCTTCCTTACTGTACATGGCAGTCAAGGACACTTCTACCCAACCTTCCTTCCCTCTGTTTTACATTTGGGGTCAGGTTTGCAGTCTTTTCCAGCTATTGTTCCATCCTTATAAAAGTCTTGTACCCATGTTGGCTCCTACTTTTGGGGTGGTAAAATTGGGACAGGCCCATCCATTATATGACAAAATGAAAAGGTGCCATCCTGTTGGTAGGCAGGGCATTTATAGTCCCCAGCCTAAGGTTGTAGCTTAATTTCACGAGTGTTTACCTGGGACAATGTTCAAATGGAGGGAAATATTGTGGTAGGTGTGAAGATAC
The DNA here is from genome assembly GCA_020662805.1 of Glaucomys volans. NCBI lineage: Eukaryota > Metazoa > Chordata > Mammalia > Rodentia > Sciuridae > Glaucomys > Glaucomys volans. Next base: position 37,012 of record JAJEJO010005227.1, read on the forward strand.
AGGTATTTGAAAAAAAATATGGGGGGGAATAATGCTTACAAGGACAATTGACTGGTTACTGCTAACTTGTATTGAAATGCTACTGAAGGAAAATGAGAAACAGCTGTTAAGCAGTTAATAGCTTAAGTGTGAGAGGCTTTGTGGTAACTTATAAAGAGGACTTTATCACCTTAGTGAAGGACGGTTAAACTGCAACTAAAGAACTAATTGTTGGGCTGGGATTGTAGCTCTGTGGTAGAGCTCTTTCGTAGCATGTGTTGAGGCACTGGGTTCAGTCCTCAGCACCACATGACAATAAATTAAGGTATTGTGCCAATCTACAACTTAAAAAAAAAAATGATTCTTGAGAGGCACAGAACTCCAAAGATGTTTGTTGAATATTTAGTTCAGGTAGGTCTGTTAATAATGGAGGTGGGGAAACCTAGGATCCCAAACATTGGAGGGGGGCCATCTGAATGGATACCCCTTTGACTTCCTCTGGACCTTGTGGTCTTAATAAGCAAGTTTGCTATGCTAGAAGATGAAGAAGCCTCATGCCACAAGGCAATAGTCTTCCTCCACCTTTACTTTCCTGACTGCCAAGACAATAATTAGGATGAAATCCCAGCATAACCCAGATGAGACATGCTGACGGGTACTGGGAGGAACCAGGAGAGTAGTCCTGGGATTGGATTTTAGGGGTGCTTGGGCCTGTGGATTAAAAGCTACTGTAGTGGGGAAAGCCAGATATAACTGCCTCTTCTGCCAAGATAAAAGATCAAAATTATAAAAAGATGCAAAATTATTTCTTGGGGGACAATGGAGATCAGTGCCACTATTTAAGGCCTAAACGACAGAGGGGTAGTAGTCCCAATCCTTTCTCAGTAATTTGCCAGGCTGAGCCCTAAAGATACTGGATGGATCCTGGAGAATGACCATAGAGTGCTGCTGACTTAATCAAATAACCCTATCCACCCAGCCTCTGTGCTGGACTTTACTGGTAGAGCAGATTAGTAAAGCCTTGCATATAAAGTGTGTCATTGATTTGGCAAATGCATTTTATTCCATTCCAATTTGAAAAGAGGATCAGAAAGTAGTTCATTTCAAAAAAACTACTCATTCAGACTGAATTTTGTGCCAGGGCTATGTTAACTTTCCTACCCTCAAAAGTAATAGAATGTGGAGAAATCTGAATCATCTCAGTATCCCTTAGAGCTCCATACTCATCCATTTTATTAACAGCATAATACTGATTGAACAGGATGAGCAAAAGGTGGCTATCATGCTGAAGGCCTTCATAAGATAGAGGTACCCCAGTGGAAGGGAAATAAACCCTGAAGATTCAGAGATCATTCCACTTAAGTGAACTTGTTTAAGGTTCAGTGCTAAGGGGGTATCAAGATATCTTCTCCAAAGTGAAAGACCAATTGCTGAGTCTTACAGCCACTACCACCAATAAGGAAGTATAGCAGTGGTAGGCCCCTTTTGGTTCTGGAGGCTATGCAGCTTACATACCAAGTGACATAGAAAATTGCCAGCTTTGAATGGGGCCCAGAGTGGGAAAGAACTCTGTAACAGCTCCAGGCTTCAGTGTAAGTGGCCCTGACACTTGGATCATATGACCCAGCAGACCCCAGGTTGTCAGTGGTAGGGAAAGATGCATAAGTGGAATTCATGACAAATCCGGTGGAAGAATCAACACAGGTTCCTGGGAATCTGCAACAGGGAAATGCTATCTTCCCCCATTGTCCAAGCTACTGGCCTGTCACTGGACCCTAGAGAGACAATGCTTGACCATAGGACAGGTAAACCTGCTCTTCCTCCCAGTCCTTGTGTGAGTGACTGATTTTCTAACTCCATAATTTCAGCAATATTTACTAGTTGACATTCCCATTCATTTTGTCACTTGATTATTGCAAAATGAACTCATGAATTCTTAGTCAACAGATGAAAATCCACTGTTATTTTAAGGTTCTAATTGTCCCAGATTTGACCATTGGAAGCCCAAGATGCTTGTGTCCTTGTGTCCTAGTGTCCTAATCATTCTTTGAATCCTTTCTTAGTCCTTGATAAACAAGATGTTCCAGGCTCATCATGTACTTCCTCTCCCCCAACCCTAGAATCAACTTTTTCTTCAAGGAGCTGGTTCCTTTCCATGGAGAAATGATATCCAGGAACCAAGATTTGAGTGCTAGGTTTGCTCATTGCTGCTGGTGTATTACTGCTTGTATTTCTTCAGACAGATACATAAGTATCTATATTTGTTTCAATCCATTAAAAGCCACAGTTTCTTGACTGATACCATCAATTCCACTTCAACACTAAATCTAGTCTTGCCCTTTGCCATATTGGTAACTCAGCAGAAACCTGACTACAATTAGCCTCAGTATGTTTCAATATATAATCATTTACTCAAGGCTAGAAAACAAAGGAATTTTAGAATGCTAACTCATCCTGTGAAAAGAAGGCTTACACATTTTCAGGTGACCCTCTGTTTTTAGTTGTCTTCAGCTGGTGAAATGCCATCTGCTAAGGAATAAATTCCAACATAAGCCTCAAAACAGTCATGCGTAGGCCATGAGCACTGGATAGCTCAGGGGCTCCTTAAAGGGCTGTAGAGATTCAGCGATCCTTAGGTTACTAGCTTTAATCATCATGTCTACCGTAACAAACAGTGTCTAACACAGAATTGTTTATGTTAGGTAATAGTAGCTGATCATGGCTTTATCTTTCAGGTCTTAGTGATCATAATCATGTCACTAAGAACTGCCACCTCAGCTGAAGGAAAGGGCAGATTTCCCCCAACGGTGCTGTTTAATCTTTTTAAAAGCAAACTAGATTGTTCATAAGTCATTTCCAGCCATGCATAAAGTACTTAAAGCACAATTCTTGGTAACATCTGTTTATAACCTTGCATTACAACCACATATCCTTTAAAAATCATACCAGTTTTTATAAGCTACAAGTATTTTTGACAAATAATTAGATGATTCAAGAGAAGAGGTGCTATCAGGCAGTGCTATCTGTACCAAAACTGAATTGATGTCTAGGAGATGGCATTTTGTAGCTGAAGTAGAAAAATTCAGAGTTTAAGATCCTGTGTAAATGTGCTGGATTTACAGAGGATTCCAGAGTTTGTCATTTGTGTCTTCATAATGGTTTCTTTTTGCTTTTAGTACTTTGTGTACTGTTTCTAAATTCTTTAAGCAACTTTATTTTGCCATCTTAGCAATAAATGGTAAGCAGTCCAAAGATGAATGGATCCTTTGGTAGTGATAGGATCTTTGAGGAAGGCTTCAATCACAGTTGACATCAATATTCAGTGTTGTCCAATACATTGGCTTTTGCCTCTAACATTAGAGGTAAACTTATAATTGATTATTTTTATCAGTACATTGGCCAGGCATGGTGGTACATGCCTGTAATTCCAGCAACTTGGAAGGATGAGACAGGAGGATCACAAATTTGAGGCCAGCTTTGGCAACTCAGCAAGACCTTGTCTCAAAAAGGTCTAGGGATATAGATCAGTGATAAAACTTAATATCAGTATATTAACTTGCCTATTTTACTCGGTATTTTACTTGTAGATTTACTGTTACCTGCTCTTTACTACAAACAAATTTTGTTTTGAGTCCTTAAAGTGCTTGGCCTATTTTCTATGAACTTGTTTATCTACGAAAATAGTAGGAATCTTTGAAAAGCACATTGACCTAATTCATAAGGCCCTGGGGAGGCTACTGTTACACAAACTGACCTGCCTTGATGTTATCTTGTCTAAACACCCTTAAATTAATGCACCTATAGTTAGCTAATTAAACAATATAAATGTATTATTAGTAAGTACGTCTCTATCAAGCATATTGCATTGGTTTTACAAGGTAAACACTAATGTGTATACTCCAAGGTTAAGACCATCCAGTTAGGATTCTGTTGAGGTAGTTAGTTTTGAAGTCAAGTTATTATTAAATGCCTGTGGTAGGAAGCTTCTAAAATGGCTACCAATGACACCCACTTCCTGGCATTTGTACCTTTGCATTATCCCTTCACACTGAGTTTGAACTAGACATAACAACATGTTCTTGATGAATAGACCATGGCAAAAGTGTATGGGATCTCACTTCCAGGATTAGTTTGCAAAAAATTTTGACTTTGCTTGCTGGACACTAATCCACGCCTGTAATCCTAGCAACACCAGAGACTGAGGCAGGAGGATCACAGTTTCAAGGTCATCCTCAGCAACTTAGTGAGACCCTGTAAATAAACAAAAAAATAAATAAATAGAATTAAAAAAAAAAAAACTAAAGGGTTGGGGCTATAGCTCAGTGGTAAAGCACCCTGAGTTCAATCCCCAGTACCAAAAAGAAAAAACTCTTCTTCATCCTTACTTACCCTCTTATTCTCTGAAATGCTTACTTTACTGGAAGTCAGTTGCCATACTACGAGCTGCCCTGGTAAAAGGTAGGGGTACTAAGGAGACCTGGCCAACAGCCAGTGAGAAACTGAATCCTGCCAATAGCCATATGAGTGAGCCTGAATGCCCACTCTCCTCCACTGCCTAGAGATGACCTCAGCTCCCAGCCAATACTGTGACGCAGACTTAATGAGATTCTGACCAGGGAACTTGACCAAGCTGTGTCCAGATTCTTGACCAAGAGGCTGTGAGATAAATGTTGGATGCTTTAAGTTGATCAATTATGTGGTCATTTGTTACCCACAGATAACCAATACCCTTTTTTAAAAAATCAAAAAGACCCTCAATCTTCCCTTTTTCTTGATACAGCTTTAACAATTTCAGATAAATGATTTACACAGTAGCTTTCAACACTGGCTGCATATTAGAATCACCTGGGAAGTACCTGGACTTCACCCCTGAAGTTCAGTTTGAATTTGTATAAGATCTGGACCTCAGTATTTTTTAGAGTTCTCCTATAAATTGAGGTGAGTAGAAGAATCATAGATGTAGTACAGATCAATTTATTAAGCGCTTTCTGAGTACTGGGTGTAGGAGCTATGAGGCAGGATGTGGAGCTCACCCTGCCTTCATAGATAAGGAGAGAAGATCAGCATGTGTAAAAAACAAAGATACAACATTGTAGCAAATGCTCCAACAGATTTATGAGGTGACATAAGAAGCTCAGATGAGGAAACCTCCTAACTCAGCCTGATAAAGTCAGAAAAGATTTGACAGAGAAAATGCTTAAGCTAAATGTAAAAACTAGTCAGCAGGAACATGGGGGTGGGGAAGGTAAACATTCCAACCCAAGGAATTAAGGCCCATAATTGTTAGCGAATACACAGGAAGATGATATGTTTTTGAGTAATAGGGCAAGAAAAACTCCACAGGGGTCAGGGGAGTGTTGACAGAGACCAACCAGACAATAGCTGTAACAGTCTAGACATGATGACGAGACAGACCTATGGTCCTGGCAAAGGGAAAGTGGAGAGGTGGGTTGATTTGCTGTTCCAGATGCACAAGGATAGGACACAAAGGAAGGAGCTGGCACTTCCTCCCAGATTCTGGCTCAGTGCAGGTGCAGGTGGAAGCCTGTCACCTGGCAGCCAGTGGGGAGATGCAAAAGCAAAAGACAGGGAAACATACAGGCCAGTTTCAGACCTGTTAAGTTTAGAGCCTCAGAATAAACAACTGGTTGATGTTGGCACTTGAAATGAAAACCTAATTGCCATGTCACTTGCCAAAAGAGCATATCTTTCTGGATGAGTTGGTATATTCAAAAATAATGAAGAACATAGCTACTGTTATGTCTATGTATTTGGTGATTTGCCATCAGCTTTCAGTAGGACTAGGAAGATTTTGAGAATTAGTTGTACTGATGTGCAGAACCCATTCTATTTCATTAAACCAAAGAAACCTTTGAAAGTGAAGCAGAAATGCTGCTTTCCGCTAATTCTTTTTTTTTTTAATTTATTTAATTTTGATTCATTG
>JAJEJO010005227.1:43334-146358 GCA_020662805.1 Glaucomys volans
TTTTTCTCAGCAAAGGAAACAATCAGCAATGTGAAGAGAGAGCCTTCAGAGTGGGAGAAAATCTTTGCCACACACACTTCAGATAGAGCACTAATATCCAGAATCTACAAAGTACTCAAAAATCTTTACCCCAAGAACACTAATAAACCAATCAATAAATGGGCCAAAGAAATGAATACTTTACAGAGGAAGATCTGCAAGCAATCAACAGATTTATGAAAAAATGTTCAACATCCGCTAATTCTTTTAGTCCCCTGGCTACAGTTCACTCACACCACACTCTTCTTAGGACTTTCACCCCATGTAGGCAAGAAAAGACTAAGTTTGTCCAACAGTTAGTAGAGTTTTCAGCTGACATCAGATTGCATTGTGTCATGAGGTAGAAAAGCCTTGGCTGTTGACATTCACATATCTTCTTCATGATCAGGTCATTGTAATTTCAAATGAACATTACATCAAGCACTGTACAGCCATCTACTTAAGACATGCTAACCCTGTGTATCAGAGTGAAGTTACCTGTTCTTATTGTGAATCCTTTCAATCTGCTCCCCTGCTGTAGGGAGGGCATATTTTTTCTTTTCTCCTTTTTCCGTTCTTACTTTAGTTCGGAAGTTTTTGGTACTGGGGATTGAACTCAGGGGCACTCCACCACTGAGCCACATCCCCAGCCCTATTTTGTATTTTATTTAGAGACAAGGTCTCACCGAGTTGCTTAGGGCCTCGCTAAGTTGCTGAGGCTGGCTTTGAACTTGCGATCCTCCTGCCTCAGCCTCCCAAGTGCTGGGATTACAGGCGTGCACCACCGCGCCTGGCTCTTTTCTCCTTTTCTACGGGGTGAAGATATGTAGTGTCCCCATTATTTGCTTTGGATAAATTGACAATTTTGAAATTGTCCTTCAGTCTGGAAAGATTATGTCCTTTGCAAAAGGAGGAAGAGGCACAGGGTAGCACAACTGGATCTTTCTGTAAAAAGAAGGATTACCAGGCCTCCATGTTGAGCCTTGAGCTGGTGTAAAATAATGCTGATGTCCTCATGGCTGGTATCTCGAGTACATCAAACCTGTAATTCAACTTGGCTGCCTCTAAGTCATTTTGATTCCTGCCAACAAGAACATTAGCACCCAATTCCTTATTCCTCCCTCCAACAGCTTCAACTCCATCTAGTGAGGGCAAAAGCTAGACTAGGTCATACAAATCCAGATCATTACTTAAGCCCAGATAGTGTAGGCTATGTTCTCTAATTCTTCAGTCTGGTTTTAGGATGGCATGGCTTTGAAAAGAATCCATACTAATTTTTGTCTTGAAGGTACATAATAAAACTCAGCTTATTCATGCCTTTATTCTTCCCACTTTCATTTTCCTTTTGACAATGATGAATAATTCAATTATGTTGTAGTTTTGCATAGAATCTTGGTTTACCTACATGGATTTTTCAGTTATGGGAATATTCCAGAGTAAATAGTCCTTCCTTAGACTTCTCAAAATGGCATGAGGCTGATTTGGAAACGTACTAAAGTTCTTATGAACCTAATTTGTCAAAAATATGAAAGAATATAAGCCAGTTGTTCCCAAACTTTTCTATACATTGGAATCATCTGGCTATCTCTAAAATTCCAAATCCCAGATCATACACCAGACCAATTAAATCACTATTTCTGGAGCTAGGACATGGGCATTAGGAGTTGTTTTACTCTCCAGGTATTCCCAAGTGCAATGACATGAAATGAAAACTACTGATTTGAACAAGGCTGTCACTTCATGATTGCAGGAGAGCACAGCTGTGGCTTTTTCTCCTTTGCAACCCCATCCTGCCCTTGGTGGGATGTTCTTGGCTGTCCAACTTCTTCATCCTCTTCACTCACTTGATGGGTAGAGACATCTTGAAGTGTGCACCTGAACAGAGCCATAAAAAAAAAAGAGAGAGAATTCCATCACCAAAAGGCAATAATTAACACATTGAGGACTGCAGATATAAAAGAGATGACTGCAATATTTTTGTTATTGTTATTTGTTAATACTTTTTTTCCTGACAGCAAAAGTTTTATTTTTAAAATTTCTGTTCCAATTTCAGATATTAAGAGCTCCTTAAACTGTTAGTTTTGTGAAACTGTAGTCTACCTGGGTGACTTTCTTTATGCTTTGGGCAATTATTTTAGAATTCCTTCTTTGAGTTAATCAAATACAGCATTCACATCTACATGCATCTATGTGCTTTGAGTGAGAATTGTCCATTTGCCCTGTCCAAGGAACATTATTTGACATACAAGCCTTTAAATTTTATTTTCTGTGTGCACACAGCTCATTACTTATTTATGTAAGCAACCACTGGCTGTTCAGAAACTGAGGAAGTGTGATTTTAAGCATAGCAACAATTATTTACTCATAGGTGGTGAATTTACATGGTTGATACCCTTTATCAGAACTTAGAACTCAGCATTATACAAATAACTGTATGCTGGCTTATAAAAATTTAAAACTAATAGTGTAACTCAATAAAATAATGACTTTGCTCTATGTATCTTGAGATAGATAAATTAAAGGAAATAAAATTATAATTGAAGCTACTGGATGGTTGCAATTATCTGAATAAGTATGATTTTGACTTTAATGAATTAACAAATAAGCCTCTTACCATAAGTATTTCACCAATTTTAAAACATATTTGACTTAGAAACCACTTATACCCAATTTCTGGTCTAGTGTTCAATTAAAACCATCTATACTGGCCAGATGTGGTGCATACCTATAATCCCAGCACCTCTGGAGGCTGAGGCAGGAGGATTCCAAGTTCAAGGCCAGCCTGAGCAACTTAGCAAGACCTTATGTCAAAGTATAATAAAAAGGTCTGTGAGGTAAAAGCACCCCTGAGTTCAATAACTAGTACCAAAACAAAACAAAACTACACTAATGCTAATATGCAAGCTCTAGATCCTGTTCTTACTTTGGTCTCTCTCTTTGATCATAGTGATCACTGAGGAGTGTAAAAGAAGGCAAACAGCTATAATCTAGGATCTCATAATATTCTTCAGGGAAAACCTTCAGAAAAAAGTTTGATTGGAAAATGCATGGTTTTTTGACTCAGATTTTATTCTATAATTTGTTGTTGGGGGGCGGTATATATCAGTCAGCTTTTCATCAATATAATGAAACACCTGACACAAGACACTTATGAAGAAAGAGGATTATTTAACCCACACTTTTGGAAGCTGGAAGTCCATGTAGCACAGGCTCTGTGCCACAGGCCTCCCCTTTAGCTGCCTCACCTTGTGGCAATGGACAGACAGTACTGGCAGGAGCACTAAGGGAGCAAGCAATTGCATTTTGAACCAGGAGCAGAGAGAACAGGAGGGGCCAGGCTTGCTGTTCTTGTAACAACCTCAAAAGAACTCAATTTCCAAAGGCATGCCCTAAGGACCTCTCACTAGACCCTACCCACTCCTGTGCCTCCCTGGTGATCAAGGCTCCAATATATGAACCTTTAGGGGAACACAACCTATGTTCAGACTCAGCAGAGTAGAAACATCCACTCATATTAAATATCTACTCTTATGCACATCTGTCTTATTAAAAACAAAATTTGAGATGTTACAGTTACTAAAATCTCTTTTTTCTAATGATGGTGTTGGAAGAATCATTATTAAGCAAACTAAGGACAGCTGTGGTGTTTTGAAATCACACCTGACATAGAATCAGAGGGCCTGGGTTTGAATTCTAGTTGTTCACATATAAGGTAGTAGTATTTTTCTCTCTCCTTTGTTAACATGCTTTTTCAATGTAGGAAATTTACATTTTGTATTAAAACACATTTGTTTCTACTCCATAGAAAAAGTTATATATGTCAGCTCTTAATTTCTCTGTGAGGGCAACCATGGTATATATAAGCCAAATAGTAACTAATCCTGAATAGTGTGAGTTTGAATTGAGCCTTGGAATTTGTATCTGTGAATAATATTTTTGGAAGATATAATTCAGTGACACTCCCATTTATGACAGTGGTGTTAGGCAACAGGGTTACCAATTATGGTTTGTATTTACTGTTGTATCATATTCCTATACTATACAGTTATATTTGGGGAAACACCATTGACCCATAGTATTTTTGAGACATGTAATGAGCTATAATGCAGATATCACTTTGGTGGAATAATGTAATTTTATAAAACGTTTGTTCTGTATCTATTTTACCCTTTCCTTCTTGCAGAATTCATTCTTCTTTGCCTTATGAAAATACAATAACAAGAGAATGTATAACCCAGACTGAAATAAAGCATCAGCCTACAGAGAAATGCCCATTTTCATACAGTGTTTGTGCCAAGGTTAAAAAGAGGCAAATAATCATTCTGTATTATGGCCTTAATTCTGGATGTCAGATTAAGTAGACTGTTGACTAATGTGATTTAAGTAATATTGTTGGTTATTTTGCCAAACTTTGAATTACGGTATGCTTGAAGTAAGCTGTGCTGTGGATAAACATTTGGATGATCAAGCGTGAATGATTTTGCTCTATATATTGTTTGCATCAGGACATTATTTGGTAGTATTGATTTCGAAAAATAAAACTTACCGTTTTTAAGAACACTTAACTTTTTAAGATCAGATCCAGGTATCCTTAAATGTTAAATTGATATCCCCAGCACCAAAAAGAAAAAAAAATGTTAAATTGATTTTGACCTAAACAGCTCGGGAGCTATAAAATAGCAGTGATCACAGAAGAGAGAATGAAGTTGCTATGCAGATTTTCTGTGCTACTTTAGAAAATCCATTCTGGAGCAGAGAGGTAGGCATTGGTCAATCCAGTTTCTTGCTGGCTGGTATTATATGTCATAGTTTGATATTGTCTGTCTGTTGACCAAGATTTGTATTAGGATCATGGCCAAAAGAGACTTTTAGGATATTGTATTTTCAGTAATTAAATGTTGTTATAGGTTTTCATCCAGGGCAGATGGAAGGGAGATAATTTGATGACACGATAACCTAGTACCCAACTAATTCAGGGACATGGAGGAAAAGTAGGTTGATTAAGGCTTAAATCAAATAAATTATAGGTGGATGTGGCTGGGTTAGTTCAGGTTTGTTTATTTTTATTTCAGAGAAGCAGACTTTTTCTAAAATTAGAATCAACAATGCTAGTGGAAGCAGGAAACTTAGGGACAGGCCATTAGGTATAAGATCAAAGTAGAGCTGCTGCTCTGTCGCAGCTCTAAGGACAGGAAGATGCCCATTTGTCTCTGCATAGTTACATCAGCAAGTTTTATCAATAGACAAAAAAAGAGAGAGGGAGAGGGAGGGGGATAAAGATATATACATGCAATTCCACCACCAGCCAAAAAGCCACACATCTTTGAAATTCTCAAATATATTTATGACACAGTACTTTTGATGCACTTTGAAACCAACCCTCTTTAATTTTTAAGTACATTTGAACACTGAATATGTACTCAACAGAAGAGACTAAGAGAAGTCTTATATAGAATCACTGTTCTTTTTTTCTCCTCAAAGCCTATTAGATATTGTGATTAGATAGTGTGTGTGTATGTGTGTGTGTGTGTGTGTGTGTGTGAGAGAGAGAGAGATACATGTACTGTTTAGAATAGTAACCCTTGAGGTTTTTAAAGGTGTTTTTATGTGAAGTATGCATGCAAGAAAGTGATAATGTGCACAGTCTACGAATAGTTCTAAGAGTAAATGCCCCTTATAACTACCGCTCATGGGAAAAAAAGAAGGAGGAGACAGTAACCCAATGAGGAAACCACTGTTCTCTTATCTGTTCTAAGGTAGTAAGTGCTGTCTGACACAGAGATGGCCATTTCCATGCAGGTAAATAAAAAGTAGAGTATCGACAATTATACCGTAGCTTAAGATTAATGTGTATAAGTATATTTCATTAAGAAAATCCACATTTAGTTTTAAACCATCTCTCATTTCATTTCTAGAATTCTAACACTAACAGCCTGAAAAGTCCATAGAGGGCAGAAACTGTATCTTCCATTTATTTTATATGTTTCCCAGGGGTCATGGTGATACTAGCCAGATGCCAAGTCCCAACTAAACATGCATTGCTTTGATATTTTCAACTAAAATTATTTGTACAGATAGGCACAATTTCTCAGATAGCCAGAACTTTAACTGTTCCTTAACCGTGAACAGGTGGCAGAGGTGATTTACTTTAACTTAACACTTGTTCTGTTTTGAAAGCTGCTTTCCAGAAAGAGAAAATAATAATTTCAATGAATCAATATAATGCTCTGTTTTATCCTCTGTTTTTCTTACTGCCTTACTCCTCTCTACATGTCCTAAGAATGAGGAATATAAGTGTATTTGTGAGGTCTACTATTTAAATTATAATTTGGGCTATTTGATTCCCTTTGAACTTGGAAGACAAAAGAGAGAATATGCTGAGATGTAAGTTGATCATTTCTGATGGACCCATATGTGCTTCAAAGCTTGACCAGATTTTGCCAGGTAAGGCCAAACCATGGTACATTAATTTCAGTATCTTTTTGTTTTATGAACTTTGTTCTAAAGCTTCTCAGGAATAATCAAAACATTTGTCACACTATTCTGGATTAGCTGAAGTCTTGTTCCTGCTTACACCAAAAGACCATTGGCCTAATGCAGTTAGCATGAATACTGTACAAGTCATCCAACAACTCTTTCAAGTGTTGAGGAAAAGGTACTTTAACTGAAATTTTTCTTAGGCAGAATCAGGCTGGAAAAGAAGACTGCTTTTTGTGAATTCAGCGTATTACCCACACCACAATTCATTTTGTACCTTTGTTCTAATAAACGTGTTTGAATTCTTTCTTGCAGTGAGAAGATTCTTATAGTTTATCTTCCTTGGGGATTGTAACTTTTCAAAAGGTGCTCTTAAATATATTACTACCTTATTTAAACTATTTGCTTCCCACATGTGCAGCGCTTTGCACAAAGCACAAGTCCCTTATGCCCTGGACACACAAAAGGAGCACGCTCTGCTAGATTTCCCTTTTATTTTGTGTTTCTATGGTAGTTTTATAACCCTGTGCCCAGCTTCTTTATAGACTCACCTCTCACAGGACATGATTCTCTTTAATATGTTTTCCATGCTTATAGAAAGAAACACTGTGTTAGCAAACACCAGAAGAAATTTCCTTTTCACTACACAACTTTCTCTTGGTTGGATACAGAGAGAAGATCCTTAAACTACAGCACCACCTAAAGTATCTTTTTGACTGATGTCTTCTGTGGTTTTAAAATATTTTCTTGACACTATTTCTGAGATAAATGTTTTAGATTCTTTTATGAATAAAGAAGATATTGAAATCAAAGAATTGGAAATATATCTAGGAAAAGTCGCCAGTTTCCATGGTGGGGGTAGGAAGTTACTTGGGCAGAGGAGTGTCATATACAAGTGATGTCTAAAGATTACACTAGCAGCAGGCTAGATCCACCCTTCCACACCACAGTGTTTTTCCAGACTGCTCTTACCATGCTATTTTTCAAGCTCCCATGCTTATTTTATTATACATAAGCAAGAATGGACAGGTAAGTCAATGCTTTTAGCAGTAAGGATAGAATAGTTTGCCTTGATGGAACAGCAATGACAGCAATGGTTGAAATTCCCATGAAGGAAAAATATCTTGGATATGATTTCTTCCCTAGAGTTAGAACTCTTCAGGTTTTGTGCATCTTGAGATTCCAAGTAGGACTTTTGTTTCAAGAAATGCTAGTGTTCCAAGGAACAGAATTTGGGAAACAATGAGTTAAAAGATAGTTAAAGTACTGGGTAAGAGGTCATTGAGTTAGAATATAGGCTTGAGCAGCAGGTAGCAAGAATGGCTGTGTTGACCCAGTTTTGAATATCTTCAAGAATAGAATAGAGAGTTGTCTCTCTGAAACATGATTCTCAGTGGAGGTTACCCTTGATGGGGTGGAAGCAGAATCTCTGCTGGGTTTTTTTTGTTTTTGTTTTTTTTTTTTTGAACCAGGAATTGAACTCAGGGACACTCGGCCACTGAGCCACATCCCCAGTCCTATTTTGTATTTTATTTAGAGACAGGTCTCACTGAGTTGCTTAGGGCCTCGCTAAGTTGCTGAGGCTGGCTTTGAACTCGCGATCCTCCTGACTCAGCCTCCCAAGTCGCTTGGATTACAGGAGTGCGCCACCACGCCCGGCCTCTGCTGGGTTTTGTCAAATACCTTTTCTCCATCTATTGAGATGATTCGAAGTTTTTGTCTTTCAGTTTGTTAGCATGATGAATTCCATTGGTTAATTTTCTAATGCTAAGTTGACTCTGCCTTCCTGGATAAGACCCACTTGGTCATGATGATTTGATAAGGTACTTTATTTAGAATTTTGCATAAATGTTCATGGAGAATATTGGCTTTTAGTTCTCTTTTGTTGTAATGTCTTTGTCTGATTTTTGGTACCATAGTAATATTGGCCTCAGACAATTAGTTGGGAAGTATTTCCTCCTCTATTTCTTGGCAGCATTGAGTAGAATTGTCATTTCTTCATTAGATATTTGGGAAAGTTTACCCTAAAGCCATCTAAGCTTGGAGCATTCTTTGTGAGAAGTTTGTAAACTACTGTGTCCATTTCTTTAACCAATACCTTCAATTCCAATCCAATACGACAAAGTTGATTTTCATTTTCATTCTCTCTGTATTTGTAATTTGCTACTCTTGACAATAAGAAACTCATCTCCCATTATCTTTCACAGATTTCCTTAATTAATGAATGTCCCTGTATGTAACAAATATTTTTTATTACTACTGTCCACTTCCCTGCACAAATATCCTCTTCATCCTCCTTGGGCTCTGCTGTAGCTGCTCCCTCCTCCCCTCACCCCACATGGATACCCTCCTCACCCCACCCAGGCTGATACCCCATGCCAGACTGCCCCATGCATGGGCAGCCTTCTCACTGTCTCTTCTCATCCATTTGTGAAACTCTTATTGCCAACTGAGTGTATTTCTCAACTTAAATTCCATGTTATCCATGAATAATTGGTAAATAATAAATATTTAATCAATAAGACTAAAAAGACATGCATTTTTAAAAGGACATGTGCTATAGTGACACTCTGAAAAAGGTGTTATGAGAATTGCCTGAGTTTGCCTTCTAATTCTGCTGTTCATTTGCTCTCCAGTCGTAGACCTATTCAGTTAATTTCTTTGAACTTTTATGTCCTCATCTGTTGATGAGGGATGAAGATAAAATAATGGGATAAAATAATGATAATACAATCATGAAGATGGAAAACATAAGATACCCATTGTGCCCCAGGGGCTAATCTGAGAACCTAAGTCATGTGATCTTCAAAATGGTCTTTTGAAGGACTTCCCACTATTACCTTCATCTTACACATGAAAAAGCTGCCATTTAAGGTCCATGTTATTATCTTACTTGTTTTATAGATAAGGAAACAGCACAAAGAAATATTTCACCCAGGGTCATATGGCTGATCACTAGTGGGATTGGAATTCAGATCCTGTTTCTCCGAAAGGCAATGCTGCCTAACACGTGTGAAAATTCCTGTGCCTGCCATGTAGTGGACTCTAGTAAATAATAATCATTTTAATATGTGAAGCGATTAATTGTGATGGCTCTGAATCACTCTTGCCAGGTCTGTGACACTGCCCAGTCAGACTGGGGAGAATGATCCATTTTTAGCTTGAATACAAATTGGCAGTAATTTTTCTTACTAACTGGAGTTTTAAAGTCCTCTCTATTTATTGCAGATTAGTGAAGGAGGCATTTTTATGTAGAAAGAAGGCACAATTCAAAAATAGATTATGTGCTTAAGTCTAAAAGAAAAAGATGAGAGAAGATATTTCTAGTTGATAAAAGATGAGAAAAGAATTAATGGTACCCTGGAGAAAAAGAATAAACAAAGGACATTGGAGCTGGAGAAAGTAGCCCAGTGGTTATAGTGAGAAAACAGGCTTGAGAATCATCTATCATTCCAGTTCAGCATTTGAAATCAGTCAAAATCCCATAAATGCATTAAGTTGTAATGATTCTGTGTACCTGGCACATAATAGGTGCTCAATATATGCTTGTTGAATTAATATGACAATGCTTTAAAAAGCTTCTCAGAGACTAGGAAAGAGGATAACACTTCAAAATTGTGGAAGCTGGGAAGCACATAGGTACTGACAGCAGGCTGCAGAGAGCAGCCAGGAAAGCTGAATGGAAACTCAATTTACATTACAAAATCCCCCCAAGACCCAGGTACCTCTGGAAAGTGAGGGTGAAGATGAGGTTAAGGCTTCTCTGACAGTGTGTTAATGAAGCAATTATTCTTTTATCCCTTTCCCACTTTGCACAGCCACTGCCCCTGACCCCCTCAGCTCCCAGACTGCTAGCTGTCAAACCAATATGCTCCTAGCAGAAAAATAGAAAGAAGTAAGATCCTGACATCAAGAACTTCCCAAGAGATTGAACTAAGATCTTGACATTGGGAATCCCTAAGGGATGAACGCAGCTAGACTGCCCTGCAATGAAGATTTCGTGCACATGTGCAGAGTTTCTAATCAGCTCTTCTGGTAGACAACTTTTGGTTTAAGCAAAAGAGCCGGGAACACCAGAAAGGCACAGAAAGCCTCTGATATGACTGAGACCCAAACACACTGGAAGAAACAGAGAGGCCCCCAGAGATGTCAACCACAATTAGTATTCTGATAGCAAATATGAAAGCAGTTTAGATAAACTGGAAGATAGAAAAGGTAGAATTTAAGAAATAGCTAAGAAAACTTAAATAAATATATATAGAAATATATGTGTGTATAAGATTTGATAACTAAGTTATAGGAATTCCAGAAGAATGAAGCAGAAAATATAGGAAGAGAAACTACAAGTAATTCTAGAAAATATCTCGGAAGTAAAAGGCATGCCAGCCAGCACAGCAGTCCTAAATAGACCCACATAATATCACCTCATATCATATCATATCATCATGACATTTCAAACAACTAGGGACAAAGAGATAATCCTATGACATCCAGAAAGGGTGGGAAATGAGTTTCATAACAGGATCAAGAATCAGAATGGCAGCCAGATATGGTGGTGCATGCCTGTAATCCCAGCTACTCAGGAAGCTGAGGTAGGAAGATCACAAGTTTGTGACCAGCCTTAACAATTTAGTAAGATCAGGTCTCTGAGTAAAAAATTTTTAAAGGGTTGGAGATGTAACTCAGTGGCAAAGTGCCCCTGATTTCAATTCCCACTACCAAAAAACAAAAAACCAGAATGACACCAATTTCCTCAAAATATAATCGTAGAAGCTATGAGATAATAAAATAATGCCCTCAAATTTTCTGAAGAAAAATTATTTTCAATTCCAATCATGGGCCCATTCAAGCAAGGACAACAAAATGTTAAAATCTCTATTTCCCTTGCATCCTTTCTCAGGAAGCTACAAACAAGGAAGTGACACAAAAAAGAGGAAGACCTGGGACCTAAGCAGGAGAGAGGTCTTCTCGTAATAGCAGGGCCTGGAGAACACATCTAGGAGGAAATGGGTCACCGAGCTCCAGGAAGGATTTTGTCAGGAAGATGAAATTGATCAAATGCCTGATCTGATTATCTTAATAGGAAATGTGCACACTTTGGGAAGGATTTGGGTTAAATTACTGACAAATCCTACAAAAATTAGCAGATTCTACAAATGTGGAAAAGGTGTTATTAATCTATTTGTCCAATATTTGGCATTATTGTTCTTTTAAAGTTTTATCAACAAAAATGACTACATTATTGTGGTCTTGATTTTCATTTTCCTGATAACCAATAATGTTGAACATCTTCTCTATGGCTTAGATAGACCATTATTAACAGGAAACTAAACAGTGTAACACTACTTATTAAAATTAAGATTTTTACTCACTAAAAGATATCTTAAAACAAGTAAAAAGACAAATTAGGATCTTGAAAGAGATGTTCAAAATACACATAAATGACAAATAATATTGAGATTATATGATGAATTTTTAGAAATCAATAAGAAGACCACAAAAAACTAAAAAAAAATAGGCAAGAGTCATGAAGAAGTATTTTGCAGGGCTAGAGATAAAACTCATTGATGGTACAGCATGTGCTTGGCATGAGCAAGGCCCTGGGTTTGATCCCCAGTACCAAGTAATAAATGTATTTATATTTTTTTCATAGAATAGGAATTACATCTAGTCAATAAAAAGATTGTATTGTTGGTTTTCTATTAATAAACCAAAATACTTGAGGCTGGATACTTTATAAGAAAAGAGATTTATTTAGCTCACAGTTTTGGAGGCTGAAAGTCCAAGGTCAGACAACCCCATCTGTTCAGTATCTGGTGAGGTCCTTAGGGTTGGATGGCATCACAATGCCAGACAATGTGGGAAAGAGTTCACATGGTGAGACAGGAAGTCAGATTATTGGGCCAGGCTCACTTATTTTATTTTATTTTTTAGTTCTGGGGATTGAACCCAGAGTTTCACACGTACTAGGCAAATGCTTTGTCACTAAATCACACTTCCAACTCCAGATGTTCTCTTTTTATAACATTTTCATGGAAACTAACCAGGTTCCCATGAGAACTACATTAATTTCTTCCAAGGGACCAATGACCTGATGGCCTTACACTAGGCCCCATCTCTTAAAGGTTCCACCACTTCTCATCATTACGACAACTGGGGACCACACTTCTGCCACATAGACCTTTGTTGAAATCACTCAAACCATATCCAAGCCATAGAGAAGGTGTTCAACATTACTGGTTATCAGGAAAATGATTGAGAACACAATAATATAGTTATTTTCATTGATAAATTTTTACAAGATCAATAATGCCAAATATTGGACAAGTAGATTAAAAAAATCTTTTATACATTGCTGGTACGATTTTTAGAATTTTTAATGTTTTATCATTAACCTTCCAAAGTAGAAAAAAAACCTACTTTATAATCCAGCAATCTCCTGTAATGACAGAGAAAGTTTTAAATATGAAAGATGAGACATGCATAAGAAGAGTTTTAAACATCATTCAGCAAGAACCAAAAAGCTTCCCATCAGTAGAGAGTGGATAAATAAGTTTCAATAGTTTGCAGTAGTCAAAACAAATAAATATACAGACAATCTTAGTTATTATATCATGAGTTTAAAAAGTCTGGCACAGTGGTACATGCTTGTAATCCCAGCAGCTCTGGAGGAAGCAGGAGGATCACAAGTTCAAAGCTAGTCTTAGCAACTTTGCAAGGCCCTAAACAATTTAGCAAGACCCTGTCTCAAAATAAAAAATAAAAAGGTTGAGAATGTGGCTTAGTGGTTAAGACCCCCTGGGTTCAATCCCCAGTACGGGTGTCTTGAATTTCAGAACTCAACTGATCTTCTTGCCTCAAATTCCCAAGTAGCTGGGCATACAGGCAAATGCCACTGCCCCCAGCTTTAAGTTAATATTTTTTATCTCTTCTGGAACAATTCAAAGGCTTTAAAACACCTAAATTTCTTTTATCATTCCCATGTATTCTAATTATCTCTGTTTTAATGCTAGAAAACATTATTTCTATTGTTTTCTATATATTATTTTTATTGATTTCTTTTACCCACATACTTGTCCATTTTGGCTCTGCATTCCTTTCTTTTTTAAATTTCTTAACACATATTTTTCCAGTGTTGATGGACCTTTATTTTATTAATTTATTTATATGCAGTGCTGAGAATCAAATCCAGTGATTTACACATGCTAGGCAAGCACTCTACTGAGCCACAAGCCCAGCCCTGCATTCCTTTCTGTATTTGTGGATTTCTACCTGGGATTATTTTCATTCTGTTTGTTGAATATCCTTTAGTTCTCAGTTTTTGTTGGAAAATATATGTCCTATATTTTTAAAGCATTGCTTTGGTTAGCATTTTTGTTGGAACTAGAATTCTAGGTGGGGAATTTTTTTTTTTTTTCATTTCTGGGGATTGAATGTAGAGGACCCTTTACCATTCAGCTACTACATCCCCAACCCCTTTTTTATATTTTATTTTGAGACAGGGTCTCCTTAAATTACTAAAGCTGGCCTTGAACTTGCAATCCTCCCACCTCAGCCTCCCAAGTGACTGGGATTACAGGTATGCTCCACTGTGCCTAACAGGGACTTATTTTCCTTTTGCATTTTAAAATATTGTTCTATTGTCTTCCAGATTCCACTGATATTGTTTTACTGGATGTTCCTTTGAAGGCAGTCTGCCTTTTTTCTGACTTTTTTCTCTTTCTCTTTGTCCTTGGAGTTTAGTAATCATAGTATAATGTGTCTAGAGGGGGTTTATGGAGAGTGTTTATCCTTTTTTCCTAGAGGACTGACTTGGATCTCTGACTTTATATACTTAATAATTTTTAGGAAAATTCAAATATTACTTCTGTCTAATTGTCTTTCTCCCCTCCTGTGTCCTCTAAAAACAAGAAAACTATCAGACATAACAGAAAAATATTGCTTTTTATTCTTTTCTCTTCCTTGTTTCATTTAGGATGTTTTTATCCAAATAACATTCAGTTAACTAATCCTTCTTCCAACTATGTTTAATCTTTCATCTGAATTTCCTAGAGGACTGAGAAATTTTCAGGTAGGCTTAAATATTTATGAGGACTAGTCTACTTCTAGTTCACTCTTTACTCCTAGGATTTAGCTATTAATGACCTCAGTCTAAAACCTAGCAGATATCCCACACCCTTCCTCCCTGGGGCACTGAACTCCAGTTTTGTCCTGTTGGTCTTATGAGTCTGTCAAAAGCTTTGCTCAGCTATTTAGTCACCTCTTCCAGAATCTGCAGATGGCTAAGGAAAATACAGCTCTAAACGCCTACTTTCTTTGAGTTTCTTTCTTCTTCCTGATCATGATCTTATAATTCTTCACTGTTTTGTTATCTCTGATAATTTCAAAGTTAGAGAAAAAAAAAACCCTAACTTTGTCTAGCACCTCAACTTATTCTCAGTGAAATAATTCCAGTTGCAAAGATTGCCATTAAAGTGAACCCCCCAAACATATTTATAATCTGTTAGCTTTGTTCATCTCTGTAACAATGTTATATAAAGAGGAAAGTTAGGATATGATAAAAACAAGATTTAGGTCCATGCTTTGTTTAGGTGAATAGAGGTAGAAGGATGGATAGGTTGTCAACAGAGAGAAGATGGTTAGATAAAGGTTATTTTCAAGTCTAGCTTTTATTTCAGGTGTCAGTTCAAGTGTGCCAATTGCATTATTTGAAACAGCTAATTCACTAAGGAAATAAAAGAAAGCCATGCATAGACCAATGATAAGTAGGTGTCATGAATAATTGTTATAATTAATCTAAATCTACAAAGTGCCTTGGGTTCAATAAAAAAGAAAAACATTACATAGGGAAGGAAAAATAATCATAGTATGTTATATGGCACAAGAGGGGCTAGCACCTAAGTCATGTAAACACTGAATAGTGATCTAACCAAAATTGTTATAGAGTCAAATTTGGAGATTCAAAATTTGAATTTGTGTGGAGGAAGTAAATGATAACTAAATCCTTATCTTTATTGGGGAATCAACAGATAACACCAGAAATGGAAAAGTCAAAAGTCATAAAATAATCATATTATTTAGACCTAAGAGGATAAACAAGTATCTGCAACCAGAGTTCAAAATGGTGCCAAGGATGGTAGAGTTGGGAATGAAAAAGAAATATGATGTTTACAACAAGGATATTAAAGTTGCTTCAACCTTTAAACAGTTAGAAAATCTGCAAATTTAGCAAAAATAAAAATGATAAATTATTTTAAAGGTGTAATCAGAAATAACTAAAAATAAGAGACATATAGTAAAAAATTAATGTAAACTCATGCTTGAAGATATTTTACCTAAAACTGATCCAAAAAATTGATCTATTATTTCAGCCAATTGCTTCTCAACCAGTTCCTTTGCTATCTTACATTTTTTAAAAATGTATTTTAGTTGTTGATGGACACAATACCTTTATTTTGTTTATTTATTTTTATGTGATGTTGAGGATTGAACCCAGAGCCTCACACATGCTAGGCAAGCGCTCTACCACTGAGCCACAACCCCAGCCCCCGATCTTATAATTTTTTAAAAAATGAAGAAAGTACGTGTTGTACATCTACTTGGACTTTTATTAGATTAATAGCCATCATACGTTATCCTAAAATTCCAAAAAGAGGTTAAATTTTTATTTAGGAATCATGAACTAAAAAGACAGCTAAGATATTATTCTAATTAAAAAGAAAAGATCCATAAAAATAATTGAAAACTTATTACTAGGTAAACCAAAGACTAGAAAAGAGGTAACATTGTTAAACACTGAAAAAGTGAGGGTTTTTGCAGAATTGCTGAAAGTCCAGTTCTACATTA
Organism: Glaucomys volans; assembly: GCA_020662805.1. Lineage (NCBI taxonomy): Eukaryota > Metazoa > Chordata > Mammalia > Rodentia > Sciuridae > Glaucomys > Glaucomys volans. The sequence continues at coordinate 59,676 of JAJEJO010005227.1, forward strand.
TTTTTAGTTGCTCTTGAATTTATTTTTAATTTTCTTATTGGTCCTTTTTAGTTACACATGACAGTAGAATCTGTTTTGATATAATCATTTAGGCATGGAATATTATCTTATTCTAACTAGGATGCCATTCTTGTGGGAAAACTAGAAATCCACATGTAGTAGAATGAAATTTAACCCCTGTCTCTCACCCTGCACAAAACTCACCTCAAAGTGGATCAAAGACCTAGAAATTAGATGAGAAACCCTGCACATACTAGAGGAAAATGTAGGCCCAACATTCCAACATGCCAGCTCAGGAACAGTTCCACATTTCTGGTAGAAAATATCCTTTTGTTCAGGCATGATGAGTGGTTACCTTGGTACTGTGTCCATTAGCCATTAACCATGTGTTTTCCCTTCTAGTTACTATATGCCAAGCTTAGCACTCAAATACAACCCCCCACAGGCCTCTAATTTTACATCCAGTCTGAAACAAAAGTATTTACAACAGTAAAAGATGAATTTGCATAGAACGTTTAACCTCATATTCTTTAGTTTTGCCAGCTGTAAAATGGGAATAATCATTCAGGCTTTTTTATTATGGTTGCTCCAAACAGTAATAATGACAATCATCAAAGACAGTCACTTAAAATAAAACAAAACAAAAAATACCAGACTATTTGGTGGTTACATGTGATGATAATCACAAAGGAAAAAGTGAAGTTGAGTTTCATATCAAGGCAGGAGCAGGATTGTTTCAGCTTCTCAGAGTGTCTGCATGAGCGGGTATAACTTAGCTAAAGGGAATGAACCTTGTATATTATGTGAATAAGCACATACATATTTTAAAATCTTGTGATGTTTACTAGATACTTGCTATCAACCAGCTCCTTGTAGCACACAAAATATGTGCCTATTTTTTTGTTGACATATCCACAAAACCCTAATTTAAGAGTTTAGGTATAGCCAATGAACCAGCTGCATACAGCTCCCACCAAAATTAACAAATATAGAAATATTTTGCCAGCACCCTACACAAGGCATTGACAGGCCCCATAACATTTTTTGTTACATGTTTTGAGTGACCACATTTTAAGTTACAGGGATTACAGATCCCATGCCCATAAAAAGTTATAGCACTCCCACCCCATTAGATATTGCATTTATATCTAGCTGATTCATTTCTGCCTCCACATTGGGTAAGTAGGGAAAGAATGATGTCACTGCTCAGTGTGGCACTCAGAAACTTCTCTGCTCGGGCTCACAATTTGGGAAGTCAACTGAGCTGCGAATAGGAGGAATAATAATATATTTAATGCATTGTTTGAGGAAAGTGTACTGCTTGTGAAAAATCACCTGTGCATTTGCAGCAGTTTTTTAGTATTTTATTTTATTTTATTTTATTTTATTTTATTTTATTTTATTTTATTTTATTTTATTTTATTTTATTTTATTTTACTTTATTTTTTTGGTTCTGGGAATTGAACCCAGGGCCTTACTCATATAAAGCATGCATTGTACACTGAGATAAACCCCCAGCCCCAAGCCAGATTTTTTGATGTAGACTGACAACATTTAGCCAATTTGTGACCCAAATTAAATGTTCCTCCTTGGCCACACTCTTTTCAGCAGCTGTCATCCAGTTGGCCCTTACTACCAACTTGCTTTTGATCTGAGGCTAGATCTCCATTTAACTCTTCTTCATTGTAATCTTTCCAGTTCATCAGGTTGGTAACAATGAAGGTTAGTTTTATTTTTTAAATAAAAAGTCCCTAGATATAAAAACTACCTGCCCCCAAAATGGGACCCAAATTAGTTAGCAATCTTTCCAGTAAAATAAATGGGTGCTCAGTACAGTTTAGCAATCACTTGCTCAATATATTTGTCTTCTCAGTTTTGAAAATTATTTTACTCCCCCTTTTTGCTCAAACTTGCTTCATTCCTACTGCCCTTCCTCAGCTTTTGACCTGACAACATAACTCATTGAGAAAATAGAAGCAACTAATGTGAATTCCTTCTTTTCCCACCATCTAAACCATCAAACCTACCCACATTCATAACTGTTTGTACTCTGCCTTCCTTCCAATTCTATAAATTAGGGGTCCCTATTCTGGCCAAAAGTCAACCCTACACTGGGGCTCAAGATCCTACACTAGCACTCTCCTCTCCCCTTCTTGTGTGAGTTTCTCCTCTCCTAGACACTCTCATGATTCCCATCTTAAAAACCTGTCCTTGGCCCTACCTACCACTCCTAGCTAGAGACTCATTTCTCTTCCCCCCAGTCACTGGCAAGCATAATTTATTTTAAAAAGAGAGAAACTGAGAGGTCAATGGTCCTCAGGATTTGGACCCCTGAGAGAGCATCCATTTCCTCATCTCCTATGCTCTCCGACCTCCTCTGTTGAGATTCTAACCCCCATTACTCCACCAAAACTGCTTGTTGGGACTCCTCTTAGCAGCATGCAATCCAATTGATACCTCTTTTCTTTCCCCAAGAGCAGAGACAAAGACTTGCATGCTGATGGTTTGTTTAGGGGAAAATTCCAGGGAGCTAAAGCAAGCAGTTGCAGAGGAGAGAAAGCTAATACAAGGTACTGTTAGGGAGTTGGCTTCTGCTACAGAGTTCTTGAGACTCTAAAGAATCTTTCAAAATGCATGGTACAACTATCTACTGAGCTGATAAAGAAGAAGCATGTATCTAATGGAGTTCATTCCAGAGGGCTGTGTGAGAATTATAGGAGATAATGCAGTTAAAGTGCTGAGCACAGTGCCTGACATACAGTAAATGCTCAGTGTATGCTCATCATTGTTATCAATGCCATTATAATCATCTGCTCAATCTCTCCATTTACCAAAATACTATAATCTTCAACATTGTCAGTCAACTGCTTTCCTTTTCATGTCACTTCTTCCTCATCCTCAATTTATCTTTATTTCAACATCATCCCAATCACAATCACAATTTCAAACTCACTCACCCTATCTCACCTCATTTTTTCTCACCTCATCTCTACTTGTCTGGTCTCAGTCTGTCTCATCTCATAATTTAAGGAATTATCATGAGGTGAAGACCCTTGTAATCATCACCTGGGTCAAAAATTCTGCCCCCACAATTAGCTATTCTCTGCCTAATAGTAAACTCTTCTTCTTTTTCTTTATGATGTTATCCATCAAGTGTGCATCCTTAGATTTCATAGTGTAGTCTTACCCGATTTTTTGACAAGTCTTTTAATTTCCTCTACAATTAGTTTGTTAAAGAATCTGGGCATTTTTCTAGTATTTCCAACAGTCTAAGAATTTGTTCATGGCGAAGCACTTCAACATGGACTGTCGCCTGCACTTCTTGCAAATTATGTCCAGACACTTCATCAAATTCAGATTAGATCCCTTTCAGTAAGAAGATAGTAGGTGGTTGTCTTGTCTGTCTTCTGTAAAATCATCATTGACCAGAGGTATTAACTCATGGGGTTGTAAAAATGGTGAAATATTGAAATACTTCAGCTGTTTCATTTTCTTTATTAGCTAGAATAGTTTTTAAAAGAAATGCTCCTTTTCATCTATAGTTTGATAATTCGGTAGTACAATCCATGTAGGAAAGACTAGATAAGTCCTTGATTTTTCTTTATCAGTTTTCCAGATGAGAAATTTATTTTTTGTCATCCTCTGAAGTAGACAATTTTTTAAAATACCATAATAAACAGATGACTTTATACACACTTGATAGGTTTCAACCCATTGCAGTTCCTGTCCTTTTTGAAGCTCAAAGTGTTACAGTTTTGTCCAGAGGGAGCCTCTTTAGGTTGTCTCCTGAGTCCTTTAGACACTATTTTAATAACTTGTTAGTGTACTTACTCTCTGGTATGACATGTTTCTGGTTTATCGTAAATATTTCTTGCCTCGGTCATTTCTCCTGAAGCTCTGGTTTCCTTCAGTAGACAAGTACATATTGAGACCACCATCTGGGGAGTTGGTTATTGTTTCCTAGGATTTTCATGGAATCAGGTAAAGACAAAATACTTGAATGCATGCTACTATGTTCAATTCAAATTCATGCTTTTACCTAGCTTCCTCTATATCTCCCTTCTTCCACACCATGAACCTTGGTTCTCATAGACACAAAGAATGAAATAATTAGAATATCACATAATAATTCATTTGTTTTATCCCAACCGCATGTACAATAGTCTCAGAATAACAATTCTAATATTATCACCAGCAATTTTTACTAAAAGCAGTTCAAATCCTTTTCTGATTTTTGCACATACTTTCCCTATTCCTACCCCTTCATATTTTGTGCTGTACCATATATGCGTTGTCAGAGCATATAATTACCTTTTGATCTTTAGTCTTAGTTCTACAAGTAATTATATATTTAATGCTCACTACCAGTCCTTCTATAGATATGTTATTTTTGTTGTCTAAAACATATTCTCTAGTAGATTCCTTGAAGAAACACTCATAAGAATGACATTCTTTCAGTTCTCACTTATTGATAATAGTTTATATATGTGTAAGATATGTCTTGCTAGGTGTAATACTTTGGCGTTTTCTTTCCTTGAGTGTATTAAATTTGTTACTTCCATTTTCTCCCCACCATAAATCATTGATATCAAAATGGCCTGTCATCTAATTTTTTTGCATCTTGGGTCAATGCTCACAGTTTTTTCTTTTTATTTAAAGACTATGAATTTAAAATGTAGTTTCAAATATTTGTTTATTTTAGAAAATTTTTTTCTAAATTATATGTTTTAGTCAGCTTTTTTGCTGCTGTGACTAAAAGTCCCAACCAGCACAAGTATAGAGGAGAAAGGGTTTATTCAGGGACTCACGGTTTCAGAGGTCTTAGTCCAGAGAGGGCTAGCTCAATTCCTTGGGGCTGTATGTGAGGCAGAACAACATGGTGGAAGAGTGTGGAAGAGGGAAGCAGCTCAGATCATCAGGAAGCAGAGAGAGAGAGAGATCTCCACTTGCCAGATACAAGTATATACGCAAAGGCAGGCCCCCAATTCCCACCTCCTCCAGCTACACCCTACCACTTCATTCACCACTTGGTTAATCCCTGTCAGGGATTTAAATCATTGATTGGGTTAAGACTCTCACAACCCAATCATTTCTCCTCTGAACCTTCTTGCATTGTCTCACATGTGAGTTTTGGGGGAACACCTCACATCCAAACCATAACATTATAGTTTTTAATATTTGTGTTGTTGCCTTGTTTTGTTTTTTCTTCTTCAAGAACCTCTGTTATCCATGAGGGTGTTGTGGTACATACTTCTTGTAATCCCAGCTACTGAGGAGGCTAAGGCAGGAAGATCACAGGTTCAAGGGTGGCCTGGACAACTTAGTGAGCCCTGTCTCAAAATAAAAAGAGCTAGAAATTGTAGCTCCATAGTAGAGTATCCCTGAGTTCAATCCCCTGCATCCATGGTAAAAATGGCATCACAGAATGGAATAATTCCTTCTAATTCTATACTTTTTTTAAGGTGATCAGTCACATCAGTGTAAATGTTGGAGAGGTGATTGGGCGCTTTGTAAATCGTTGTGCTGAAATACTTTGTTCTATTTAGTGCATTAATATTATAATTGAACTTCAGCTTCTGACTTTATACTCAAGTGTTAATGAATAGACACATTTATCTACTGATTAAATAAAAATAGATTCCCACATTGATGACTGAACAGATCAGGTCTTTTGAGAATTATTACTTAAACCTTTGCCAGTATTCAACTCAATTTTCCATGTGTTTTAATGCACCATTGCTTTACCCACTGTGTTAAAACAATATTCACCCAGAACTAGAGGTTTTTAAAAAATAATTTATAAGATCTCCTTGCCAGGTCACTCTGTCAAGTATCACTTCTTAAGATCATATTATGCCTCTGATATTTTTACTATTGAAGAGATAACATTCAGTAGAATTTATTTTCATTTGGACTCCCATATATGGGATATTTTTGTTCTAAATCAAAGTATGAAATATCTTTTCAAAATAATTACAATGCCATCATTGATGGATAGATGGATAGACATATAGATATATAAATACATGATAAAGCAAGTGTAGTAAAATGTTAATGGCAGAATCTTGATAATGGCTATAGAGTTGTTAACTATAAAATTCAACTTTGCTATATGTTCAAAATACTAGAGAAAATACCATTGTAAATTTTAAGTCTCTATGAAAGAGAATGAAAATTGCCTGGGATTTTATTCTAGAAGTTCCAAATATAAAACCAAACAAAGTTTGTAAGTTATAGAAGAATTATATTTTGAAAGTTTCTTCATGTGTATCTAAGTGCATTAACTTTAACAAAATGAGAGTTTCTCAAAAACAGGTTGTATCTGTTCTTCTTTACGGAAGTTCTCTATCCAAAATAGTTTCAGGAAGGAGGTTTCCTTGATACAGGCTTAAAATAAAAGCCAAATAAAAAAAAAATTCTGGCTGACTGAGCTAGGTACCAGAAGACTCGCACAGACCGTGCTTCCTTCCCACACGCCCTTGCACTCCATGGGACTTCTGCTTCCAGCTGGCACAGGAGGGAGGTATTTAGTTGAGGGCATGGACTACAAAAAGATTTTAAAAGAATGACATAGACTTGGCCACGTGTCCCAAGAAGTGGGCCTGATCTCTCAGCAGTAGAGAAATAAAGGCCAGAAAGCAGACCCTCAGAAACTGGGCACTAGCAGGGCTGTTGCCAAGTGCCCAGAAAGTGAAGGGGGACGCCATTCTTCCAATTTTTCATGGAAATTGAGCCAACTGTGACATCTTGAAGACTGGCAACCTGAGGAACATCCAAAAAATAGCATCCCTGGCATGGACGTGGTTGTTCTCGGAGTGTGAGCGTTCGGCAGAAACCACATGGGGTTCATTCAACTAGATTCCTGGGTGGTGGCAAGGACATCTGAATCAAAAAGGAAAAGGTGGCACATGCCACAGGAATCCGCAGATTGGTGGTAGGCACATGTGAGACTCTTTCGGTGGCTCATAGAAACAAATGAGGGATTTTTTGAAATCTTGTTCAAGGGTAGATTCCTTAGGAGCAGATCCCAGGATAGAAATTCCTGTTCAAGTGATTGATTTGAGAGCTGTTCCCAAGAGAAGGGAATGAGAGAAGCAGGAAGAGGAGGTGAAGAAAGCTACCCACAAACTTGGTCTCTGCTGGAGATCAGCTTCTGCTGGGTCCCACACAGCATTTCTGGAGGGTGGACTGTATCATAGCATTGGTCCCACCTTGAGACAAATGGTTCGGTCCTGGTACTCCAAGTGTCAGCCAGTCTTGACTGACATTTCTCCCTCAAGGTTTGTGGGTGGGAATAGCTTTCCTAATTAGAGGCTCCTGAGGGCAAATTCTTTGGAGAGAAGGGAATCTGTGCCTTGTTAAAATGCAAACCATAGTAGTGAGTGTGTGTTCTAGAAAAAGGAGCTGGGTGGAGCCCCAAAAGGGATCTACCACTGCTTTATTTTTCTCGGGCAGAAGGGGGTTTGAGTTATTGTCATTTAGATATAAACATAAATGTGACTCTGATTTTACAGTCACAGGTTTGTGGGGCAGACATGAACCAAATATTGATTTTAGATTAGCTGTAAGCATGTAGACTAGTCAAAATGTTCCTGAGGTAAGGGGCAAAATGGGTTAAATGGTTTTCTTTTAGGGACTATACCAATTTGTCTATGACATTTGTAAGCTCCATACTCATAATTAGAAAAACAATTTTTACAAACTCTTTAAAATACCAAGGAGGTAGCAACAGTGTGAAAAAACAATTCAGAGTTGGCTTGCAGGGAGCCACCACTCCTGTGGCTTCATTCAAGTCTTCAAACTTATCTTGCTCTTAGTACATAAGGCACAAGTGACATTGACCACAACCTTATCACTAGTTTGCTTATTCTATCTGAGGTAATAGGGAGCTGTTGAAAGTCCTCAAACAAAGGCAAATGTCCTTAAATTAAAGTGTATCTAACCTGGTAACTCTGTGCCTGGAGGAAAGAGAGAGACAAACTAGGAGGCTGGCATCACTCAGTCTTGAGGGGGTGAGGCCTCCGCTCCAACTGCATGAGGTCCATGTCCTTCTGGGAACCTCAGCACTCCTTGCAATTGTGTGCTCAATGTTCATTTCCGCCACTCTACTTTGCACAAGAGTAAGAATCATTCTGGCCTCATCATTGCATATCCAGAGCTGGACACAGTGTCCTGCAAATCTTTGCTGAATTAATGATTTGAATAAAATAGATGGATGTAATTTGAATAATTCAGTAGATATTGGTCAAGAATAAGTGACAGATTTTGGTATGTAATAAAGGGAATGAGGTAACTTTCACACTTTGAACACAAAAGGATAATAATAAAGCAGTTGGAAGGGTAAGTTTCTATGGCTGCAAACCAAATTACCACCACCTGTTGAAATAACACAGGATTTCCGTGGGTCGTGAGGTCAGGAACAGCTAAGCTGGGTCATTTTCTCAGAATTCCACAGGCTGAGAGGAGATGTCAGCCAAGGCTGATGCTCTCATCTGGAACCTGGGGGTCTTCTTATGCTCACTTGGATTGTTGGCAGAACTCAGGTTGCTGCAGTTAAAGAACTGAGGCTATCAGTTCCTAGAGGCTGTCTTCTCCATGGCCAGTTCAAAATATGGTCATTTGCTCCTTTAAAATCAACATAGACACCTGCCTATAATTCCAGTGACTTGAGAAGCTGAGGCAGGATCGCAAGTTTAAGGTCAGCCTGGGCAACTTAGCAAGAACCTTCTCAAATTTAAAAATAAAAAGGGCTGGGGATGATTTTATCCCACTCCTCAGTATATACACAAAGGACTTAAAATCAGCATACTGTAGTGACACAGTCACATCAATGTTTATAGCAGCTCAATTCACAATAGCTAAGCTATGGAACCACCCTAGGTGCCCTTCGACAAATGAATGGATAAAAAAAATGTGGCATAACTACACAATGGAATATTCCTCAGTCATAAAAAAAAGAATGACTTTATGACTCTGCCGGTAAATGGGTGAATCTCGAGACTTATGCTAAGAGAAATAAACCAAGCCCCAAAACACAAAGGTCGAATGTTCTCGCTGATATGGGGATGCTAACACACAAGTTGGGGGCAGTAGAATAGAAGTTCAGTGAGATTAGACAAAGGGGAATGAAGGGAAGAGAGAGGGGACAGGAATAGGAAATACAGTGTAATGAATCTCTTAACTTTTCTATGTACATGTATGAATACACCAGTGAATCTCCACATCATGCACAACCATGAGACTGGGATCCTAATTAGAATACGATAAATTCCAAGTTTGTATAACTACGTCAAAATATACTCTACTGTCATGTATAACTAAAAACAACAACATCAAGGGCTGGGGATGTAGCTCAGTGGTAAAGCAACCCTGAATTAAATCCTCAGTACCCCCCCAAAAAAATTCAACAGGAGAGTGGCTTTCTTGCTTCAAATCTCTTATCTTAGGGAAGGCCTATACCCACTATTAAAGGACTCATCTGAATAGATCAGGCCCACTCAACTCAAAGTCAACTGATTATGAACCTTACTTATGTCTGCTAAATTCCTTCTCCTTTGTGTTACAGTCCCCAAGAAATAAAATTCTCAAATACCATGTCCTAGAAATGGAACAAACAATTCCCAGAAACTGAGGAGTGACCTTTAAATTAAGGAAGCTGGAAAATCCCTAAAGGCCTAAAGGTACCATCAGGAGGGAGGGACAGCTAACTGCTAATCGCTAACATCTGCTTCTGTAGCGTGGCTTGCTTGCATTGGCTGGAAACAGTGACTACACCACCCACCCCATTCACAAGTCATTTTCCCTATAAATGCTGACAACGAAGGAACTAGTGTGCAATTCCCCTCCACATGGCTTTTAGGTGTATGGGTGGTCATCGCAGGTCAGCTATAATAAAGGCTTCTTTTGGCTTTACTTGAATGGCTTGGACGATCTCGTTCTTGTCAGGTATAGCACTTTGCCCTATTCTATTGGTTTGAGGCAAGCCACAAGTTCTTCTCACAGTTTGAGGAGTTTGTGGACTTCTTGGGGAAACATTCATGGGTGCCGTCTTAGGGTCCTGCATACCACAGTAAGTCAGCTTAGTTTTTGTGGGTTTTGAGTGTTAGTGGAAGATGATAAGCTAATAACAAGTGAAAAGTCAAAGTAGGGCTTGTGAGTTTGACAGTTGGTATGAGAGAAGGTACATCATACAGAGAAGAAAAAGGGCAAAAGACACTCATAGTTTGGGGAAGATGTTTAATATTTAAGGAAGAAAGAGGACCTACAGAAGTAGAGAAAGATCAGCAGAATGTAAGACAGACACTGATAATGAACTGTCCTGTAAATGGGAAGGAATTTTAAGACTGGTGTGATTGACAAGAGTCCATCGTAGAAACCATCGAGGAAGATGTTAGTGAAGCCACCCCCGTGATTATGCAGGGACCTTCAAGAAAGCTGTCTAGAAGGAGGCCCCTGAGAGCCCCAGTCAGTAAAGCGCATGGCCAACCAAGCTCTCACTGCTTCTCAAAGAGAATGAGCTTCCCAGGCCTTTTGACTCTAGCTCCACCTACACAGGGCTTTCATCCTGGGAGGCTTGAGGTGGCAGGACCATTCACATTGGCACTGGCTGCCTTTGGGCTATTCTGTGCAAGGCAAAATGAGACTTTAAGCATGAAACACAAGTAATCTCCCAACTTGGGGGAATCTAAGGTAGGGAGTCTTTCTGCTCTGAATAATTAAAAATGGATGCTTCTATTTAGTTGTGTGAGTTGAATTTTTGAATGACTAATACAAATCTTTGCTTGGTTTCTTTCTGGCCAGGCTTCATTTCTTTCAAGCCAGGAGCCCAGCTGCCCTCGCTGTTTTGCAAAGATCAAGTAGAATTCTGAGGAAATGAAATAGTAGGAAGGATTAAGCAATTGTTGGACCCAAGACAGACATTCTGAGACTCTTGAAATAACTGGCATTGCAACGAGGTATCATTAATCAAATGCAGTATTGCCATATAGAGGCTTAATTTAATTCTAATGTAATAAATCCATAAAATAAGACAGTTTCTCTTTACCTTACCTTCTCTGCTTTCATTCAAAAAACCAACCTGAAATTATTTTTATTATGAGAGTTATGTAACTAACAAGAACAGTACAAAGAGTATTAGGCATCTGATTCTATCAGTATGGCAATAATATCAACGGGTCTTCTTGTCTCTCACTTCCATTATTTGTTACAAATATTAACTTCCATCACAGAGCAATTAGCATATGCAATTTCGCCATCTTTTTTTTCTTTCATCATTTATCCCATGTAAGTTCCTGGATATAAATCTATGTGTTAAAAAAAAAGATTAAAACCTCGAGTTCTTAGAGTTTATAATCATATCTTGTAGCCTGCAGTGTGTTCATCTAACATTTTAAATGGATTTTTCCACCATTCTAAAGCAACAGTTGTAAGTGCTTTGCACACTGTTGTAAAGTGTATTTCATGGCTCACCAGGCTTTTCTGTCTTTAACTTTCTAATATATGTAGTTTGATTAAAATTTTTGGCTGGTTGGGATGAAGAGGAAGAGATGGAAATTGCTCTTAACGGAATCTCCAGTGTGCCTAGGATTATAATTGAAGCAGAAATGATCATCTTGCTCTGTGGGAAGTTAGAGAAAGGCTTTGTTCCATTTTTACATGGGAGATCATCTGGTATTGTAACCTAGACACCTAAGCCCACTCCAGATTCAAAGTGTGCCATTTATAAACATGCATGCCAAGTTTAAGATGCCCTTTTTGAATGTTTGCATATAATTTGAAGCTTGCAATGCCAAAGTAAAATACAGCCTCCTTTGTATTGGATTCCCCACATGTGTGTGCAGTGCCTCTTTTCTCTGACGTTACTTGAATAGACAAAGCCGAGTTTGACATGGTTCAAAAAGAGAAATGTTTCTCAGCCCAACTGAAATGATTGCTAGGTATACACTGCCAACTTCATTTTCCCCTGCAGAAATGTACATTTTTCCCTATTATAAAATGTACTCATAATAGAAATGAGACAGTTCCCAGGAGTGTGGTTATCCAAAGGTAATCTCAACCCAATCTGATTAGAGACAAGTGGCTCATGCCTCAAAATGCTCCAGGGTATGATTATTTTATGATAACCATACTCTGTATCATGTCTTATTGATTAACTAATAAAGCGTCAGCGATGCTATTTAGAAGAAAAGCTGAGAAGCCAGGGGGGGATAACAGGTTCTTGAAAGGAAATCACTCTTTCAAAAGACCCAAATTATCTTGTTTGTCCCCCCTCTTATAATTTTGGGTGCAGCATGAAATCACTTGCCTGTTTTAGTATCTCTTTGCTAATTAATTTGTTAAATTTGATGCAGTTACCCTAGATTTAGTTGTGTCTCTCTGTTGTGAATCCTGACTATGAGAGCAAAATGACATTCCTTTAGAGAATGCTGTACTTTGTTCTCATCTTCCAGATAACTTAAGGTCCAGAGAAATCAAGATAGAACTTCAAAAATACAGTAACCGGCTTGCCTAGTGTAGTCATATGCTGGTCACGTCACCTAGCATTGGAATAAGAAGAGCATGTGACTACGAGGCAAGTATTTTGCAGCTAGAGTAGCTTTTGGACTTTCACACAATATCCTCATCATTCCCAAAGACTGTGACAACACATCTATAGAGAAAGGTGGGGTGAGGGAATTGAAGCAATTACCATAGGTGACTCAATTTAACAACCCATTTTGTCATAATTACTTTATGTTTTCATTGTAAATATAAACTTATGGCCTGAATTACTCAGTCAGGGCTTCAGTATTCCATTTCCTCTTACTACATAGACACAGCCAATATATTCAAATTGAAAAATGTTCTACAAGTAATAGTGTCCATTTCTAGGTCTTGGTTCTATATCTTTTTTTAAATCAAATTTGGCTCCCTGAGAATAGAATCCATTCAGTTCTAGTATAATTGGTCAAGAATTACCAGATGCTGGAGTCAGGAAGCCTGTTTCACTGTTCAATCTGTCTCCTTGGCTATGCATTATTGATGTGTCTGAACAGAATAACACTTTGAGAAGATATACATAGGGTTAGCTTAATTTATACACGTCTGCTGTAAGTCTCCCATCATTCACAGAGCCAGTGATATTTTTATCTTCAAAATCCAAACCTGCTAGAATGGAATTTCTGTTAATTTCCCACAGAATGTTTCACCAGAACCTTCATCTCTAAGATCTAAGTTGAGTGTTTGTCACAGAACCCACTCAACTGCTTCCCAAGGGTCTTAAAACCGATCCAGCTGATCACTTAACTCAGTCTTCCTATTCACCCAGAGCTGCTTCTGTCCCTTTGTGTATCAGGGTTTTACAGCACATCTCTTCTCTCCTATGATAGCACTTTATTTTTCATCAGAACTTTTGTTTGTGTTGTCTGTCTGTCTCTGCTAGGTGGACACACTCCCTCTAAATTCTCTTTGGCAATCTCATTCAGCGAGCATGAAGACTCTGCCTTCCAGGCTCTTGCAATTAAGGGAGTGTGGAAACTCCAAAGACAGGATGGCATTTGTCCTGAGAAGAGTTGTCCAAGAGCAGCTTTCCCTCCTCTTCCCCTGCAGGGCAAAGAGTCAACCACTGTGCTGGTTCTGCTCTTCTCAGACATGACCCGAGACTGTCTTCCTTTTCAACATAGACGAGTAATGGGTGACATTCTCATATTTTCCTCTTCTGCTTTCACTTACTCGAGGCTTTTGTTTGTTTTGTATAATGAGTGGGAATAACTTTGGCATATGAAAACATGAAAGATGTTGTATGTCCTCTTGTCCTCTTGATCTTCTCATTTCTGTGTCTCTGGCTATCCTTTTGGGCTTCATTGTTCAATAATCCCCCATTTAAGTTAGTACAGGCTAACTTTTGCTGCAGTAACAACCAACTGTAATATTATAGGGCAAAAAAACCCCATTTTTACTCACTTTAGAGATCGATCATTAGTGGGAGAATGGAGTCTCCTCCACAAGCCTTACTTTAATAACCAGGCTATAGGAACATTGCTATACGCTAGCAGGAGAGAGAGAGAGAGCTCTGAAGAGTCAAGTACTGATCGAACTGATGCATATCACTTCTGCTCCCAATTGCATTGACCAATATGTTGCACATGGTCCGTCCAACCAGGATTACCAGGAGTGACAGACAGTAAAGGATTGTCATTTTCCAGAATGGAGAACTGAAAATACTTTTTTTATTTAATTCTTAATTTTTTTTAGTTACACATGACAGTAGAGTGTATTTTGACATATTTTACATACATAGAGTATAACTTCCCATTCTTGTGTTTGTACATGATGTGGAGTTATATTGATCTTGTATTCATATGTGAACATAGGAAAGTTATGTCCAATTCATTCAATTGTCTTTCCTATTTCCATTCCCTCTCGCTTCCTTTCATTCCCCTTTGTCGAATCCAAAGTACTTCTATTCTTCCCTCCTCTGACCTCTTATTGTTTGTTGGCATCCACATATCAGAGAGAACATTAGGATTTTGGTTTATGGGATTGTCTTATTTCACTTAGCATGATAGTCTCCAGTTCCATTCTTTACCAGCAAATGCAATAATTTCATTCTTCTTTATTGCTGAGTATTATTCCATTGTGCATATATGCCACATTTTCTTTCTCCATAAGAACTGAAAATACTTGATGAACAGCATGAATGGCCACCACATGCCCTCAACTGAACAATGGAGACACCTTTATCCAACTTATGGAGAAGCTTATTAGCTGCTTCTGCTAAACTATCTAATAAGTCCTCTCTACATCTCAGAATTCAGACTAGGAAGGATATTTTAATAAAAATTCAAGACTTGAGCATAGATTTATTACTTTCGTATTGCTGCATTAAAAGTACTCCAAACTTAGTGGCTTAGCAACAACACATATTTATTACCACACATTTCCCATGGATCAGAAATCTGGATTTGGGTGAGCTGGGTCTTCTGCTCAGGGTCTCACCAGGATGAAATCAGTTGTCCTACGTGAGATTGAGGTTCCTCTTTGAATCTCACTGGCTGTGGGAGAATTCATTTCCTTGTGGTTGTTGAATTCCCCCTACCTACTTCTGGCTAGCTGTTAGTTGGGAACCACTCTTAGTTCCCAGAAGCTGCTGTCAGGTTCTTGCACATTCCCTGTCCAAAAGGAAGCTCACAACATACTTTTTTGCCTCCACAATACCAAAGGATAAATCTCTCCCACTTTTTATTTCTCTCACCTCTTGTAAGGGCTTTCCTGATTAGGTCAGGCCCATCCAGGATAACCTGTCTTTCAAGTAAGTAGAAATCAACTAATTAGGCATCTTGATTACAGCTATAAATTCCTTCTTCCATATGACAGTTTAATTATGAGAGCAGTACCCCGTTGTAGTCACAGGTTCCTCTCACATTCAAGGATGATTATACAGGGCGTACATGCTAGAAGAAGGGATCTGGAGGGTCATCTTAGAATTCTGCTATCAGAGACACAGAGGGACCACATCTGTGCAATTAGAAGCTCGCCTTGAAAGCTGATTGGTTTAGCGGTGTTTAGGACCATTCTAATAGCTGACTTTATAGAATAATTTGTTGGATTGTTCAATGAATCAAGTTGCAAGGCAGAGAGGAGAGGAGTGACGTGAAGGGAGTGGCCTTGGGGCTGCAGGTAGAGAGCCACGTGGCAGTGTGGGTGCCACGTGTGAGTCAGATCAGCCTCCAAGTGCTGAACTTCCAGCTCACACCCAAGTGTCCCACTGTCTGCTCATGATAAATGTGACTGCCAGTACCGGTGCATGTCACCGTCTCCCTTTTGGTTTCTTGGTAGGATTCACTTCTGGAAACAACACGACTACACTCCGCAGAGAACATTTGTTGTCCAGCTTCTTGTTTAACTGCCTAAAATGGCTCATTATTCTATAATACGTGCAGGATTGCCCAGAAGTAATTTTCCTTTTATTTTTGCCCACAAGGTGGAAAATTAAGGATGAAATACAACTTTATTTTTGCTTTTCCCAGAAGAGGTGACAGGGTAGTTTTTTCTGCCTGTTTTTCTACTTGCAATGAAATATTATTTTGGCTATAACTGTTGATTCCTTCTTCCTATTTTGGCAAATTTTGATGTAGAGAGTCTCCTGCCCTTGTTTATACCCAGGGCTACATCCCAGGGTCCTGGGGGATGGAGGTCATTCCCTGCCCTAGAGCATTGGGGCCTGATCTGCCTGTCCCCACGCTCAGATGTGTCTTATGCATTCGTGCTTTTTTCTCTGAGCAGGGAGACTTATTCCCAATCTCTTTGTCGTGTCTGCTCCAGAAATACCACTTCTCTTACTGAAGAAATGAAGGGGCTCTAAGGAAGGCTTGAGCGTGGCTGGTTTGGATTTTCTGTAGTCTTTACTATGAACGCACTAGTGAAAACATGGACCAAGGAAAACGCTGTGCATTTCAAAAGGTTTTTTCTTTATTTCATTATTTTCCATCTTGTCCTGACCTCATTTTTATCCATTACAGTGTGTGGAAAAGTTCACGAATTTAATAATAAGGAATCACTTAGGTCCACTTTTACAGACCTTTTCTTCTGTTTAGATTTTGGTTTTGTTTTAATAGGATAGCTGTTAACTGGTGGCGTGGGGAAGAGCATTCATTACTTTTGTGGTGCTGGGGATTGAACCAGAACCCCACACATGCTAGGCAAGTGCTCTATCACTGAGCCACATCCCTAGACATTCTTCTGTTTACATTTAACATCATTTTGTGACCAATACCTAAGATGAACTAATTTGGTGGGGAAGTGGTGTTTTGGTTTTGGTTTTTCCAAGTAAGAAATTTTTAAAGAATACAGGGTCTTGAAACATACATTCAGCATATAGTCAGTATTCATTCAGTACAAATTCTTGGATGGGCACTATAAAGTGTATACACTGCCCTGGACATTTGGGACATATAAGAAAGCTTGGGTCTTTGCCCTCAAGGAGAAAAACTGATGGAAGGAACATAAGCTTACAATCAGGCCAGAGTGTGAATCCTTGTCCTGCCACCTGCTGGGTATAAAACTTATGTATATTCCTTGCTTCTCAATTTTAGTTTCCTGTCTGAAAATTAAATATAATAAACCCTATTTCCTGATATTGTGAACCTTTAAAGATTCTAGTTATATAAAAATATACATCATGACCACGTTGGGATTATCTAAGGAATTAATGAGTCATTTAATGTTTTAAAAATTAATAAATTTAATCTAACTAGTAACCAATAATTAGAGAAAACCCATGTGGTTATCTCAGCAGATGTAGAATAGGTATTTGAAAAACTTCAGTATTTAATCATACTGAGAACTCTCAACCAAATCTTACAGCCTTCCTTTACTTGATAAAGTGCCTACCAAAAACCTAGTTAACATCTTTATTAATGATGGCATCCATTTAAAATGATAAAAGTCACTTATTACCACCTCTGAAATTACTAGCTGACTAGGCAAAGCATATAAAGAAAGAAAAGCCCCAGAATTTAAAATAAGAAACATGATGGAGGGTGTGGCCACCTGAAAGAGAACCCAAAGCAACCCATATGCAAATTATTGAGGTTCCTAAGAGGTTCCTGAGGTTCCAGATTGGTTTGAAATATAATTGTTTCATAAAATCTATTTTATTTTTAATACTCCAGCAACAAATAGTTGGAAAACATATTTTTAAAGATTTTCATTTATAAAGAACCTAGAAATAGCCAGGCGTGGTGGTGCATGCCTGTAATCCCAGCTGCTCAGGAGGCTGAGGCAGGAGGATGGCAAGTTCAAAGTCAGCCTCAGCAACTTAGTGATACCGTAATCAGCTTGGCAAAACCCTGTCTCTCAATAAAATACAAAAAGGGCTGGAAATGTGACTCAGTGATTAAGTACCCCTAGTTTCAATCCTCAATACAAAGAAAGAAGAAGAAGAAGAAGAAGAAGAAGAAGAAGAAGAAGAAGAAGAAGAAGAAACTAGAAATTAATTCCGCAAAGCTTTTACCAGGAAACTATGGAAAATTTGGTGTGTTTGAAGTCCTTACCCAATTTATGTTCCAAGATAAATAACTAGGATCCTACAGTTGGGCACAGTGGTGCACACTTGTAATCCAGCCACTTGGGAGGCTAAGGCAAGAGAATTGCAAGTTCCAGGTCAGCCTGAGCAGCAACACGGAGAGACCCTGTCTCAGAATAAAATTATAAAAGAAGAGTTGGGGATGTAGGTCAGTGGTAGAGTGTCCCTGGGTGGTTCAATCCCCAGAACAACCAAGAAAAAAAAGAAAGAAAAGAAAAATTATAATCACTCAAATTACATGCATATCCTCAACTCCTTTAATGGTTATATCTAACATCTTCTTTAACCTGTACCTACACCTGTATGACTGTGGCTGGAAAAAAAATAACACAAACATGCTGAATGGTTTCACTTTAAATTCAAGGTTGCTAATTTCCACTGAGCCCTACTAATGCCCTGCGTGTATTCTGTTTCTGTATTCCTTTTTGTATTCCTTTCTCTTAGACTTATGTCTTCAAAATGGATCAATGAACACAGAATCATGATATGATCCAGCAATTCCACTTCTGAATATAAAAAATAGAAAGAAGGGACTTGAATATATATTTGTGTACCCCTGTTCATAGCAGCATTGTTCACAATTGCCAAAAAGTGGAACAACCCCAATGTCCATCAATAGATGAATGGATAGCCAGGGGCACTGGTGCACATCTGTAATCCTAGAGACTTGGGAGGCCAAGCCAGGAGGATCACAAATTCAAGGCCAGTCTCAGCAACTTAATGAGGCCCTAAGTTACTTAGTGAGACCCTGTTTCAAAATAAAACGTAAAAAGGACTGGGGATGTGGCTCAATGATAAAGCATTCCTGGGTTAAATCCCCAGTACCAAAAAAAAAAAAAAAAAACCAGATGAGTGGATAAACAAATTGTGGTATGTGTGAGTATGTATTGGTGTATGTTAAAAAAAATGAATGGTTCATTACTGGGTAATAAACACTATTGCAGTTCAATCTCTAATTCTTTGATTTGTAATTAAACTGAACTAAGACAATTGCTAACTGATATTTCATTCAAAATAATTTTGATAATAGATATAAAATAGGTGTTCTAAAAAGTTTTTGATGATTTCATGATTTTTAATAAATAAACTCAGAAGAGTTTCAAAAATCTATAACTGCTTTAGCAAACTCCTTTCCCCAACTGGTACAATAAACAAAATTACATCCTTTACAATGATTTAAATTTATGATGGAAACATTTTAGATGTCACCTTAAAATACATCAGAAATATCATTTTTCAAAATTACTTTAGAAGGCACACAAACCCAAAAAGTTTGATGATTGCTGAGCTAATTGAGTGCTTCCTATTTTTTCCTTCTCATAATCTCAACTTCTCCCACATTCTATCAACACATGACCTTGCTTTCTATTGCACTGAGAAAATTAAAGCAATTAAGTGAAAAGCCCCACAAACCACCTGCCACATCTGCAGGCCTATTAGCATCTGTACCTGCTCCCTCCTCCAGCCTTCCACTTCCTAGAGATAAACTCTCCAAGCTGTCAACTAAGCCCAAGTCCCTCCTTGGGTCCCAGGCATCCTCCCTTCTCGCCTGTTCCAGGGGATTGCCCAATAATTCATCTCTCTCTTGCTTCAACTATTTTTTTACCCTTTTTACTGGATCATCCCTATCAGTATACAAATGTGCTGCCATTTTCTTTCATTTTAAAAATAATGACAATAGAGCTAGAGGTGTGGTTCAGTGGTAGAATGCTTGCCTAGCATGCAAGAGGCCTTGGGTTCCATCCCCAGTACAGCAAACAAAAACACAACCACCACCATCTGTTTTGATCTACTCCTGCCACCCATCCCTTTTTAATTTTATAATTTATGGCAAAATTCCTTGAAAGAGGTGTCTATCTGCAATTCTTTCTTTTTCTCTCATACCCACTTCATGACTCTCTTGGAGGCTAACAGTGACCTCTTCTTTGCCATGTCCAGCAGTCAGCAGACACACCTCCACCTTCTAGACTTGTCAATAGTGTGTGGCACATTTAACAGTCTCTCCAGGAAACAGTCTCGCCATTTGACTTCTCAGACACCACTCCGTCCTGGAGTTCCCTTCTGGGTGCTACTTCTCTGTCTCCCTTGCTGACCCCACCTTACCTATCTGTCCTCTAGGAACTAGAATGTCCCAGACTTCATTTCTGGTTCTCTTCAAAATTTTTGTCTGCATGCCTTTCCTTGTCATCTCATCCAGTAATGGTTGATTTGTTTGTTTGTTTGTTTGTTGGTACCAGGGATTGAACCCAGGGGCACTTAACCACTGAGTCACATCCCCAGCCCTTTATTTTATTTAATTTATTTATTTTTTGAGGCAGGGTCTCACTAAGTTTTTCAGCCAGTAATGAATGTAATAAATGTCATCTTATCCACTTGCTTCTGTATCTTCTCTTTCCCTTCAGATCTATTCTTTACCTTTTTCCACCCTAGTCTCTACCCAAGAATTGGGTTGCATGTACTTTAGCAACAGGCCTTCATGCCTTTGGGTTTCTGACTGGTTGTAGCCAATGGTGAGTGGGGGCCAGTTAGTAAGGTAAAAAAGAAGAGTGACACTGGGGTTTTATTTCCCTGGCTCCCTCTGTGTGAAGACCCTTAATCAATGATGATTCCTCCAAGGCCTCCTTTACCTAGCTCTCTGCTTCCAAGTTCCTATAAGCCCTGCCTACCATGGACTTTGGTATTTAAAGTAAAACACCTTGTGTTTCCCTACACCTCCTCCTCTAAAAATAGGTCCTGTGTAAATACTCCTCCTTAAATGTTCCTAATTTGAGTATTCCATTGTCCCCTGTTGGGATCTTGAACAATATGCTGCAGATGACTTCCAATTGTCTAGTTTCCTTTAGAGTCTCCCTTTTGAACTCCAGTCTTCTCTAACCAGTAGGCTATAGAAGATCACCTCTGAGATATCTAACACAAATCTCAAACACGCTTGTATCAGGCCAAGCTCCTGGCATTCTCTCTCCAACCTGTTTGTCTCCCATCTTTCCCATGTCAGTCAATGGCAGTGACGTCCTTCCTGCTGTTTTGGTGTGTCTCCTGGTCTAAGGAGCCTTTGCCTTCTCTCACACTTCACAATGAATTTGTCAGTAAGTCCTAGTGGTGCTACTTTCCAATGGTCATTGCTCACCACTCCATTGCTTCTACTTTGCTACTACTCCATCTGTCTCATCAGGATTACTGTAGGAGCCACACAAAAGCCTCCCTGCCTCCTCCCAGACCCACTTTCCTTGGTTCTCAGCACAGTGACCAAGGTTGTCCTGCTACAAGGAGTTAGAACCCATCACTCCTGAGCTGAGCAGAGGGTTTCCTCTGCTGAGTGGGGCCCTCAGGGGCCCTCCCTGAGTCTCCTCCAGGTCTCATCTGTAATTCCTGCTTTTGTTGTCCCCTCTCTAGTCATCCTGGACCCCCTCACAGCTCTTCAAACAGGCCTGAATAAACCTGCATGAATCTGGTGTCACTCTGCTCAGTAGGCTCTGCCCACAGCAGGCGCTTGATTGGTTTCCTCACTCCTTCAGACCCTACACTCCTTTATTTTTTACTTATTTAATCTTTATGTTTTTTTTTTTTTTTTTTTTTGTCTTCTTCCTACTAGAATGCATGCTCCATCAGGGCAGAGGTTTTTGCCCCTTGGAATCATGTCTGGTGCAGAGCAATTGAATTTTGAAACAATGAAAACATAAAAAAAGACCTAAATAGATGGAGATACAGTGTTTTAATGGATAGAAAAACTTAGTATTATAAAGATATCAGTTGTCCTCAAGTTGATCTACAGATTCACAATTTCATTGAAAATCCCAGGAGTTTGCCAAAGAATTTGATAAATTGAATCTTAACATATATTGATGAGCACAGCCTAAGGAGAGCTATGCACTCATAAAGAATAAGTTGGGGAGATTTGACCTTCTACATATCAAAAAATTTTCAAAAACCAGGTATGGTGGTGCATGCCTGTAATCTCAGCAATTTGGGAGACTAAGGCAGGAGGATCGCAAGCTTGAGACCAGCATGGGCAACTGAGCAATATCCTATCTCAAAAATAAAAAGGCCTAGGGATGTAGCTCATTGATAAATCACCCCTGGGTTTAATCCCCAGTACCTAGCCCCCCAAAAAGAAAGAGAACTTTTTCATAAAGTTGTGTTAAAACATTCAAGGTAGTATTGGTTCAGGACTGTACAGATTGACCATAGAACAAAATGGACTAAAAACTGACCTACAAATACAGAACCCTATTATAAGACAGAGGTAACATTGCAATCACAGAGATATCAGAAAGGGTATTCAACAAATCATGCTGGGACAATTGATTATTCACATGGGGAAAAAAAGTGAAATTGAATTCCTATCTCATACCATACATACAATTAATTCTAGGTGAATTAAATAGCAAAACTTTAATGTTTTAAGCAGAAAATGGAAGATCATATTTTCATGACTTTGAGATAAGAGAGACCTTACTCAAAAAGACCCCCCAAAAAGTGCTAACCATGAAGAAAATACTTATAAATCTGTTTGCATGAAAATGAGAAACATTTGTTCATTGAGAGACATTAGAAAGAAAGTGAAAATATAAATAACAAAATAAAAGAAGATATGTGAAACAAACATAACTAGCAAATGATTATTATCCAGAATGTATAATAGACCCCTAAAGTCAATAAAAAAGTGTGAACATCCCAAAATTAAAATGGGCAAAGGGCTTGAAAAAACTTTCTCAGAAGCAGAAACATAAATGACCAGCATGCAAAATGATATGCTTAATTTCATTGTAATTAGAAAATTTCAAAAATTCAAATTTGCAATGTAAATTACTAGATTTTTTATTTCATTAACATCATAAAACAAGTGTGAGCACAGATGTAGAACAAATGGAACACTCACATTCTGTTGGTGGAAATGTCACTTAGGCCATCACGGGGAAGACAATTTGGTATTAACATCTAAAGGTGAATATTGGTATGTGTATCAGACCTGTTCAGGAATGTGGATAGCACATTGTTTATAATCACAAAAATCAAACCATCACCCTTAAAGAAATACAATTTTAAGGAATTAGAGAGGACTTAAATGTCCACTGACAAAATGAACAGATTTATTTGTATGAATAATATTTATTATTAGCATTAAAATTGTACATATCATATTCATACAATAGATTTTATATCAGTAGAAATGAATGAACCACGGCTATATGTGGGCTTTCTGCTTAGTCCTACTGGCCTGTGTTGCTCATCACGCAGTGCCCGCCTTGGACAGTAGTCAGCATGGTCACAATATGGACTTTCAGCACAGTGCCATCTGCCTTCCTCTTAACTCAGCTTCTGACTCATCTTGCCTTGCCTCCATTGACCAAATAGTCCCAAAGCAGGCTGTAGGAGAGGAAATAGGAGGATTCCAGAACAGTGTTAGGATTCTGTTAGGAAGAGGAAGGAGGGAATGGATGCTGGGTACACAGGCACTGTCCACTACTGCTACTGTATGTTTCTGTGTCTCTTAGCATACTGCAAACTCTTTGAGGGAGGGACCATGTCATGATCATTTGCATCCCCCTCCCCAACACTATACCTGGCACATCTTAAACATTCCAGAAGTATTGAACAAAAGATTAGCTTAAGAAAGACCCAACTGGGCTGAGGCTAAAACTCAGTGGTAGAACACTTGCCTCACATGTGTGAGGCACTGGGTTTGATCCTCAGCATCACATAAAAATAAACACATAAAAAGATCTTGTGTCCATTTACAACTAAAAAAATTATGACTGAAAAAATATTAAAAAGAAAGAAAGACTCAACTGGTTAGACCTTCAGAAACAGACCAACTGAAACTGAAATCAGGTCAGGAGCCTCTTGCTAGAACCAACATCCTCACTGGGGAGACTCTTGTGGACACAGAAAGACGAGAGAGAGGACAAATAAGGAAGTAGAAGTAGTGGAGGGGCTACTTGGAATGGTACAGCAGCTGGTCAGGTGCAAGAGCCTGCCCTGGGGAAGTGAGCTAAGGTGACAGGACCAGTGGACACTGTTGCCTTCTAATGAAAGGGTCCTGGACTCTTCAGCGGTGACTCCATAGTAGGGCGGTGTTTACCTGATCTCTTAAAAGCACAGTAGAAGTTTTTGTTCTCCAGTTACCCGGGCGTGGAGCATGGCTTGCCATCCAACTGGAACAGATTTTTGGCAGCAGTGCCTTTCAGTAGCATTTTCCAGTTTGCCCCCTGCTTGAGCCAGCCGCTTACTGGACAGGCTAGGGTGACACCTCAGTGCTCATGCACAGGCCCACAGACTCACCACTTCCAGTGTTTCACACTGACTACTTTACGCACCTGCATCTGAGGAAGAATGGGGAACTCAGAGAAACCCAAAGTTTTCCTGACTTATGGTCAAAATGCTAAGATTTGGTCCCAAGTATTTCAGGACCAAAATAGGCCCTCATTCCTGCCTTCATTTCAGAGTGACCACATGCAGTTATAAACTCTTCATTACATAAAGGCTCTAGCTGAGGGGCACTGGGGGCCGAATTCAGATTGCACTCTGCTCTGTTGCTAAGCCTGGGGATGGGCTCCATCCTGCACAGCCAGGGTGGAGGGGGCCCTTTTCTTCTCACGGAGGCACCTACTGCTTGCCAAGCCAGGACTGTGTCTGCCCAGAGGGGCCCCTATGTCCAACGGGCAGAGGTCCAGTATTCCCTTCTGATCTGGTCCCTAGGATGAAACTAGAAACCTTGGGTAGATTTGAGAATGTTCTTGCCCCAACAGGAAGTACGCCAGAGGCTTTCTTACTGGCAATGAGACCACTGGAGATACTTGTCTTCCTTGATCCTGTTCTCTGCCAGCTTCCCATTTCCCTTCCTCCAGAAGGGCTGGGATCTTGGCCTATCTTCCTGGCCAATCTTCCAGGCCTTGTTCACGAATATCTGCATCTTCCTGGCTACTGTCTGCAGAGCATCCTCTGACCCCTTGATTACTCTGCTCAGTAGGGACTGTGTCTGCTCATCCTGCTCCCTGCCTGCCCCCTGGCCCCTCGCCTGGCAGTTTCCTGGCTCACAACTTAGCCCTGAACTTCCTTTTGTTTGTGCCTAGGCTCCTGCCTGACACTATCCCTGAAGGCTGCCAGACCTGGCACTCAATCTTGATTCTGGGCTTCAGAACGTAAAGGCTTAGAGCAGACAGCAGCCTATGATCTGGACAGAAGGATTGTTGTCCACGGGTGGAGGGCCTCTGTCCAGCTCAAGAAGATTTTTTTTTTTTTGCGGTGCTAGGGATTGAACCCAGGGCCTTGTGCTTGCGATGCAGGCACTCTACCAACTGAGCTATATTCCCAGCCCAAGAAGATACTCTTGAGCATCTAGACTTGACTTTCTGGGCATGCTCTACCTACCCTCTTTACAGGTGGTCAATTGGACCTTCCTGGTTCCACACTCACTCCCCCCCAGTCTTCTGCTCAGCAGCCACAGAGTTCCTTTCACTGTTGTCTATATCGCATCCCATTCCTCTTTCTAGATGATTGGTCTCAGCACTGTTTTTGGCAGTTTGCTCCCAGCCTCTCAGTAACATCCCTCATAGCTCAACCCAGCTCCTAACATCCTCCCAGCCTTAACGCACACCACCCCCAGTTCCCCTCTTCCTCCTTCCCTCAATCCACAGCCTGCTTTGGGAGTGGGGTCCAGAGACTGGTTGATGGGCTAGAGCAACAGGAGTCTGGAGCTAGATGGAAAGGAGGGCAAGAAGTGTGCTGAAACCCCACATTGTTGCTGGAATGACTGGCCGTCCTCCTGTTGGATCTGAGTGGCCTGATGTGTCAGACATGAGACACTCAGGCCTGGACAGGAGGCCAGGGTTGAGAAGGAATCAGAGACAAGGTGGATGGACTAGACATTTGTGTCCCTCCCACCGAAGTCATATGTTGAAACCCCAATCCTCAATGTGATGGTGTTTGGAGCGGGGACCAGTGGGAGGTGATTAGGGTTAGATGAGGTCATGAGGGTGGGGCCCTTAGAATGGGACTAGGGGCCTCAAAAGAAGAGGCAGAGTCTACCTCCCTCTGTCTCTGAGTGCATGCACCAAGCAAAGGCTGTGTGAAGGCACATGAGAAGGTAACCATCTGCAAACTAAGGAAAGAACCCCCCACAGACACGGGCCCTGCTGGAACCTTGATCTCGGACTTCCCAGATTCTAAACTGTGAGAAAATAAGAGTGTTTTAAAGCCACACATCAGTGCTATTTTGTTATGGCAGCACACATTAAGACACAAGGGGAGAGGATCCTGACAAAATTCTGGAGAAAGAGGACACTTTGAAAAATGAGCTCTGGTCCCACCCTGTCTGCTGCTCCTTCACCTCCCATACCCTGTTGGCTGGAATTCTTGAAAAGATCAGCTTCCTTTCCCCCCTTTAATTCTTCTGACCACCAACTTGCTACAATATACCCTTCAATTTGGTTTCCAAAACTCAGCACCAGGTTTGCCTCAGTCACCCTGGCTGCACTCAGCCCTTTCCCTGCCCCTCTGCTCTCCTGAAGGTGCTCCTGGCATTCAGTTGCACCCCCAGGGACCTGGCTCCAGTCAGGCACAAGCACCATCAGGAAAGGGGTCTTTTTTTACCCTTCCTTCCTGTTCTCCATAGCACCTCACATGACTCTGGGCATATGTCACGTGATCAGTCGATGTTTAATTGACTGATAGATAGATTAATTGTAGACACACTTTATAAGTGTACTGTATGGATCCCTTGCACTAGAATCTTATTGAGCGTTTTCTAAAATGCAGACCTTGTACTTCAGCACGCACTTAATAAATCAGAATTTTGGGGAGCAGAACTCAGGCATTGGCATTATGGTGGATGAAAAATGACCACAAATCCTTTGACACTTCTTCCATTAAGAAGCAGGGTCTGTTTCTCTGGCCCTTGAAACTGGAGCGATGCTATGCCCATTCCAGGCCTACCCTTGGGTCTCTGGGAATCCTGGGCCAACAGAGATCCTAAGACTTCATGGAGACAGAGAAATGCTAAGTTAGCTTTACAGCTGCCCTTCCAAATTGCCAAGCATGTGGGTGAAGTTGTTGTGTATCCTCCAGATGGGATCAGCCACCCTCTGAATACCAGTGGGTGACCCTAGTCAATCATATGAAGCAGAAGAATCATTCAGCTGAGCCCTGCCGGAATTCTTGATCAGGAAATCAGGAAATACAATAAAAGAGCTGTTGTTTTAAGTCCCTATATTTGTTATGTAGTGACAAACAAGAATATGCAGGTACCACAAGTTCTCCAGATTATGTGTGTGTGTGTCCTGCAGGGTAAGAGTTGTTACTGTAACGGGGCCTGACATATAATGAGTAAGATTTTATATTAAAGTGTAGAAAATATAATTTATTTCACACTGTATTTTTTACATATCCTTGGGAAAGGAAGATACAGTAAAACAAAATTTCATAATTTATGTTGTTGATACTCATTTTATTGGACAGCAGTCTGGTTCTGTTCATAGCACAAACAAGAGAGGGCCTCTAGCCCTCCTGAACTTTTCTAAACAATCCAATTGCCACAGTGTTAATAAACAGTGTCACACCGATGGAATAAAATTCAGCTTTGGATTTAAAATGTAGTGAGCCCTGACAACATTTGGTTTGGACCTGTTTCCTTAGTCTGTGTTTCTAGGGCCAAGACTAAGATGATTTTTTTTTTTTCTGGTTTGTCTCTTGGGAGTGTATTTTAAGACTAAGCTTGTGGATTTCTTTCAGGTTTCATAATGAAAACTTTAGGCTCGTAAGTCACATGACTGACCACTCTTTTTGCCATCATTTTGGATCAAAACCACAGGACCCTACAAACTCCCACTGGGATTAGTGATTTTTGTTTTGGTTTCTCAATAAAGCAGTTTGGACAAATCTGCGAAATTTTTACAGACTCAGCAGAGATCTGTGTGAAACTCAGCATCTTCCCTGGATGCTTCAGCTCAGCTTCAGTGGGTTTGGACAGACCCAGTGCTTAAAAATGGAACTCTAAAACATGAAACCACATGAGCCAAAAATATTTCCCAAAATGAGTTTAACTAAGCTGAAGCTGCTGGGATTGGTGCCCTCTCTGTGCAGACAAGTAAACCTGCCCTTCCAACTTACTCCCCGATCTGCCTTCTAGCTCGTTCATCTGTGGTGTCATGGGCTGAGCAAAGTTGCCCCTTTAGAACGGAGTTCTGGTCTCTCTCTTTACACCCCTATCAGAGGTGGAAGTGTTGTTTCCCAAAACCCAGTAATTCAAGTCTGGCAAGGAACCGATCGTACCATTTATTTTTATTTTGTTCATCTGGAAAACATAGCGCGCTTATGGTTGGTGTCATGGAGGGTACATAACTAATCATCATCCTTTACGCTAGTGGTTCCCAAATAACAGGTCAATCCATGGCAGGGCTGCATCAATATTGCTTAAGGCTCCAGCTAAAAATACAGATTCCCAGGCAGCCCTGGCAAATCAGAATTTCTGGGTGGAAGCCCAGGTATCTTTATTTTCAATGAGTTTCTCAGATTATTGTATACATCCAAGTGTAGGAAACACTTTGGTGTTTAAAAAATATGACACTTCTCCTTCTGGCTGAGAAGGAGTAACACAGAGTAGGTTTATCCTCCTGCCTGAAGCAACCGAAACACTGGGCACAATGTGTGAAAGAATGGCTTTCAGATTGTGAAGTCAGGCAGCACAGGACAGAGACCACTGAGAGGGAAACAAGAGAGGTCAACTTAGAGTGGCCCCAGCGGGTTGCCTGGAGAGTTTCCAGGCTGCAGGGCCAGGAAGGGGATCCCTGGTGGAGCTTGGTGGTCTCTCTGAGTCCAGGGGATAGAGCTGGACTTCCAGGAGGCCAAGATGGCTAAATGTCACCAGACAGGTGCCAGAAAGGGAGAGCTGGACAACAGTCAGGATATGACAAAATCAATTTATAAAGAGAGAGCACTGGAAGGTATTTTACTCTGCAACGGACTTGTATTCCCTTCCCAGGGTCGTCACACACAGAGGACCTGACTGAATAAATGGGCTCTCTTCCAAGGGGCTCCTGTGCAGCCTTGGGAAAGCCAGGGAAGAATGCAGATGCGGCAGTGGGCTAAGATCAAGCAAAGGAGGGTCTGCTACACGCTCCCTTTTGTGCTTTCAAAATAGAGATATTGACATATTAGATGTGCAAAATATTTCTGTAGAAAATACACAAAATTTCTGTGGTGTGGTAGTTGTATCTGAAGAATCGACCTGACAACATGAGATGGTATGGAAGGAGGATTATTTTTACAATATTTTTTTCACTGCTAAAAACAAACTTATGATTTTCACATATTTCATTTTTTAAAATAAAAAAACTAGGTTAAAAATATAATATTAAAATAAATGGGTCACCTCAAGGATTTCTTTTAATATTTAATCAAATTTTATTTGATTTTCACAAGCTCACCTATCATATAACACTTGAGGAAAGTGTCTGCCGTGTAAAGCAATTGTTAAAATATGTGTTCATGCAATAGTTCATTCTGTAAGTCATTCACAATTTAGTTCACCTTTTATGCATCTGGCATAAAGCACCACACAAAAATGACAACAAATTGCACTGTTATTGTGTTCCAACTTGTTGTCTGTTCATTTCCAGAATACAAATTTAAAATGATTTCATTGTCGTTGGGTCTGGCATGGCCCCCCTCAGTGCCCTGCGACAGTTGTATGCCTATGTGCACATTCTGACAGTGTCTGAAATCTACACCGTTTCCCTCTCTGAGCTCCCAATGATCAGAAGGGCAGGAGAGTCATCACTGCACAAAGACGTTTTGGTCTATAGCGGGCCACGACTTGCACATGCACAGTGGTCCCACAGGACTAACTGGAGCTGAACGATTCCTGTGGCCAGTGGTGGCACAGCCCTTGTGACATGGTGGCATTAGTTACTGTGCAACACATCACAATGTTACCTTTGTGGTGATGTTGGCGTAAGCACACCTACTGCACAGCGGGTTAGACTTCCACCCTGTGCATACAATGAGGTACCATCCATAATACTTGGTGATAACAAACAGCTGTGTTACTGGTTTATGTATTACTACACCACAATTGCTATTTTATTTTATTTTTATTTTTTTGTAGTGCTGGGGATTGAACCCATGGCCTTGTGCTTGCAAGGCAGGCACTCTACCAACTGAGCTATATCCCCAGCCCTATAATTGTTATTTTAGAATGAACTCCTTACAAAAAATACATTCGCTGTCAAACAGGACGTCTCATTACATGGCAGCTGCCTCCTCCATCTTGCATTTACCTCCTGTCTTGATGGCCTCGTTTTCTCTTGTGCTTAAGTTAGTCCCAGATGGTTTTGTTCATCATGGCCCTGGAGCAACGGGCTGCACTATCCATATACGTACATACCACGCAACCTGGTGTGTGGTAGGCTAGATCTAGGCTTGTGTGAGGAAAGGCTTGTGATGTTTGCTTGAGGACAAAGTCACTCAACACTGCATTACTCAGAGAATCCCCTTAGTTCAGTGATGCACAACTGTATTTCTAAGGCCTTCTTTTTTTCTATTTTTGCAGGTACAAGATGAGAAAAGCTAAAGGGAATAAATGTTCTTCCCTCGGGCCACAGGCAGCACCCCAACTGGAAAAAACAACATGCTAACATTCAGACCCGTGGTGACGGGAAGTCTAGAAGGGACCTGCAGCACAGTTGCTGTTATGGTGTTTGCTCCTTTCTTACTGCTGCATGCACAGGTTTTTGTTTGGGGGCAAAAAAGAGGAGCTACCTGAATGATTTAAAACCTTACTTGTGCAGCCAACAAAGATTTTGGAAGTTTAAAAAATGAAGAGTCTTAAAAAATAAGTTTAACCAAGGAAACAAAGTCAAAGAAAATGAGTCTGGGCATCTAAGTAACTGAGAAATCATTTCCATACTTCCAAAATGCTGATCAGCCACGATGCTTTCTCTGCTTGTGTATTCCTACCACTGGGATAAATGAGGCTAGTTCCTTCTCTCCTAAATTCTTTCTCAAAAACAGTGGGAAAGGGCCAGGTGCACTGGCACAAGGCTGTAATCTCAGCTACTGGGGAGGCTGAAGAAGGAGGATCACAAGTTTGAGGTCAGTGTGAGCAACTTAGAAAGACCCTGTTTCAAAAATAAAAGTCTGGGGGTGTAGTTCAATGATAGAGTGCCCCTGGGTTCAATCCCTGATACTATACACACACACACACACACACACACACACACACACGTGCGCGCACACACACACACGCACGTGGGGAAGTGGGGAAGGGAAGAAGATGTGGAATTGTTTGTGTTTGCTGTAAACCTGGGAGGACAAACCTGGAACTATTTGCAAGAAACTAACAATGCTTTGACCTATAAGGCAGGTGGGGGATGGTAGATGGGGACAGATTTCTTGACGTGTACGTTTTAGCATTGTTTTTATGTTGTGCCATGTGAACACATTGTCTGTCTTTCAAAATAAAATAAAAAATATTTCTCAAAGTTTGTCTCTTTCCCTGAAATCTCTACGTGACGAGACCAGGCCTGGGTTGAATGAATAAAGCAGAGCTGCAGAAACTGAGTAAAAACAACAGGAAGCTGAAACCCAACCCCCATCTGCCTCCTCTAGTTATCAATTTAGATGAAAAGAGATTTCCAGAAATTGTCTAATTGATTTCCTTCCTGCTGCCATTTTCCATGGTTTATATCAGATGGATCTATAGGTTCTTGGAACATTTTGAAAAATTCTACTTTGCATAGGTTTTCCTTTTGGAGTCGTCGTGGGCACGTCAGTTCAGAATCACCTGTGTGCCTGTTAGGAAAACAGGGGAAACCAAAGACAATACTGGAAAGACTAAAGAGGTAGTGTGTGTGTGTGTGTGTGTGTGTGTGTGTGTGTGTGTGTAGGCTGAGGGAGGTTAGGGAAGATGGCAGAGAAGGACTAGAGGTATTTCCCAGTGTAAACATTAGAGGTTTAATTTTTGCAAAGCAGCTTTTCTGGTGAAATATTGCTGACTGTATTTGGAAGTTGATAATATAATTCAGTCTCCTCTGGGCATTGTGGGTACACTATGATTTTCTTGGTTGAAATGCCTCTTCTCCACCCCAGAATAGTAGAAGGACTGAATAATTTAATATTGGACACTTTCCCTTTTGGGGAATAATTTAAGCACTACCATATGTCTTCTTATTTTGTCCTTCTACTGTCTCTCACGAACCGCTGGGCTTTGAAAACGCAGAAACAAAACAAACTCAAAGAGACACGTGTGTGTGTGTGTGTGTGTGTGTGTGTGTGTGAATTTAAAATCACTGTGGAGATTCCCCAATCACTGGGCATGTTAATGATCCAGGAAGGTGTTTGAAGACATTCTCCACTGAAGGGGAGGGTAACAGCCTTCAGAAACTCCTAACCCCCCGCAACGGAAGCCAGTCTGACAGCTGCTGCCCAAGATGGGAAGAGATCATCTCTGAAATGAGAACCAGCAAAGCGCTTGCGAAGTGTGCTTGGGACCAGCCACCAGCACCAGACGACTTTGGGCCTGGGCAGCCCCGTGTGGTGCCTGGGGGGAGTTCTGGAAGGCTTTCCCGTGCCCGAGGCCCTCCTGGTGAGTCTGTGTCTCTATCCCCCACCCTGTATGGCTTATTGCCCCATGTTCACAGGAGCTGTCAGATCCTGGGAACAGAGGCCTATTTCTGGAGCATTCAAATCAGCCTGGAAATCATAGTCTGGTTATTTGAATTTTATTTCTTTATTTTTTTAAAAGCTCTTTACCTTCTCCCTGCACTGAGGGGTCATGTAGCTAACTTTATTCACATCTAACAGCTGTGGAGGTTGAAGTTATTCCCCATTTGGAGCCATATAATTTACTTGAAAAGTGCAATGACTCTTTTAGTACACTTAACTCCCAAGGACTCAGCAAACCAGATTACTCAGGAAGCCTCTTGTCTCAGAAAGCTGATTAAATTATATATATTATCAAGACACTTATTTCAAACATACTGAGAAAATCAGAGTGCTCTGGAAAGTTGCCCATGGCAATTTTAAATCATGGCCCCACCACTGTCTCACACCCTCCCATCAGGAGAAGGGGCCCTACCTCTCCACTCCAGTCAGGAGTGAAGGAGATCAAGAATGGCAGAAGTGTGACCTTGGGGTTGGGTCAGAAAAGGCCATGCTGCCTCTGCTCCTTTCTCTTGGGATGTTTGCTCTGGGGCAGGCTGGTCAGCCCAAGATGGCTGACTCTCCTGGAAGAGCCAGGCTGGGAAGATCCACTGAGCTTCCAGTGACAGCCACATCCATAAGCAGCCTGTGGAAGGGCCTTCTTGGACAAGCAGCCCACGTGCACTTCAGATGGTTGCATCTCCACCCACCTCTGCCTACAGCCTCATGGAACCCCTGCGATGGTGCATCAGCCAAGCCTTTACTGAACTCATGGCGCACACAACTTCTCCATGTTGCATTACTAATTGACCCCAGGGGGAATCTACCCCTGAACTCCCTCCCCTGCCCTTTTTAATTGTATTTTGAGACAAGGTCTCACTTGCTAAGTTGCCCAGGCTGACCTCCAGCTTGTGATCCTGCTGCTCAGCCTCCCAAGTAGATGGGATTACAGGAGCTCGCCACTGCGCACAGTTCATAAAAACTTAAAAAAAAATCGACAAATTAGTTTTTGGTTTATACCACTATTTGGGGGGTAATCTGCCCCTTAGTGCCAATGGGAAAGAACTTCCTCTCCTTTGACCTTCTGGTTTTTCCAGCTGCTTCCTTTCATTTTGGGGCTTTTGGGCTGTGTTTGCTTTTACCCGTTTTTCTTTGGGTTTATACCACACACAGCTGCATGTGTTCAGCTGTGCCCCACATGCACACACTCAGAATCTATCGCTTAGCCCGGTTTTACTCCCTAAATCACTTTATTCAAGTCTCGCTGTTATGCTGAGAAAACTCCAACCTAGAGGGATTAAGTTTCCTGCCCAAGGTCACAAGGCTAAATAGTAGCCCAGCTGAAAGTGAGCCCAGTCTTCTGATGCCTGGTCCAGGCCTTTCCCCACTTAATTACTTTAATTTCCCACTCCTCATAAAATAAAATGGGTTGATCCTTTTCTAGTCCAGAGGCCATAAACTCAGAAAGTGCCAGAGGCCCCTGTGCAACACCTCTTTTTGTCCTCTAGGGCATCCTGGGGACCCCTGGCAGCTGCCTGCTGCTCCTGCAGGAGAGGTGAGAGGGGAAAGGGAAGGGAAGGGCCAAGAGGACCCAGCCTACTCCAGGCCTTCTCCCTCCCAGGCCCGAATCCTCAAGGCAGCATGCTAATTGTGGTCAGAGTGCAGGCAGGAATTCCGGAATGTGCTGGGAAACTGCCAAATCTTCCCCTCAAGCTTCTATGGTGGACCCTTCTTACTAAAAAACCCCTGAAATACTTTAAAATGGCATGTTGAATATTTCAGAATTGGGCTCAAAAAAGATGAATGATCTGGACAAAAGATAAAAATTCTCTGTTAGGTAAGACTGGGGCTGGTCAAATGCAGGAGTGTATATCTGCGTCCTTTATCTGCCACTCACTGACCTCGGTAGGCTGTCATTAATACGATCTCTGCTGCCCACTGCCCCAGAGTTGCCCCAGTTCTTCTAAGCCCCACGGCATTGTCATTTCATGTGTCTGGCAAGGGAATGAGAGCCAAAGAATAAGAAGGCCACCCCCATGCTGTATTTCCATTCCCTTCAGCTCGCTTGCCAACAATCGAGTCTCCCTCCTCCACCCCACCTACCACCATTTTCCTACACCAAAGAGTAAAGGGTGATTACAAGCCTTTGACGTGAGGTGTGGTTTGGTTCAACATGTACTGTTGGTTCTGCAAAGATGCTGGTGGGAGGCTGACTGTGCATGCTATGTGCCATATGCCACTCTGTTGGCTGGCATGCAGTGGAAAAGCAAGGGAAGAGAAATGGATATTCTTTCTGCTTTGGAAGCACAGGCTTTAATAATAATAATAAAAGGAGTCTTAGAGAAAAAAATTACGTAATTATTACAGTTGTGTTAAACTTCCATCAATTTCTTACACTGTGCAAAACTCAACCCCACCCCCCCCCCCCCCCCCCAAAAAACAGCAGTAGATTAACCTCCTTGAACTCAGAAAATCATGTCCAACAATACACACACTATGTGTGCTTGCTGTATTCTGGAAAAGTCATGTAAGTTGAATTTTTGCAAATCTGGCCTTATTTCAAATACTGTTAAGGTTCTTCGGATTTAAATTGATATCATTTTGTAAAGCAAATGATAATTTTGTAATGCAAATAGTTACTCCCTAACTTACAAGTTTGGGCTTTCGTATTTATGTTTTTTTCTAAAAGCAAATTACATCTATAGATATGACCAGGTAAGACTTTATAACTAATAAAATTGTAAATACAAGCCAAATAGTTTTCAAAATTTAACACTTTAGAATTTGTTGGAAGTAATTTTTCTCTAAAGTAAGAATTTCAATCTATCCCAGAGTTAGACTGTGTAACACCAAAGGTCATGGGAGTAACATTTTTCTAAGACAGTTTAGCAACACGTAGCAAAATATTGAATTTAATTGTGTAGAGATGTGTGTACTGAAAAAGTTAATTGCAGCATTGTTTATAATAACAAAAAACTTGGATGGAACATAATAAACCTTGAATAGAGAAGTCATTTAAATAAAAAAAGATTATTTTACTATCATGCAATGAAATACTATGCTACTGTTAAAAAGGAAAAAGTAGTGAGTAAAGACCCATGGTGAGATACTTTTTTTTTTTTTTTTTTTCCTGTCACAAGGCAGTAATTTGGACGTCTGAGAGAGTTTCTTATTGGAGAATGTGGAATAATGAGGTCAGGAGTAGCATGAAGGAGGGCCATAAAGCACTTACTCTTTGGTTTTGCCGGGGGCTGTTGATAGCCTTGGGTACCATCAAGTTTGCCAATGAATAAGGCCAGTCCCCTTAGTAATTTGAGGAAACTTGGGTACCATCAAGTTTCCTCAAATTTCAGGAGACTGAGATGCTATACTTAAGGAGATATGAACTTGAATTATTTACTCAGAAAACACTCTAAAGTTATTTTTATACATTTAAGAGATTCAAAAAGAGATTTTAAAGAATTCTATTATTTAATGAAGTAATCGTGAAGTTTGATTTTCCTCGGGTATCTTCCCTAGGAACATCACTTATTGTTTTGTTGTTGTTGTTTGATGTTATTGAGTTTGTTGGCTTGTGTTCATGGGGCTGAGGATAAACCCAGAGCCTCATTCATGAGAGGCAAGTGCTCTACCACTGAGCTATAACCCCAGTCACCTGCTTACTGTTCTTCAAGGGAAAAATATGTATTCAGCTCTTCCAGGGAGAATTCTAGATAAGCTCACTTTATATATTTTAAGTTGTATAGTGGGTTTTCTACATTTAGTAATATTTGGTGTTAATACCTCTTGGGTCTTTTTCATGGGGGCACACTGCCTCTCTAAATTTGCTGGATTAAATTAGAATTATTTGGCAATGTGGTTTACATAAATGGATGATTATTTAAAATAGGATCCTAGAGGCTGAGGCAAGAAGATCCAAGTTAAACTAGCCTGGGCAATTGAGTGAGAGTGTACTTCAAAATAAAATATTAAAAAAGGGTTGGGGATGTGGCCCAGTGGTAGAGTACCCCTCAGTTCAAGCCCCAGTACCACCAAAGGAAAAAAAAACAAAAAAGAAAAAAAGAATGTGATCCTGGAGACTCATTTGGTTACTAATTTTAAATTTTTTTATGTATAATACAGAAAAATAGGGGTAAAGAATACTTACCAGTAATCTCACCATCCTAACTTAACACTGTTTGGTCAGGAGGCAGTATCTATTTTCTTCTTGGAGTTTTTCTTAAAATTGCCATTTGTTTACATATGAAATTCTTAAAGCATACAAAAATAATAAATAATATAACAGGACTCCTGTTTGCTTCAGTTTGATAAATAGTCTGAACATCCATGTACTGTACATAACTAAAAATGCTAAATAAGATATCAGAATTGAAAACTATCTTTAAATGCACCACTGAGTTGATAGAAGAGTGTATCAGAGGAGAACACTGTGAATGCTTGAATTGTGAAAGGGAAGAATCTCTGAATGTAGCTTCTTCCTGCTTTCGATGGAGCCGTCAGGTAAAGGGAACAGGAGACCAAAACCAGAGCCCATCCAACGTGAAGTCTCTCGGGAGAGTCCCCTGTAAAGCCACGACCCCAGAGGGCACCACTTTCAGAGGAAAAGTGAACTGGACATAAACCCACCCCACAGATAGAGGCAGTAAGAAGATGTTCCTCTTGACCACTAAGCTGGGTGGAAGGGGGAAAATTCCAAAATTCATAACCACAAACAAACCTGCTTATGAGTTTGTGGTCCAAAATTTATGTCTGTGATGACAAAAAATCTTCAAACTGAAAAAAAAGTTGACTTGGTTACATTTCAGTCACTTCAGCAAACATGATCTTTACTGAAGGAAACCACCTTCAAATCATGCCTCAAAAAATTTCCATGATAGCAACAAAGAATATGGTCTGCCCATCAAAACTCTCAACACAAAGCGGTCCAGGCACCTTGGGGGCTATCCAGGAAACAAAGAAGAGTCAAACCAAAACGACCTTAGATGGTATTGTTATCAGTCACGCACAAAAATAAGGGTGTTTAAATGGCAAAAAAAAGTATTAATAGAGAATATTAAAATTATATAAGGGAAAAGGACTAAAAGTAATGAACTTGCAAATTTGCAAAACAAATAGAATATATAAAAAATAAAAAAATGTTATAATTGAAATAAGAACCTTTAAATGACTGCTTAAACAGATTAAGCACAGTCAAAAAAAACCTGGAAGAAATTATTCATAAGGTAAAACAGAAACAAAGGGATGAAAGATCCCAAAGGAAAGGCAGGATTCTTGTAGTTATAGTTCTTATGTAGATCTAAGAGGGGTTCAGAGAAAGCACTCAACTTCAGTAGCAATCAGGAAGGTTTTTTATTTTTTTTATTTTTTTATTTTTTTAAACTTGAAAAAACCACCATTTATCATTTCTTTTTCTTCATTGTGAATTCGTGTTCTTGAGTCCTTTCTGGAACCATGGTCCCGCATAATAAACCCCGCCCCATATCATAGTGGGTCTGTTCCTCTTCCCTTCCCTTCTTCTCCTTGCATCTCTTTTTAAATATAAATTAATTTTATTGGTGCATTATAATCATACATAATACAGGAATTCATTGTGACATTTGTACACACACCAAACAGAATTTGGTCATATTTTTATTTCCCAGTACCTCCTCCTTCCCTCCCCTCCTACTCTATTGGTCTCCTTTCCATTTCAGGAAAGTTTTCATTAAAAAAATGAATAAATAAGCTGGGCACAATGGAGAAAGCCTGTAATCCCAGTAATTCAGGAGGCAGGAGAGTCACAAGTTCGAGACCAGCCTCAGCAACTTAGTGAGGCCCTAAGTGCCTTAGGGAGACCCTGTATCAAGATTTTTAAAAAGGGGTCTGGGGATGTGGCTCAGTGGTAAAGCACCTCTGGGTTCAATCCCTGGTAACAAACAAACAAACAAACAAACAAAGAATAAATACATGTGACTAAATGACATAAGCCAAAAACCAAGAATGATTTTTAAATTTATGTACCAGTGTGGCCCTTTGTCCTTTGCTGTGGGACCCCAACTCTGGTGTCATTTCATATGTGCCTGGCAATTCACAGAGAGGAATGTGATCAAAATATATGAGGCTACATGAAGCCAAAGCCTGGGTGGAGAAATCAGGAAGCACCTTGTCCTATACCTATGAGATTTGGTATTTATCTTCTTTATGACTCCGGAGAATTAGCTGCATACAGCAAAATAAGATAACAGGGCCTCCTGAATCTACGTATCCATAAGCTTGAAAATACTCTTAAGTAGGCCCATTCAAAGCATTTTGAAAACCTTAATTTTCCAGTATCAGATCTCATTTTTAAAGAAGGCTTAGCTTCCACCCTCCCTTGCATCTCCATAGAAGGATTAGGCCAGGCCTCATCACATCTGGCAGTGTCTGTGATGTATCAGGGATTTCTGAATGACAAGCTGTATGAGAAGGGGGTCGTGAGCACTCATCCTGAAATTAGAAGCCGAGTGCTCCCTTCCCAGAGGCATCAAGGTCAGGCAAACAGGTCATCGAAGGCAGCATCAACCCCACTCCTGATTTCTTTTTCTTAAATTTTGCTTCATGAAAATTCAGAATTGGTGGCACTCTCTAATGCATAACCTATACTGGAAACAAAGCTATTTCTTTCTTGACATTGGCTATGAAGAGGGCGCGTGGCTATGAAAGAGGCTGGACTGTGTGGGGGAGAATCAGAACAAGACAGGAGGCCACTGTGAGTTCACCAGTCAGAGAAACTGCCCTTGTGCCTGGCCCAGAGGCCTGTGAATGGCCTTGTCCATCTGAGTCCCCGCTAATAAGCTGAAAAACATGCAAACCAGTGAGTTCACACAGCAGTTCAGACATTCTTGGGGCATTACTGAGAATTATTTTGAAAGCATACAATAAGATTATTGAGGGACTGGTTTGTTAGAGAGCCATAGCCAAGGCTCTGGGAAAGTGAGAGTCTTTCCTGAAGCTGGGTAGTGGCCTGGGGTCGTGGAGAGATGCTTGCCTCCCTGTGAACAGGGCCATCTGTGTCTGCTCCATTGGTCCACTGGGCAGCTCAGGGCTGTCTTCATTTCCTCTGTGACTGTTACCCCAAGGCCATGTCCAGCAGATTTCCCAAGGTCACACCTGGCTCCTGGAAGTCCAGGGCTTCTGTGTCTTCCAGGAGCAAAATGCAGGAAAACAGCAAGAAGAAAGCAGATATCCTAAAACATTGATCTGGGAGAGACTGAGACCTATATATAGACACTAAATGGCACCATGGGATAATACATATGGAAGTGAAAAATTCCAAGCACTACACAAGCAGAAGCTAACACCATTTCCATACAAGAGCATGACTTAGTGTATCTGCACACTGAAGCACTGAGCTCTGGATAAGCTGGTCCTTAAAGGTAGAACCAATCGCACCATCTTTTCTCAGTGCTCCTAATCCATAATTCAGTCTGTGGAAGTTCAACTAGACTTTTCCATGTGCCATCACTGGTATCAGAGAATGAGAGCCAGAGACTTTTATTTTTTATCATTGATTATGGTCAGATAAGAAATGAGAGAATATAAAGTAGCATCTAATAGCTTATATTAATATGCATCGATTTACAATTTTCAAAGCACTTTCACTCTGTAGCCCTAGAACTGAATGAAATAGGTGGAATTATAATCTCCATTTTCCAGGCAGGGAAAGGGAGGCTCAGGGAGGTGGCAGGTTTTGCCCCAGGTCACACCCATGTCTCCTCTAGTTAGTGTCCTTGAGGAAACTCTGTAGAAACATGGCAGAATCTTGCTGGAAACTCAGAAACTTACCCAGCTGAAGTGCAGTACTGTAGAGGTTACTGGTTGTCCTTTCCTGTTTGTGGCTCTTAACATTGCTGAAAAGCAAGGTGTGCCTGGGGATGGGGTGTGTTAGGCTTGCTATTTTACACCTCACCTGCGGCACCTTCTCTTTCAGAGCAGCAAAGGCTCCAATAAGCCAGACAAAGGAGCACTTGCTCCAGGATCAGGGCAATTGCAACCTGGTGATAGTTTACACATGGCACTTTCCATCCAGATCTTAGCTCATTAGCCTTCCTGGGTCTGGGCAGGCTTGTGCTACTTGCAAGTGTGCTGAAGGAAAGGGCAGCTGGTCTTCCCCTGAACCCCAAGATGAGAGCCTTGAGCTCTGCAGCTATCTCTATACATCCTGAAAAGAAATGATGGAGGTGTTGCTATTAAAAGGGATATCTTCCCCGGGTGTGATTGGCCTGTAATTATTGCTATTCCAGAGGTAAGACAGGAGGATCATAAATTCAAGGTCAGCCTGTCTCAAGACCCTGTCTCAAAATAAAAAATAAAAAGAGCTGGGGATGGAGCTCAATGGTAAAGTGCCTCTGGGATCAATTCCTAGTATGGAGGGGAGGGGGGATATTTGCTTCTCATTTGACACTAATATATAAATAAACGCCTTTTTAAATTGTCTACTTACTCTTTTCTGCAATGGTGGAAGTAAGTATTTTTACTCTCATTTTATAGAAAACCGAGGCTCTTCCAACCAAAATATCTTGCCCATAGACTCACTGCTATCCCATGGCAGAGTAGAGTTTGCCCAGGTCTGGTTGTCTTGCAACCAAGGTATGAGTTGCAAGCATCTTGTTAACGGATTGTTCCTTGCTTTGACCCCATTGGCTGAAGGCAAAGAGGGAAGATCCAAGCAGCACAGCCTAGTGGGCACCAACTCCACTTGCAGAGTTCCTCAGCTGGCTGGCGGAAGGGGTTGGGGGGCAATGAGCAACTCGGGAGCTCTGGCAGCTCCTCCGATGTCAACAAGGTCTTCCGAAACCCAGAGGCATTTTTGCTGCTCCCTGTGCGGTTGGGGTAGGGAGTCCGTGATCTGCTGCTGCAAAAGATCAAGAGGGTCACGAAGAGATTTTCAAACCCAATCGAGTTGAAAGGAGGGGAGTTAGCCGGGTGTGGTGGCGCACGCCTGTAATCCAAGCGACTTGGGAGGCTGGGTCGGGAGGATCGCGAGTTCAAAGCCAGCCTCAGCAACTTAGCGAGGCCCTAAGCAACTCAGTGAGACCGTGTCTCTAAATAAAATACAAAATAGGGCTGGGAGAAAAAGGAATGCCCCAGTGATAATCTCAGTAAATGAAGTGGTGTGTGCATAATCAAATCAACAAGAATGGACCTTTCAAGAGAGTTTATCATGACTTTATTGTATTTACATTAGCTTCTGGGATAATGCAAAAGACTAGCTAATAATAGCTTTCATGTAAAATTGGTTGTAAGAGGAGAGGTGGTTATTGTCTCAGGTTAATTATGGTCCAGCTCCATAATTTCACAGCTAGTAAATCAACCAGCAATACGATTGGTTTAATAGCTCCTTTGGTCCAGGTCTTAGAGCCAGGAACTAGTGGCCTCAAGCAGAGCTATTCCACACCTCACTGCCTGGTGACCTGCATACTGTGTGTATTTTAGAGCTTTGACATGGTCAGAGAGACTGACCAAATCTAGTACTCATTTTTGCATTCTTCCATGGAAAAGTGGATTCAGATTAGCATCAGCTTTACTAATAAGCAACCTGGAAATAATCAGCCACCATCCCTGAGGCCACGTTTCTCATGCAATGTCCTTGTTTGAGGCATGTGACTAATCACAAAGCGCTGATAAAGTAGGATGTGTTCAGTGTAAATTATGAATTGAATGTCAGGCTGACACTTTGGCCTGAAAGTGCAGAAACAGGCATTTCAGCTTTGTCAAATCAAACTTCTAGCCTAATGATACTTTTGGAGGTCTGTAGTTGATTCTCCATCTATTTACATTCCAGTAACTTCTCTCCTCCAGATTAGCATAAAAATCACAAACTTCAGGTCATCATCTGTTTATTCCCATTACTTTTAGGTAAATGAGTCATAAACTCCTAAAGGCTCATCTTGCCCATTCTTGTCCTTTTCTGAAGGGGTAAACTCCCACCCTCAGTAGCCCATATTGCGTTCTCTCATTCCTATAAGCAGGTTTCCCTTAAATCCAGCCACAGTCCTTCCTGCTTCAATTCCATTTTCTTTTTCACTCAGGTCTTCAGAAGTCATAGAGAATCACTGTTTGACATCCCATCTGAAAAACCCTCCACGAACTTGAAAATAGCAACCAAGTTCATCCATAGGTTTTTCTCTATCATAAGATAAAACCTCTGATTCCTTTCAACTTTTTAGTAGAGGACTCTTGATTC
Source organism: Glaucomys volans (assembly GCA_020662805.1). Taxonomy (NCBI): domain Eukaryota; kingdom Metazoa; phylum Chordata; class Mammalia; order Rodentia; family Sciuridae; genus Glaucomys; species Glaucomys volans. The sequence goes on from JAJEJO010005227.1 coordinate 102,581, forward strand.
TCTTCTGATTCCTCCCCATCTTTATTAATTGTGGTGATGCAAACAGGGGTGAACTATCTGTCAACTGAGGGTCTGCAGGCAAAGTGACTCCAGACCAATTGGATCATAAGAGCTCTCCCTGCAGTCTTTAACAGGTCAGGGATGTCCCCCTTCATTTTGTGAGATGTGTGCAGCAGTTCCAGATGTTCCATGCAATACAGTATCATCCAGTGAAAAGAGGACCCTCAGGAGTCTCTCTCTCTCTCTACTAGAAGAAAAGCCTTCTTCCAAAGCTCCCCAGATGACTTATCCTCAGACCTCATTGACTAGGATTGGACCACAGCCAGGGAAGACTGCCTGGAGCAATCCCCTATCATGTCACCATCCCAGCATGTCAAAGGAGTCACTTCCTGAGCACATGGCCTTCAAATAAAGTCAACAAGGGTAAAGGGTTAAAGCCAATGATGTCTCTTAGGCAGCCAATGGGCTGTGTTTGCCACATGTGAGCAAGTATGGGGACCAAACGAGCCTCTATGTAGTTCAAAATATTAACTCAACAAACAGTAACACAACAAAATGGATAATTACTGAGAGCCCGTTAAGTGCCAGGCATTGTGAGAGCCAGCAGGTACACAAAGATGAACAAGATGTGGTCCTTGACTTGCAGAACTGTCTGTCAAGCAGGCGAGAAGGCACATCCAATATAATGTCAAAATTGCATAGTAGGAGATAAGAGGAGGCACAGAGAGTGTCCCGAAAGCACAGAGGGAAGCCTTGGCTCAAGAGAAGAGGTGCGACTCCTGGGGAGGGGACTGCCACACTGGCTTTGAATCCTGAGAGTGAGTTACGTTAAGAAAACAAGACTTGAGAGGAACTGTGAGGTATGCTTCTTCTGATTTTGAATCTTTGTATGGTATTTTATGTTCTACTGTTATGGCTCATCTACAGTTGATGAAATAGAAAATTCTTCCAAGCCTTAGGGGTGGTATGAATTTCAAGGGTCATTTCCCATGAGTTCATTTTTTCATATCTTGCATCTGGATGAAATCCACTTTATGATCAGTGAATTCCATATTTAAACAAAGCAGCCAGTCATCCAGTAGGAAAATGTCTGAGGGAGAAAAGGAATGTGGTTCTGATTGTCATGATGTCACTGGGTCTGAAATGGGTTTGTTTTTAAGTATTGTAAGAAAAGTACAGTAATTTGGGCTGAGAAGGAATCCATCAGAATGAGTGAAAGCCTGTCATTTAAAATATATAGATTTTTATTACTTATATGTACTTAGGATAGGATATGAAAGAGTTCTTATGAGCATTGGTGTTAAATAGAAAAGAACAATTTCCTTAGTACATTCACTGTCTCCCCAAAGATGGCAAGGGACACTGGAAAACAAGCTGTTCTTTTTCCCTACTCTTTATTTTTTAAAAAAATTTACATGATTTACAATAGTTTCCCCTTATCCACGGAGGATACTAAGACTCCCAGTGGATGCCGGAAATTGCATATAGTGCCAAAGCCTATATACACTATTTTTTCCTAAATATACATGCCTATGATAATGTTTAATTTATAAAAAGGCACAATAAGAAATTAACAACAATAATTTACTGTATATCTTAGCAACCGCAGCATATGATGTTCCTCTTTCCTTATTAAATTGAGAACTTTTACCTTTTCGCTTAAAGGAATCACTTTAATATAAAATCGGTTGCAAGGGGAAAGGTAGTTATTGTCTCGGGATAATTATGATCCAGCTCCATAATTTCACAGCTAGCAAGTCAACCTGCAATACAGCTTCTCAGCTGGGATCTGTGGCACCTGCCTGTAATCCCAGTGACTTAGGAGGCTGAGACAGGAGAATTGCGAGTTTGAGACCAGCCTCAGCAATTTAATGAGGCCCTAACCAACTTAGTGAGATCCTGTCTCAAAATAAAAAATAAAAAGGGCTGGGGGTGTTGCTCAGTGGTAAAGCACCGCTGGATTCAATCTCCAGTACCAAAAAACAAAACAACAACAACAACAAAAAACAACTCTCAAGATATATTACTTAGAGCAAGATGCAGAGCCGAATAAAAGGTATCCATGTATTCATATGGAGACATTAGTAATGAGCTTTCTGGAAGGATGCAATGGAGCTGTTGCGGTGGCTATTGGTTCCCTTTGGGAGAAAGGATTAGAGCTCAGGGGTGGAAGGAAGTCTTTTGCTGTTCATTGTATATCTTTCTGTATGGTTTCACTATGAGCAAGAATTGCTATGTTTTAAAACATGATTTTTTTTTTTAAAGATTTCGTTACTTCTTCATGGTTTGACATGAAAAAATATCTGCAATATAAGAGAAAGAGCTGGTACAGGAGGATCACAATGTTATGACATTCCATTGTGCTAATGGCTCCATTCATATATAGATATAGATGTGGACAAATAGAGCGTTTTTGTTTAAAAGCCTGGAGGAATAGACTTGAACTGTTCGCATGGTCATTCCCTAGACAGAAGTGAAGGGCTGAAATTGCAGAAAATGTCACTTTCTCTGCATTGTTTAATTTTGGCAGAGGTAGTAAATTATCAGAAAGAAAAACAATTTTTTTTCCAACTGGAGGAAAAAGTGAAAAAAGAAAGACTACCCAGCCCTCCCAACTGCCTTTTGCATGGAGTCTCCTGTCTGCTCTATGCCAAAGCAGGGGTTGGCTCCATCTCTAACCTGGCTCTTCTAAGATTACTCTTACCTATTTCCCTTTTAAATCCCACCTGCAGGAAGCCTTTGTAGTCAGAGTAGGGTAGGTGAGAAATCTCACCTCTGGTCCAACTTATCTAGTCTTACCCAACAAGAAAAACTGGAAACAAAAATCCCAAAACAGAATGTTCAAACAAGACGCTGAAAACTAGCTTAACCTGTAAATGAAATCAACATGTTTCAGTTCTCCATGGATTTGTACCAAGGCCTGGCAGCTGGCTGAACAAAAATGGGCATAGGCTGGAGACTCGGGCCCTGTGGGGCCCGAGACCACCTGTGGGGTCCCGCTACTCTTTGATCCTCCTTGTTTTTCTCATCTGTTCCTCATATCTCTTTCCCCTAAGGAGGAGGCTGCTTTGGGAATCTGGTGGGGGCAGGAGTGCTGTGGAATGAGAGGTGATTAACCCACGTGTAAGCCCTGGAGAGTAGGCTTGTGTTGTGGATTTGTTATGAAGAAACTTGGGAGAAGCCAAGATGTTCATTAACCCTAATACAATCTGATATTATTTAGAAAATGCTATGACAACCCAATTCCAACTAGTACTCATTTCAGTTACTTTTCAGGATGTCAAAAACACTTAAAAATCACTTCAAGTCTTACATCATGACTGTATAATAATGGGCGTGAATTGCTCTTGGGCAACCAGTATTATCTAAGTTGACATATTTTCCAGCATCTACTCCCAGCCCACCCCCCATCAATAATGAGGGAATGGGGTGTAGTTCAGTGGTAGAGTACCTAGCATGTGCTAGGTCCTGGGTCTGATCCTCAGCACACACATACACACAAAAAGCCAGGGTGGGTGGTAAGTTTATTAATATGGGTGAGAGACACTGTTTCCATAAGAAAAAGCAGCTCTATTTGTCCCAGTGCTAGAGGAGAGCTTGAGAGAAACCTCAGTTTAGAGTACAAATCAGATTCCCACTTTGTTCAAGGAAGCCAAAAGAAGAGATTTGGGCGGTAAGAACAAGGGGAAGTGGCCAAGCAGATGTTACTAAAGTCCAGGCCACTATTTATCCTATCAAGCAGTTCTGCTTTGCCATTTGTTTGAATCTCATTATTACTCTAGTTGTAGAACAGTCCATGTGCCTACCTACAAAACAAGAGAAAACAGTCTTTCTTGTAAGTTGGGGAAATATTTAAATGACAAGGTAGCCTACTATTATTAGCTGAATTGTGTCCCCCAAAAATGATACTGTGATGTCCTAACTCCCATACCTTGGATGTGACCTTATTTGGAAATAGGGTCTTTACAGATTTAACCAAGTTAAAATGAGTCATTTGGGTCGGTGCTGCTCCAGTGTGACTGGTGTGCTCATGAAAAGGGAAATTTGCACGCAGAGATGGACTTATAGAGCAAGGAAATGTGAAGACACAGGGAGACAGCCCTGTGAAGACAGGGATTGGTTGCATCTCTAAGCCTGGGGCGACCAGAAGCTAGGAGAGAGGCCTGGGTAGATCCATCCCCCATGTCTTCAGAGGGAGCACACTTCTGACCATTCATTGAGTTTGCTCTTCTGACTTCCAGACTTGTGAGACAACAAATTTCTATTTATTAAACAGATATGCATCCAGTTTGTGATACCTCGTGACAATCCTAGGATATGAATGCATCTTCAGTATTAATAATATGAAAGTCACAGTCCTTAATGATGGTCAGAAAATGGAGTAAGAGTGAAACCTCAGCTTATTCCACTGGATGTTTTTGTGACAGAATAAGTAACAGTTCATAGCTTCTCCAATGTATTCTGAGAATACTCACCCTGTGGATAGTTTCCTTCCTGTGGAACCCCTGTCTCTGCAGCATAGCAGACAGGAGAGCCCAGCAACCTACTGAGGGAGGTAGGGAGGTCACTGTCCTAAACTGGACCATTGCTTGGTTCTGTGCAGAAGCTAACACCTGTATATATTTGCTCAACCCCGAAATGCTACCAAACCAAGGCAAAGATGGTGCTGAGGCTCCTCAAAGTGGATAAAAGATCTGAGTGCAGAGACCAGGTGGGGACAGGAACCAGAAGCAAGAGGGGTCCAAACAAACAGAACCTACAAAACTCAAGACCACCCATAACTGGACTGTTTCTGGTCCTGGAATTTTGTTGTTGTTTTTTAAGTTTTGTTTCTTATTTCCTTTTTAAATTTTAACTTAAAACTCCTTAGAAGGAAAAATGAGCATTAACTACAATCCCAGGGCATAATTTTTGTGCATATGTTTGTGAGAACATAATTCATTCCTGTGCACGTACACATGCATGTGTGTGTGTGCGCGCGCGCTATGATAGGAAGTCAGTGCTTAGCTCACCCTTTTATCTTTATGAAGCCAAGAAATAAAAACAAAAAAACCTGTTGTAAAAGTGAGGCCCCTGGACCACGAAGTCCCATGTGACTTGAAGACCTGAGGATGTGATGGCAGCCCTGAGAGGGCAGACCAAGGACCCAGAAGCTGCCCTGCTGGAAGGGGCTGCGTGGGGGTGCACCCTGCTCAGTCCCAACCTCAGCCTGTGCCAGTGAGACAAAGGCCCCAGGCTTGAGCCTTTGTTGTCCTTCATTGAACAGGTCCTGAGACCCAGCTCTGCTCCCTTTTGTCTAGAACAGGCCAGAGTGGAGGGGAGGGCACTGATGTCACCCAGGAGCCTAGAAAGCAGAGTTGCACACTCGGGGTCTTTTCTCTTGTTTACCTCACCCTCCAAAAAGCGACTACTCCTTTGTCAAATTGAAACACATGTGAGCAGTGCTGGTTTGTTGTTCTGAAGAGTTAGAAATGCTAGGTGTGTTTCCTGCAACTCAGTTTCAAAATCAACAAACCCACACCTGCCTGAAAAAGGAAAAATGGAGTCAGCTATGCCATCATTCTTCCTCAGCAGCGCTTCAAGTGACAGGAAACCACTCCTTGCCCCCAAACAGTGACTTCGAGATGCTTCAGAAACTGCCTGACCCATGTGGCCCCAGGTGTGGGGAACAGAAGGCAGAAAGGTCGGATCCTTGTTTGCACATTCGGTCCTCTTAATATAACCGGGCTGGAAAAAAATCGTTTTGTGAGAGCTCCTTGTTCATCTGGCTTCTAATTACTTCTTATTGCTGCTTTTATTCTCACGGCAGCATGAGAGAGAAGCAAAAGGTCCACAGTGTTAACTGCCGCAGATTTCTCCTCTGCAGTACAATGGAGTGGCAGTGAGGTGGTCCTGAGAAGCGTGATTTATTTATAAACATATCTGGAAATGTTTTAAACATGAAAAACGCCAAGGGTGAGGCGGGGTCAAAGCCACGTCTGGGAGGCAGCGGTGCTTATGGGGACGGATCGCACCCTCCCACGGGGACTTGCAGAGTGAGTTAAGGTCAAGTGAGAAGACTCCGATTGCACTTCCTTCAGTTTTTGATTGCAGGGAGTCGATCCCAGGCTGCAGAGAAGCTGATCGCTGTTGCTCCACGCTTTGAACACGAGCCGGTTTTGCAGAGTTTGCGAGGCAAACGCTGACGGGGTGGTATTTAAAGAACAGCTTCCAAGTCCCTGTCGCGGGGCCCTCACCTTTATTTCCTCCTCGGCCTTCCCTTTGTGTTGCCTCCTGGGCTTGCTCGCCGGGACACAGGCGGGCGGGCAGGCGAGGAGGCAGCTCAGGATGGGGAAGTCGTTAGCGTGACGAAACGCCCTTCCCGCCCGCACGGCGGCCGCCTTCCGTCCCGCTCTCTCCATTCGGGGCTCCTGGGAGGGTGGCTTCAGCCGTGGGGCAGGGGCGGGAGAGGATGTGTGGTCAAAGGGCATCGAGACGGGAACGGGAGAATCGCGAAGAGGAAACGGGGGGCCCGAGATAAAGAGAGAAGAGCGAGGAGGAGGGAAATAAATAGAAAGGACGGTGAATGAGACCAGTCCCTGGTAGGCAGGGAGCGACGTGCAGAGGGAGGGGACGCAGGCGTCCTGCAGAAAGAGGCAATGCACAAACTGAAGGGGGAAAATGCCAGAGACCTGAAAACAAACAAACTTAGAAGCCCGTACAGGAAAGAAAGCAAAGAACCGAATGGAAGTACGAAACAGAACCCCAAACAGGAAGGACGTCTGAATGAGAGATGCCAGCGAGCGGGAGCGAACAGAGCGGTCTTTGTGGCGCGTTTGTAGATGAGAGGGAGGACGGCAGAACAGAGAGAATCCAAGGGTGTTTATGCCTTGCACCTGGCAAACAAAAAATGCATTATTTTTTAATCATGGAAGAAATATCTCTAAGAGCACAGGGTCTTTCATGCTATCGGCCTGTCTCCCACTCGCCTCCATTCCTTAGGACGCTTTTAAAAGCACGAGGAAACCCACCGCCAGGAAACACGTTTTCCCCTAGATGATTTTTATATAAAGTTTATTTTAGCGAGGGTTCACTGTCCTTGGAGTTCAAGTTCCGTCCCAGTTGGTGGATGAGCCCAAGCTTTGTAGTCCCTATAAACCCCAGGGATATCTCATTTGAGGTATCTTGGTCCCTTAAAAATACGGATTAAAAAATGAAATAATTATTCTCATGACTCCCATTTAAGAAGCCTGCCTTGCCATTAATAAGTTAGAGGTTGCCTTGTAAGTTTAAATAATTTAACAAATGGAGTAATAAAAAAATGTAAGTAAAGCATAACCCAATAAATACAACACTTACCCAGGAGTAGAGATTAGTTATTTTATTACTGCAAATTGCTGTTACTAAACATTATGATAAATTACCAAAAAGATGCCTCTCTACCCCTTTCTATAATTTCTGGTTATTAATTTTGTTCACATACAACTATTTCCTGTATGTCTCTCTTGCCCTGTTTCTGTAATGAGAAAGAGGAAAAAAAATTCTGCAGATAAAATGCTCTAACTGGAGCTGAAGCAAATGAAAAAAGATATCAGAAACAAATAACATTATCAGCTTTTAGCTCTGTAATAAGCTCTTATTTATTTAGACCCTATTAATTTGGAATTTATAATAACTTGATTGGGATCTGGGCAGAAATTTTCCTTCATTTAGCAAACCCTGTCTGGCTAAGTGGTGCAGAAGAATAATGTAAATGAGATTATAAGGGGAATGCTTGAAATACATCTTGGAGCACTTCAGGCAATCCCTTATATATGAATAATTAATATAAGAATACATATTATTCTTATCCAATAATTATCTGGTAATTCAGAAGGAATTTGTTAGGTCACCCTGCAGTGTAGGGAAGTGTGGGTTTGTCACTAAAAAGCTCTGTGACCATAGGCAAGCACTTAACTTTTCAGCCCTTTTTTTTTTTCACCTGTACAATTAGATTGATATTACCAGCTCTGCCTAGTTAGATGGGTAGTTATGAGTGTGAAATGAGAATGGGCGGGAGTCCATTTTGAAACCCATAATAAGGTACTAGAGAAAGCTATTTTATATAAAAAGAGTTTGAAATTCATACTTCCCACTAATTCAATATGACCTTTCCTTCAGTACTCTACACCAGTGAAAGGTTTATGCTTTACACAACTTCAGCGAAAGGAAATTCCCTTATGAACTGGTGTGTGCCTGAGAGAGACACCCCTCCAGCCCCAGTAGATTCTTGGAGTCATTCTTTATGTTCTGGGTACACCAAATATATTGGAGATGGCACAATCAGTAGTTATTGTGCATAATTCAAACAGTCTCAATGTTGGAGTCTGACAGGCTTGGGTTCAAAGTCATGATCTTCCAGGTAGATGATTTAAATGGAACAATTATCTCTTAGTTTGTTTCTTTTTCAACAAAAGTGGATAAGATAATCAATTTTATAGGATTTTCATAAAGACTAAAGGAGATAACATGCCTAACCCAGTGCCTGGCACAGAGTGGGCATTTCTAAAATGATGATTATCAAGTAGAAGATAAGTTGTCTTGGAGCAATATTAGGATTGGAGAAATATCAAGACTTCTCACTTCACATCTCCCATCCCTGTTACAGTTTAGCTCCCAGAATAGGAAGCCAAATAGAGTAAGGAATACAGCACCCAGTTCTTTTACAAACAGACAATCTATTTTGTTTTTTTGTGAAATGCATGTTAAAAAGAACTAAAATTACATTTCCTCTCTCCTAAGACACTTGCTGTTCACATTTGAATTGTTTTGGCAATCAGGATGAGCTTTACAGTCATTGTCAAAATAAACATGTCAATTGCTAGGTGGAGGAGTTGCTAAGAGGAATTGTCATTTGCTGCAATGTGTGGATTCAGCTGAAGCTTCCAGAATAAAGGATTTTCAAAGTCAGGAGATGTTGGTGTTTGTGCTTCACTCAGATGCAAAACATCTGTCTGTCAAGCTCCTTAAAAAAAAAAAAAAAAAATAAAAAAAAAAATCTGTTGAAGAGGTAATCAATTAAGGACAAAAAATTCAAGATTCCAAAAGAGGAGCCTGAAGAGATCAAACTCATGCTTAGCAAAGTGTCACCTCTGCTTTACAGTAACTGCCAATGTCTGGTGACTACAAGGGATCTTTAGAACACGGGTGAGTGAAGATGATGGGTAATTACATGAATAAAACACATGCTGTTTGTTGACCAAAAGTTTTGTGTATTTAATGTCGCACTCACTTTTGCTCTGTGTGAATAAAACTACCTTTTAATTAGATAAATTAATATCTTTTCTTTTAATCGACAGACTCATTAGAGAAAGTGTTTGGCTTTTTAAATCACCTAAAAAAAGGGTTAAATATAATTAATTTTATGCTTAAGATGTCTATACTTTGCTGTATGTTATACTTTAATAGAATATTTAAAAATTATAACTCAATGAATCCATGTATTTAGCTTGAATAGTTAAATATTTGTCACTAACTTCCAAACTAGTGAGTGTAGCCATTTATAGGACATGCCTTCTTAGGTTCTAGGCACTTTGCACATGTTATTTAATAATAATAGCATTCATTAGGCATTTGTGATGTGCCCATTGCTTGCAAGGGGGTACCAACTAGCTCCTTTATTATTTTATTGGTACTGGGGATTGAACCCAGGGGGGTTCTACCTCTGAGTTATCTACCCAGTTCTTTTTATTTTGAGACAGGGTTTTGCTGTGTTGCTGAGTCTGGCCTTGAATCTGTAAACCTCCTGCTTCCACCTTCTGAGTAGCTGGGATTATGCTACTGAGGCCAGCTTCCTTTAATCCTTAGAAGACTAAATGAAGTATTATTTTTACAAATGAGGGAACATATGTAAGGCACATTAACGTAGATACTTACATGAGATCATTCAGCTGGAAGGTGGGGTGGGGGGATAGCATTCTGAAACTGTGGACTGTGTACCACACGGTAAGTGGGAGAGCCAGGATGCATACTTGGGCCTGTTGCCAGGCAATGTAATGCCTCCCTTTTCATATTTTATTTAAAGGCAGAATTTTGTTATGTTGCTTGGGGCCTCACTCAGTTGCTGAGGCGGGCCTCAAACTTGTGATCCTCCTGCTTCAGACTCCCAAGTCACTGGCATTACAGGCGTGCACCACCATGCCTGGCTAATGCCTTCCTTTCTTAAAGACATGTCTTCCTTAAAATCATATAGCAATCCTACCTCAGTAAATAGAGGTGGGGAAAGGTGAGGGAGGGAAGAAAACTGTGGGAGCAACTCTTAGAACATCCAAGGTGTTGACACTAACCTTTAATCCAGGCCTTCCAGAAACTGGAATTTTCCTCTTAGCATCCCCTTTCTAGTGACTGTCAGCACAGTCACCCATAAAGTTTAATTTACATACATTGAGATATTGTCGCAGATATTCTCTAATGTGGAAATGTATTTTCCTTTTCTCCCCTTCCCTTTCTGGTTAGCCCCAACACACCTTCCTCCTCCCCTTGCCCTTTAAGGAAAATCAAAAGCGTACACGTGTGCACATCACACACACACACACACACACACACACACACATACAGGATTTTAGGGGCTATATATCTCAAACATAGGAACCCCACATGAGCAGTCACTGTTGTCATCTTGCCCAAAGAGAAACTGCCTGGGGAGGGGAGGGGTGCTTGAGTTGTGCCCCTTGATGCCAGTCTGGAAAATGAGGTCTACTTGAGCCTCCTCTATGTCTCACCATTCATAAATTAGTGCCACCTTTTTATCATATATATATATATATGTATATATATATATATATAGTGCTGAGACTTGAACCCAGTGCCTCACACATGCTAGGCAAGCACTCTACCACTGAGCCCCAACCCCAGCCCAGTACCACCCTTTTAAAATTCCGACTATACAAATAAAAATACTTGCTGGTTTCAATAGTAATGAATTTGGGGCCATTTCAACTAGCTGCACTTTAAAAAAAAATAGAACTAAAAATCATGATGGGGGTTCCCTCCACTGCCTGTGAAAGAAAAGCTTCATTCTTCCCCCACCGCCCAAAATAGTGACATAGTGACTTAGGCACTCGGAGGATGGAAACCATTGAGAATCATGATTTTGGCATTTCAGGCATTGGGGAAGCCATGTACCACTTGGAGCATGAGAAGGGGTAGGCCTTCTCTAAAAGCTAGGGTCTATAGACAAAGGGAAAACAGATATTGAAACAGTTTTGAAAAATTGCTAATCTTTGTGAGGAGTTAACAAACTACAGTAATTTTTACCAGTAGAAATATGTTCTCATTTCTATGTGGTTTACTCTCTCCAGATGTCCCAGGTGATAGTGTATATTGTAAAGAAAAAGAGTACTTTAACAATGAAAGTTAAAACTTTTTTTAAATGTCAAGAGGCCTCTTACTATTAGCCTTTATGAAGTACAAGCTTAAAATAAAGATTTCTACAGTCAATGTTCTTCAAATGTTTGTCCTTTTGCATGATGGGTTAGTGGCTATGGTTATTTATTATTTTCTTTGTGTTCATTTTCCTTCATCTGTTATATAGTGACATGTTTAGCATTTTCAGTCATCAAAGACGATTGGAAAAACAAAAACAAAAACCCACCCCTCTGAATTTTAATTATGTAACTGCACTATTACATCCGATGAAGTCAGACTTCCGTGGATGCCAGATCCCAAGCTTGGACCTCCACTCAGAAATGAAGGAGTTGGGTATGACAGGAGGGCAAGAGATTCTTTTAAAAAGTGGAATCCAAAAGCATTGGTTAGTGGACTGGGGTTGCGGGTAGCTCAGCAGTGATGTGCTTGCCTCACATGCATGAGACTCTGGGTTCAATCCCCAGCACCATGAATGAATGAATGAATAAAAGCATTGGTCATGAACATTTAGCTTAAATGCCGGAATATGAAGATTTGAATACTGAATGCATTAGAATTTGAATGCTTTGAGTATCAGTTTTGCAATGGGCATGCCTCTTCTAATAATAATTTCAGTAGTTTAAGCGATCATCTACCCACTGAGAGATCTTCATCTAATTACTAGACAAAAAGAAAGCCTCAGCTGGACTTGGGAAGTCCTGTTCAATAAGGAAAGGTGAGGCTGTTTTTGGTAACCTGTGATGGGTGTAAATATTCTGGGGAAAAATTCCTAGGCAGGCGCTTTTTCAGGAAAAGAGGAATCTGCAAAACATTGAGAAACATGAGGAATTTGCAAGTCTGTGAGGGCCTCTCTGGCCACCGTTACATTGATGGGGTGGGAGTGACAGGGGTGCGGAAGGCTGTATTTCCAAGTTTCTGCATCAGACAGCGCTAAGTTCAAATGTCTGCCTTACCACACCTCAGCCCCGTATGTAGGGAAATTAGCTTCACTGCCCTATGCCTCCCTTTAGTCATCTCGCAGGGAATATTAGTGGGGATAAAACAGATAATAATGGCCATTACCTTAAAGGGTTATTGTAAGGGCCAAATGTGCGTAAAGCCTTTTAGTTTAGCACCTGGCATGTCCGTGTGCTAATAAATTTTCAAAATAATAAGTTTCTATTCCTTCACTTATTAGGTCATTTCTAGCGGTATGATTTGTATGTTGTGGTGAGATAGCTCACAAAACTACTCACATCTCTTTGCAGTTTCATGGGTAACAGGAAGATCTACGTTCTACCCTGGGAAAAGGTGCCTTCTTGCTTCCTATTGAGGAGTTTAAGGCATCACATGGCCCTGTACCGCCTCTGTGGGGTGATAGAAGGCATCATGCTGGGAGCCAGCTACCTGCTGAGGACAAGGACTCCAGCCCACCCTGCATCCTTCACCCCCTCACTCTCCTGTGCTTCTGAGGCCCAGGACTGTGTGGAAGGAGGGTGACTGTCAGGGCCAGTACCAGGGTGACAGTCTGTGTGTGAAGTTGCCCTGCCACAGAGCAGCATCAAGAGTTGCATCAGGAATCATTATAAGCTGCAGAGCAGAGAGGGGTTGATTCACTCAGGAAGGACGCTCCATTTAGATGCAGGAGGGAGACTGGTGTCCATGAATAACACCACAAACCTGCAAGAAGGTCCGGAAATCCTTTCCTCAGGCAGTCGGGCATCCAAGGCACACTCAGGGATGCAGGGGGCTTCACCCATTGCCAGGGACTGTTTTTGCTGAGCCACCTGCTCCCCTAAGGGCTACTCCCCACTCCCTCCTAGAGTGACAATGGGAACTCAGAGAATGGGGGTTTCCTTCCTTCCTATGCTGGGCTGACCTGCAGACTTGTTGGCAATAGTCTCAGGGAACTGTAAACCCCTGGAGAAAGAAATCGCAGCCAGGGCTGGAACACAATTCAGTTCAGATCTGTCCCCCTGAGGGAGCACCTTCAGAGCCCTGCCTTCCGGTCCTCTGCAGAAATGGGGGAACCTGCGGCTATGCTGGAGGCCCAGCCCGCTCCTCACTCTCCTCTTCTCCACCAGTCTACCTCTGACCTTCTCAATTTTTCCGAATCCATAGGGAAAAACCAACAACTAAACAGAAAGGTGGGAAAGGACATGAAAAGGCAGTTTACCAAAATGAAACCAAATTGGCTTTTAAATATTGAAATGGTTCCCTTCCCCCACAATTTGAAAAATCCAAAGTAAAACAAGATCCCATTTTTTCACTTGTGAGATTGGCTAAAATAAAAATATATGCTTATAAATTACATTATCCACTATCAGGAGGACATACATAAATTGTGTGTGTGTGTGTGTGTGTGTGTGTATGTGTGTGTGTGTGATACTGGGGATTGAACTGGGGGGATCCTCTACCACTGACCTACATCCCCAGCCCTTTTTATTTTTTTATATTTTGAGACAGAGTTTTACCAAATTCCCCAGGCTGGCCTCACACTTGTGATCCTCCAGCTCCAGCCCCTTAGTAGCTGGGATTACAGCATGCACCCTTGGGCCTATCTGAGAAGATTATTCTTTAGTAAGTTTTTCAAAAAAATTACCTTGAGACAAGAACATAGCATAAATGGGTATTTAAAAATGTATTTTAGTGGCAGCTATAGGCACGTACATTCTGTATTTTGTTTTTGTTTTGTACTGGGAATTGAACCCAGGGATGATTTACCACTGAGCCACATCCTCAACCCTATTTGTTTTTATATTTTATTTTGAGACATGGTCTCACTAAGTTGCTTAGGGTCTCACCAAGTTTCTGAGGCTGGCCTCCAACCTGCAATCCTCCTGTTCTCAGCCTCCCAATTCTCTGGGATTATAGGTGTGTGTCACCATGTCTGACTCTGTATTTAAGAAATTTCAATATGTAGTTACCTAAAGTAGATTGTTGAAATAAAGTGATACTTTCCAAGGGTCAAGGCTAACCAGGGTCAGACTTAAGAAGGTCAGTTGGCAAAAGAGGAAGTGTTTGGCTATTTGCTCAGATTAATTTTGAAAGCATGTGAATCTAAGCAGTCTTCAGCCAGAATTTTAGGAATGCAGTCAGAGTGGAAGCAAAACTTTTTAGAAACTGAAAGAATCAAGTGGAATAAACAAATAAAGCAGGGATAGAAATAGCATAGGTTTGATTTTTAAAGGAAGAGAATTGCAGTAAGCAGTGCTTAGTAGATTTTATAGAATTCCCTGTAAAGAAAGCAAGAGGGGCACAGGGCGGGTAGCTCAGTGGCCAAGCATTTGCCTAGCACGTGTGAAGCCCTGGGTTCCATCCTCAGTGTGGGAAGGGTGGAAAAAAGAAGAGAAAGGAAACAGGAGAAGTGGGCCCCCAGACTGGAGAGCCCATACTGCTTCCTTATCCTCAGCTCCACAGCTGTGGGGCCCCATTCCCCCTCTGGCACACAGAAACCAGGGTTACCCCTCACCCCCACTGCTGGACTCAGTCTTCTCGGTTCTTCCCATTCAACAGTTTCCAAGAGCATCCAGGGCCACGCCCCATAGAAGCCCCATGGTCTCTGGGTTGCCCACAAAGCGGTCCACTGAGAGATGACAGCCAGCATCCCAGCCTGGTTCTAGCTCCTAAGAGCCAAAGGAAGTTGCCCCATTGTCCTGTGTCTCCATCTCCTCTTCGGTGGTAAGACAGGCACATTGCACACTTGCCGAGCATGAGTGAGGCCCAGAGTTCAATCCCCGGTACTGTGAAAAAGGAAAAAGAAATACTTGGTTTGTGGTAACAACTCCATGAACTCTAGCTACTATGACTCTTCATTCTCCTTTTCCTTCTCCTCTTCATCTTTCTCCTCTCTCTTTTTTATTTCCTGTAATGTTGGGGATGGAACCCAGGGTCTCTGGAACGCTGAACCCCACACCTTCTTAATTCCTTTCTTTCCAGAGTGATCATTTTAAAGTCAACTCTAGTCAGAACTTGACTTCCATCTTGCTGCTCGAAGCACTGTAAAAGCTGCCTGTGGGTTTTAGGGACAGCCTAAGTCCTTGAAAAAGGCCTCCAAGGTCAGGCTGGGTCTGGCCCCATCCTGTACCAAATCCCCCTGCTCTCCAGACTCCAGACTCTCTGACCTTCTTTCAGTTCTTCAAACTCTGGGAGCTTCCTCCCACCTCAGGGCTTTTACACAAGCTACTTCCTCTGCCCGGAACACCCCAACTCATCCTTCCCGTAGGGGCCTGGGCCTCATTGCTTCCTCATGGACAGCCGGCCATGCAACCCAAACCAGGCTAACCCTTTCTATGGCACCAAGCACTAATGGTGACCCTCAGAGTCACCCTCTGACACATGTTTGATATCTCTCGCACCACTACTATGAAAGCTCATAAAGGCAGGGACCTTGTTGTTTTTGACTTCTTCCAATCCTCAGAGCCTAGCACAGTTCCTGACATGGAAGGTGAGGTGCTCAATATCTTCGAAGTAAGGAGGGGAGAGAAGGAAGAATGCATGCCCAGTGTCCTTGCTGTTCTGGAGACCACACTAGTGTAACAATTTGTATTAGGCACAAGGAACCATCTCATATCAGTAAGTGCTGTATGCTTTTCTCACTTCCTCCTGCCTGAATTCATTAAGGCATTTAATTCTCAGTTCAGTTCTGATGTTTATTCTTAAGAAAAATGTCCTTATGGTGACATTATACAGTAACTTTTGAATGCAGTTTATGTTTTTTTTTATTTCCTGTACAGATATTTTGTGATCCCTAGAGAGGACAAGATGATAGGTGTGAAGTTGCAGAGGGAAAAACTTCCACCCAGTCAAATCCAAAAGTGATTCCTTTCCCAAAAGACCAGCTGGCTCCATGGCACGTCCGCCCCAAATTCAGGAAAGAGCCACCTGAGGAGCTCTAGCGGGGTCAGCAAAGGGAAGAAGGGAAGGGTGGGGGTGGGGGGAGCAAAGGTCTTCTCACAGATACAGTCTTCAACCCCCTGGAGAAAGCACTAAAAATGAAAATAGGCATAAACAGATGGACCCATTTCTCTGAATCAAAAGCAGAGGAGGTAACTTTATTTTTCCCTAGCCACGCCCCCATTGTGAATTAGCATCGGCATATCAGAGAAAACATTCAGTCTTTGGTTTTTTGGGTTTGACTCATTTCCCTTAGCATGATATTCTCCAATTCCATCCATTTACCGGAAAATGCCATCATTTCATTTTTCTAGAGGGGAGTGAAGGGAGGGGAAGGGAATATGGGGGTAGGAAGGATAGAAGAGTGAAACAGACATTGTACCTCAAGTACATGTATGACTGCATGACCGATGTGATCTTATAATATGGACAATAAAAAATGAGAAATTACACTCCATTTATGTATGATTTATCAAAGTGTATAAATGCATTCTACTGTCATGCACAATTAATTAGAACAAATTAAAAAAATTAAAAAAGCAGAGGAGGGGGCATTCCTCCTGAGAGGAACCAGAGAAAAAAGATTGCTGAGGTTGAATAGGATGTTTCTCACTTCATCCAGCTCCATTTTTGCATGAATGCGACTCCTGAGGGCCAGAGAAGAGAAAGGGTTTGCCCAAGGTCACACAGAGCGGTCCTGGGAGAGGAACTGGGGTATATCAAGTGACCACCACTCTGCACTCCTCCCCAGAGTTCAGTTACTTAGATCTGATTTCATCCATTTTTTTTTTTTTTTTTTGGTACTGGGGATTGAACCCAGGGACACTCGGCCACTGAGCCACACCCCCAGCCCTATTTTGTATTTTATTTAGAGACAGGGTCTCACTGAGTTGCTTAGGGCCTCGCTAAATTGCTGAGGCTGGCTTTGAACTCGAGATCCTCCTGCCTCAGCCTCCCAAGGGCTAGGATTACAGACGTGCGCCACTGCGCCCGGCTTGACTTCACCCTTACATAGCTGCATAATGTAGATTTCATTATCCTCACATTCCAGACAGAAACATGGCTACCGCCAGGCGTGGTAGCACACACCTGTAATCCCAGCAGCTCAGGAGGCTGAAGCAGGAGGATTGCAAGGTCAAAGCCAGTCTCAGCAACTTAGTGAGGCTTTAAGTAACTTAACAAAACCCTGCCTCAAAATAAAAACCAAAAAAGGGGGTTGGGGAAGTGGCTTGGTTGTTAAACACCCCTGGGTTCAATCCCTGGTACCAAAACAAAACATGAATACTCAGAAAGACCTGGCACAAAAATGCAAAGTGGTTCAACAGGAACACACTGTGGCTATGCTGCAGAGTATCTGGCTCAGCCACTTCCTGGCATGCTGGCACTCTGCACCTGAAGGCCCTTATCTGTAGAGTGACCACATGCTCTGGCTTGTCAGGGTCAGACCTGGTTTACACCTGTCATCCCAGTTTTTTTTTTTTATTTTTTTAGTAATAATACCTCATTTCTCTCCTAAGTATCCCAATTGAGATGATAAATTAATTTTAAGGACCCTCAACTGTCTATAAAATGTGGGTGTTACAAGGCCATGTAGGTCATGAAGTGGTTGCAAGAAATCAGTGGGATCTTGTATATAAGATGCAAGGTACCTGGCATATAGTAAGTACTCAATAAAAGTTAGCTGCTATTATTCTTACAATTAGGAAGGCATCCGGCAAGTGGGCAGCAAAAGAATGAAGCCAAGTTTTTTCACTTCACGTTCCCGGCTTGGTCTCTGTGAATAATGCTCCTGCAGTTGTGCAGTGCCAGCCTCAGTGGCTTCAGACTGAGCCAGTGTGGGTAGCACCAGCCGCTCTAGATTAAAGACCATATGGGGCACCAAGTTCAGGGCTTCTACCTCTGTGCCAATCAGATTCACCACCTGCTCCTTCTTGGGTCACATGGTTTAGACTGAATCTTTTTTTTTGCTGTTGTTAAAAGAGCCCTGATTTCTTAAAGAGGAAGTGTCAAGCAGAGAATCCTGCAGCCCCAGACCCTGCTAATTAAGTGAGTGACTTAAGGGAGCTGCCTCTTCTTCAAGTTAAGAGGTGGGTGTGAATATTTTCCTCTGGCCCCCTTAAATGTTCTTGATTACAGTAATAAAAATGCTAAGCTCTATTGCCTCTTATTGGAGTGAAGGCTGCTAAAAACTCCTCATTCCCTGAAGAACCTAATTGTTGATTCTAGTGCATCTAAACAGGTGTTCTTTAGATTGCTTTTTCTAATGCCTTTTCACTGGAAAGATCAATTTAAATGTTGCTTTGAGCTAATCAGTGATTGCTTCTGTACCCATCCAAATTTATATTTTAGTCCATGTGCTGGATGAGACATTGCCTTCAAAGCCTATAAATTGAAACAAGGTAGATGATTTTTAATTCTTTGTTATCTTCTGTGACTTCCATATTTCATGTAAAATGTGCATATTTCACTTATTATTTGAAATGCCTTGATTGAACCTGTATGAGAACAGGTTTAAACCAGTATGAGAACTCTGGAGTCATCTTTGGATGTCCTGTATCATTAAGCATCGTGTGTTATACAGAGTAGGTGTTCAGTGAATATTTGTGGAACAGATAAATGAATCCCCTAACTGAAATTGCAACCAAATTAGATTTTTTGCCTCTAGGTGTTTCATTTCGGGAATTCTTTAAATGTCTGGATTTTCTGCATCGACATCCATGTCTATTCTGCTCTCCTTGCCTAGAATTTTGTCTATTTCACTCTGTCTTTGGAAATCTGCCATCATTCCAGGTTCTCATCAAATGCCAATTTCTTCATAAAACCCAGCTTGCTGTGTCCAACCAGATATCGCAGAATCACAGTCTTAACGGAGCTGGAAAGAGCCACCCGCAGGCTTCCAAACCTCCCATTACTGGGTATTTGACTATTCACCCAGTTTGAGAATGTGAACTTCAGATGAGGCAGAGGTTACACTCTGCTGAACCAAGTATGTTGCCTAACAATAATAGGTTGCTTAATGAACCTAAGTTAATAGTGTTGAAGGATTTTTTTAAAAAGTAGGGTGGACCTCAACATAGCAACAATTAATGTGGATCTTCAATCAAGTCCTCAAAACATGGAGATTTACAGCCTGGAAGTTGCCTGTGTGGACTCTTCTACACGTGAAGAATGTTAGGGTCTTGTTTAAGGTCACCTGGCTGAGAAAGAGCAGAGTTCAATCAACAGATCTCCTGAGTGCTGTTCCAGACATTTCTGTGAGCATAATTTAGCATGTATCAGTTTATCCTTGAGTGTAAAGTACACTTCATGCCTGAATACGGCTAACTATTCATACCTCTCTACCCTCCTCCCTTTAAGCCCCAGTTTCTAAGCAGCAAAGTTGTGGTTCAGTGACTTCTGTCTGGATAATATGAAAACAGGGCTCCCAGCCAATTCTGATGAGCTAACTATTTCCTTAAATTATCATGCCTAAGCAAAGGGCCCTAAACTCTGCTGTTCAACACATATCATCATATCTGGGGGATGGGCCGTGCACAGACATATCATCAAATAGCTGGAATTTTATATTTCAGATTGTCAAGCGGTGAAAATTGTTATCCTTAGAAATGACTGACAGTTCCCCTGCCTCATTTCTGCTACATTGACTTAGGTAAAGAAAAAAAATCAACTTCAGTCTTTTTACAGATTTTTTTTCCTGAAAACACATGTGACAGGACTATACATTTTCCCTGGAAATTGACAGGAGAAAGGGTGCTTCAAAGGACCCGCAAGACTTTGCAGAAGGTCCCAATTAACAGAATGTGGCTAACACCTCGAAAAATAAAGTAAATGTTGCAGTGGGAATGAATCTTGCTCAGAGTGCTGGGCTGTTGGCTGATTGCCTGGGGAGAGTGGTGGCCAGGGCCTGCCAGCTGGCTGATCCACAAGCCTATAAAGGATGCGGTCAGCTTACACCTTGGCAAACTATGATTTTGATGGAAATCTTAGAGGTCGGCAGACGTTCTTCCTAGTAAAGTATGTTAGCTCAGGCCATTGTTTTTATTTGAATGAAGAAAATATCTTGATGGTCAAGATGCTAGACTAAGTCAGTACTCTGCTCCCCATCAGAGTTCATGGCGGGATCTGAATAGATATTTACTCTAAAGGAGACACAAAAGGTAATTGAAGGTGGCACATTCATCTAATCCCCAGGTGAAACCAGTCATGCCACTGAAGCAAACTGCTGGCTCACCAACAAACACACATCTGCCCACAAGTCCCATTCAACTGTTTTTCTGGAACTCTGAACTCCAAATTTACTAATCCCATCCTCTGATGTTCACTCCCGTTCAGCTTCCATGGTTGTTGTTTCGTTTGTTTTTCATAGGTCTGAAGACAGTTTCCCCATAATCACTAACTTAGTACCTTTCAGTGAATGAAGGAGCTTCAGAGAAACCTTGTACATTCCAGAGTCCATGCTGAAAATTACAGCCATTTGAACACTGTTACAAAGTTGACAAAACACCTCTCAGTCTCCCAAATGGTTACCTTTGGAAATTTGTCAAAATTGGTTCTAATGTTTATTTTATAAAATAAGCATCAAAATCAGCCAGAAAAAATATTGTGAACAAATAGAAAAGATAAATACAGAATGGAACAAACCACTTAGAATACTATATATGCCACAAACGAAGCGTCAATATCCTTACTATAAAGAAGACAAGGAAAATGATCTGCAAATTTACAAAGGAAGGAATGACTATTTAACATATGAAGGCATTTCTGACCTTACCAATAATCCAAAAATACAAATGACAGCCAAATATCTCTTTTCATATGTCGGACAAGAAAAACCAGAGTTGTCCTGGGTAGTTATTTGACATTTTCATACACTGCCCATGCAAAATGATACCTTTTTTGAAGGCAAATTATATGTGTGTGTGTGTGTGTGTGTAGGCAGATTGTGTGTGCGTGCACAAGCTCAAACATACGACTTGCAGAAATTCATCCCAAAGGAACAATCGGTATGTAAATATGCATGTACATGCAAACTGGATATAGCCAAAATCTTGAACAATAGAGGGTTAATCAAATGAGATAAACTATGTACATACTATTATGTGGTTATTAATTAGTTAACTTGATTATTTTTTAAAAAATGTACATATATGTACACACATGTCCACATGTTTACATGTATACATATACACATATATGTTTACATCTGATTTATGCCTTCCAGTTATTTTCATATGAAAGGATTTATTACGCTTAGCTTTCTGATAATAGAAATGAAGATTTTTGTTCAAACATAAAAATTTAAAAATTTTAATGGAGCAACAGATTTGGACATATAGAAAAATAGACCCATATAATTGGAAAGAGAACTCTTATTGAAGTTTGCATGTCAAATGATGAATGTATTGATTGTTTTTTCCTTGACAGAAATCAAACTGACTTAAAATAATGGTGAATTTAAATATTTAAATTTAAATACATATATTCACATACTGATGGAGAGGTTGGGTCAGGTGAAATCTAACAAGTCTATGCTTTAGATTTGTTGCATTAGAAGCATATACAGGCAACCATTGACTTACATCTTAACTGAATATGGGGGATCATTATAAGTTTAGACTTGGTTTTATAATTTCAAATATACAGAGAAGGGAAATTGATGGAAAAGTAATAGAGAATAGGTGATAAAAAAAGAAAGAGCTATAAAGCAGTAAAAACTGGGCTGGGGATATGGCTCAGTTGGTAGAGTGCTTGCCTCACGTGCACAAGGCCCTGGGTTCAATCCCCAGCACCACAAAAAAATAAATAAATAAATAAATAAAATAAAATAAAAAGTAAAAACTGATGGGTGCAGTGGCACACACCTGTAATCCCAGCAATTCAGGAGGTTGAGGCAGGAGGATCACAAGTTCCAGACCAGACTCAGTAACTCAGCAAGGTCTTAAAACATTTCGAGAGACCCTGTCTCAAGATAACAAATAAAAAGGACTGAGGATGTTGCTCAGTGGTTAAGACCCCCTGAGTTCAATTCCTGGTACCAAAAAAAAAGGAGTTAAAAAACAAATTTAAATGCTATAGAAAATTAGTTAAATTAGTTGGTGGAGGATATTTTAAAATTACTGAAGTTGAGTATAGTAAATCAAATTAGCATTAATATTTTTTGAGTATAGATTGGGAAAAGATGGACTAAATGACTAGATAACTGTCTTTTTAATAAGATTATTGGTAATAGAATCAATTATGGTTCATTATTAACTATATTAACAGAAAATTAGGCTTTACTAGCTCCTAAAAATAGAAGGTTGTTTTAATAGACTGTGGTCCCTTATCAGCATATGTAAGACTTAAACGTTTATAAACCAGCTCCTTTCCCAGAACTAAACTAGATTAGATGATCAATTAATGGCTAAAATGTCTTTTTAATATTTCTTGTCAAAACCTTAAATATTCCTGATTCAACTTGTGCTTCTATTTGTGTAATATAATTTGGTCATAATTGGTTTCATTTCGATTGTCTTTACATTTGGGGTACTTATTATCTTTCTTCTCATCCACTGGGAATGCCAAGTACCAATTTTTGCTATTTAGCAAGTCAGTGAGGAGCTTCCCACTGAGTGCCTTAATTATTGTTAATTGAATATTGTAAATGGTTTTTCAGGATCACCATCTTGGCAATCCATACAGTGTTCTTCTCAGTTAGCAAAAGTGGAGCCCCTCCACAGCTTCCACACAGCCGTCAAATCAAATACCAGCAGTAACTGGTTCCTGTGCAAACTAGCATCGTCTTTCCAAAAGTCACATCACGTATATGCTTCATATGGCACTTCGAACATGGTGGCTGCTCAACGAATATTAAACGACAGCTGTCCTTTTAATAGAATGATTCCCAGTTCCAGTTTGAGAGGAAGCATTCCATTTTGCTTTCCATGGCATGCCTGCTACTCTGGGGTAGACCTCTCCCATTGTCATGCACCAGGACCAAGCCTTCTAGGACTTTTGCTGCTCTATCATCAAAAGGAAGAAAAAAAATTGTAAATAAAGAGCCTCAGAAGATCTGAGGATATCAGAAATGCTACAGGCAAAAAACCGGAGAGCAGAAAAATCCCTGAGCCAGCCTTCCTGTGTACTTCTTGCCTTACTATGCACCATAAAAAAGAAATGAGAAATTTATGATCTGCCTTTTCAGCTTTCAAACTATGCCTCCAATTTGGGAGGGGGCTGGGGACTGAGGTATCAGTGGATCGAAGTTGTGTTGGAGGTTGGTTTTTGCTACATAAAATCTCGCCTTCCTAATGATGTGTTTCTGGTGCAGTCAAGGAAACCTCAGCCATCGTTACGAACTCAGGACCAGAGAACGCCTTGACACAATCTAGACTCGCCTTCTCTATCGAGGCAGACCACAAATCAACGCAGAGAGGAGACAATCCATCTCTTTGGAGGGACAGGCTTCCACAGGTGTGGCAAGTAACCTGTTCTACTACAAATGACTTTTTCTGCCAGACTTTCTGCTTGTCTGTAGCCACTTGTTATTAAGTTTGGCAGGTCTCAGTTTCAGAAACAGATTCAAGGTTCACTGTCTTAGTCTATTCTTGCTGTTATAATAAAATACTTTATTCCGTGTATGGGGTAATTTGTAAACAATAGAAATTTATTGCTCACAATTCTAGAGGTTGGGAAGTTCATGCAAAGGGTACCAGCAGATTTAGTGTCTGGTGAGGGCTCTCCCTCTTCTTTCAAGATAGCACCTTCTTGCTGTGTCCTCGCAAGGTGGAAGGAACAAACCAGTTCTCAGGACTCATAGAACAGTAATTCCATTTCTGAGGGCTCTGCCCTGATGCCTCAATCACTTCCTAAAGGCCACCTTCTTTATACTATTGCAAAATGGGGATAAGGGTTCAACATGTAAACTTTTTGGGGGGTGCAAATATGCCCACCGTTCACTCCCCTTTAGCAATTTTCCAGTGGTGAATGTTAATGTACTATGTGGTGTTCGTTTGCCCCTGGCTTTTAGCTTTCCCATTCTTTCCCCCTCTTTTTTCTTTCCTGTTTGCCTATATTTTCTCAACTATTTGATCCTTACATAGCATATACAGATTTGTAAGTCATCTCAAATCTTCTGTAATAGAAGGTAGGCCAGAATGAATAAATGATTGCATGAATAAAATAATAGAACATGCCCTCAAGCTGCATTTAAAAGCTCTTCTTCTGGTTAGCATTGCAATTTAATAGAGACAGCAATCAGAGCCTGCCTAGACCTCAGCTCTTTCTGATGCAAAATGCCAGGGCCACACTGTTTTGCCTCCCACCCCTCATTGGTTTTGGTGACTGGACCAGGGGTGGGCAGTTGACTTAAGAATAGCCATTGCATTGGCTGGACAAAGGTCTAAAATGTGACTTGGCCCTAACAGGTGGTCTGAGCCCATTAGATTCACACTCTGAGAATTTACAGTGCAGCACCATGCTACTGAATCCCAGGGAGCTGAAACTGAAGGGTCTCCATTGGAGAGGGGCCCAAGAGGCCAGAAGCCACATACAAGCTGATGGGAGGGAGCAGAAACCAAGAGGAAGCCAAGAAATTGGTCAGGAGAAAGAAGAGGGTGAGTACTATGACCTACCAGAGCAAGACAGCAGAATAGTAAGCTCAGAGCTGCCACTATTTCTAAAGCCCTGCGTGTCTCCTCCCAGTTTTCCCAAATTTTCCTGGCACATTTTGGGCTTTCCCCAAGGTGATCTGACAGTCTTTGTTGTTTGTAACCAAGATTCTTAATATGTGTCAAAAGTCTTTTCTTCCTGCTTTCACTCAATTGTAAAGTTTTACTTGATCAGTAAAAACTTTTAGGCTTTTCCATTTTCCCAATAACATTTTAAAAATTGTCTCATAGAAAGATGTTTGGGAGCAGAAGTTTAGTAGAAACCACATAGAGAGGGATAATTATTGCCATCTATAGTCTCTAAGTAAATACTGTGATAAAAACCCCTGGAGCTGGGGATGTAGTTTGGTGGCAGAGCACTTGCTTAGCATGTATGAGTACCTAGGTTCAATTCCTAGTACCACAAAACAAAACATTTTTAATAAAGTTAAATTCCTAAGTATTTTTAGAGTCCCTAACTTCTTTCAAAGGCTTGCTTAACTTTCTCAAAGACAGTGGAACTCATCTCTGATGAGGCCCCTGTCTGATATTTGCACATACTGAATTTTCCCCTCTTTTTAAACTTGCTTCTCCCTAAAATGCAACTCTTGGCTCCACTCAGTGCAATTCTTGGGCAAGAGACTTCCTTCTCTAGGGCTCAGTGTCATAGACAAGAGGCCTATTTGTCTAGGGGAGATGGGAGGGAAATAAATATGCTGTTTCTATACCAGGAAGAGGTTGTACCACTTTAAACTTTGTTGTGGTCCAAGTGACACATTGTGCTTTGAAAGATACAGAACTTTTGGTCATCCCTCCTCCTGCAAGGGAAACTGGTGATTAGCTTGCTGGAAATGTAGGCCCCCCAAGGTTCTGCTACTGTGATGTGTCTTGGGTCACCATGTGAGCCTCTGTCCTTCATTTATCAGAGCTGCTTCCAGATTTAGAAATATGCAGACATTTAAACCCCTAAAAATATGTAATGCACCTACATTTTCATTACTTTTGTGTCCTTTGGGTCTACAATATCTGTTACATTGAGTCCATAACTTTAAAAAATTCATGAATTTATTAATGTCTAGTTTCTTTTGTGGTTGTCTTAATGACAAAACTGATTTTACAGCAAATCAAATGAGTTGTGCCCAATCAAATTTGGTCACCAGCTGAAAATATCAGAAGGACTTTTTCCCCTGAATGTATGTGGATGCTGATGTGCCAAGAAATATAATTGAGTCACAGTCTGATACTCAAGTATGCTGGTTAATTCCCTGTTAATAGTGGCATGGCAGGGTCAACTTATTCTTAACTTTATGAGTAGCTAACACATATTCTGAGGAGCTGGCCTTGTTAACATCTCCCTCACTTTCTGTGGGAGACCCAAGCTGATTAGCTGTATGGTGCAGAGAAATGCCCTGAACATTGTCAGCTGTGTGTGTCCCAAGATGCGTTCATTCTGATTAGCTGGGATGTCTTTTTCCTGTGCATCTTTCAAGGCCCAGCTTAAGTGTTCCCTCCTTTCTGAGTTCTTCTCTGACTTTTCCAGTCCTCTCCAATCTCCAGTTCTTTTGGATTTTTACAGCCTTAGCCATCCACATCAGCTCACCTCTTCATTAGAAGCTGCCATGGTTTACTTCCTGCTGTTCAGCAGGTCAGCCCCTCAGCCAAATCACAGGCTTTGAAATAGAACTGGAACTCTGGCCTTCACCATGACTTTATGCTTTACACATCTTGCATGAGCACATTCATCTTGATACAAAAAAAAAAAAAAATTGGGTTGATTCACTTCACTTCTATTTTCTCTGCATGTGGAAAAGCAATATGAGTCACAGTCACCATCACTTCTTTTGTAGGAAAAACTAGAGAGGGCACAAACCTTTCAATCATTCTGGGAAAGAGCCCTTTCTTCCCTTAGGAATTGCACTGCGGGAGGGCAGCTGGGGAGAGAGGGCAACTTCCCTGTTCTTCATGAACTTGCTTCCTTAAGTTGTTCTGATGAAATGCTCAGATGCTCTGACATATTCACATTCAAAACAGAGGTATAAAAACCAATGCCAAAATGAGAGGTCTGAATGATTTGTCTCATTATCCTTCTTAAAGTGGATGACCAAGCACTGACCATAGTAGAATTAGCTGTTACTAATACGGTGGCGTCAGCATTGCTTCCCTCCTTCCCAACTCACAAGAGCAAAAAGCAGTCACAATTAAAAAGTGGTCTGTAAAGATAGAGTTGTAATGTCACCAGATGAGTCTTATTTTCCATTTTTGCATAATCTGGATGTCAAGATGCAAAATTACTTTTACCATTGCTATTCGACAGCTCCATCATTTTTGACAATTAAGGCTTCTGTGGCATTTACTCACAACCAAGGGGGTTTGGGCTTGTAAGGCAAGCCCTATTAAGACTGGCTAATTTCCCCTAAGCCCCAGGACTGCAAATTAGGTTGTTGTCACCAGGGTTTTCAAATGACTCAACGGTTCTCCCAGCTCTCTCTGCTGAGGCAAAACATTTAGCACACAATCCAGTCAATATCTTCAAATGAGATAATGAATGTGAATGGGTTTGGATAGTGTCCCCCTCTCTGCAGGAGACCCAAGTCTGTTGGCAGTGATCTCAGAATACAAAGAACAGTTAGAGTCTTGAGTCAGCCTAAAGGACACCAGGGCAGAGAAGAATTATTCCAAGTCCTTGATTTCTCCTCTGGATATATCACTGTCCCTATTCCTATTCCATATAGCAATGCTGGATACAGAGCAGAGGCCTGGGTAACTCATCTAAACCCGCTGTGGGATAAATAGAGCAGAGTCGGAGTAATGGAGCCAGGGAAGTGACCACTCCAGGTAGGGGCTCAGCAAGTGCTAAGGTTGCAGATGCTGTCCTGCTGAGGGTGGGCATTGGGCAGGCTGGAGAAATGCAGAATCTAATTGGCTTGGCCATTGCTGTTCAACTCTTTGGAAAGCCCCTAGCACCGCTGAACC
Source organism: Glaucomys volans (assembly GCA_020662805.1). Taxonomy (NCBI): domain Eukaryota; kingdom Metazoa; phylum Chordata; class Mammalia; order Rodentia; family Sciuridae; genus Glaucomys; species Glaucomys volans. The sequence continues at coordinate 130,441 of JAJEJO010005227.1, forward strand.
TGGGGCACATCTGCAATTAGAGCACAGTTCAGAACAACCTGCTTGCCACCCAGCACCTGGAGCTTACAAATGGGGAGAACTGAAGACACAGACTGAGAAGTCTCAGATCTATATTCCATGCAGTGGGGGTACTACAGCTGGCTTGTGAGAGCCAAGCATCTCTTCCTAGCTTTTCATTCGGTGCTGTCAGTTGAAAACTTGAAATTGTTCATCGTTGGCATAGTTACACCACTAAAATTGGTAAACAACAAAAATCAGAGTGGTGGGATTTTTTTTTTTTTTTTGGCCTCTGGGAAGATAGCACTGCATATGGGCCACCTCAGCCGTGTGAACTCAGATACTTCTTTTTTAACTTCTCCAAATCTTAGACAATACCACTTCACAGTGGTATTTCACCTTATTTAGTGAAAATAAACTGCAACTTCTCTATAAATTAGAAAGATTCTTGAATAGTTCATATTCAAGTAAATGTTAAATATGATGTTTTAATATCTATTAACATTTAAACATATAATCATCACCTTTAATTGCAAGTTTAAGATGTGACGTAGGGAAAGAGTTCAAAAAACACAATGCTTAGGAAACACTATAGTTGTGTAAGTTAAAACTCTCATGTGCAGGTGACAAATCTCCTAACTCACATAGGCTTCAACAGTGATATCAGTATATAGTCACCTGAACGAAAAAGACCAAAGAGAGAGATGGCTTCACCCAACTAGCTCAACCCAGGGTCAAGGCTTAATCTGGCAGTTCAGATGATGCCACTGGGCAGCAGGATGCACGAGTGGTCCTGTTTATGCACACTGCACCAGAATGCTGTCTGGTCTCGCATTTGTCCTACCCTGTTTCATTCTCAAAATGGTCCTAGTTTAGAAGGTGAATGATATGTTTACTTGACCCAGGTTTGCTCTCTGCTCAGTTTCGTTTTGGCAGGCTTCCCCTCAGGTATCATGTGATACTTTCCCCACCCACCCCTCCTGTAGCTCCAGAGCTCTTCCACTCACACCAGCCAATCTAGTGGGACAGAAAAACTCTTCCCAGCTCCTGTGCAAGTGCTGGGGGTCACTGTCTTGCTCTGGACAGATTTACATATCACACACTATTCCATTTGGGAAAATGGATTGGACAATGAATTTAGTCAATCATGCTCACCTGGGAGCAGGAGTGTGATAATCCCACCCACATTGAGGATGAAGAAGGGGTGAATGCCTCAAGGAATAGCAAGTGACTGCTGGCAGTGGAAGAGGCAAATGAGCCCTGGGAAGGTAATGAGAAGGGCCTTGGCATGAAGCAGGAATCAGCTGTCCTGCGGCAAACTTTCCCACTAACCAGGTTGGGATGGTGGACAAGCCCTTGCACACCTTTGGCTTCAGTTTCCAGTAATGGGAAAGCAGTAAGGTAGAGCTTGAGGATTTTGAAGTTCCCATTTCACTCTGAATGTTTGATGTCTGAGTACATTCCCTCATTTCAGGGTTATCAGTTCCAGGCTTATTTTCTCACTAGAACAACCAGAACTCACCTTGGCTTTGTTTCCAATGCTTAAAACCTTCCAACTCTGGTGGAGGTTCGAAATATTCCATTGCTCCTATTAAGTCATAATTCTTTAACTAGCCAACTTTCCCCACAGTTTACAACTTGTGTCAGACCCCAGGAAGATTTGCTTTTAGTTTTCTCCCTGTGAACAAAACAAGTCATAAAAACAGATTTATATTATGGTTTCCTTACAGTTGCATTTCATCCTAAGTTTCTTAAGTCAAGAAATTGACTAACATAATGGCTGAATGAATAAAACACGGCAGCAATGAATGACTGCCTTTAGCAAACTGAGAGGAAGCCTTATTATTTAAATATTCCTGGTTATATTAAGTGGAGCAAAAGGCTTGGAATCAAAAGTGAGAGAAATAGGCAGCCAAGTCAAAAATGCCACCACGCTGTAAATAATATATGAAACTGGCTTAGAAAAGAAACATTACTTCGAAGTCAAACCCTGATATATGGTCCATAATTGTGGGATGTTTGTAAAAGGTGACATGACACCTGTCAATTATCCACAGCAACCAGGAAATGTAGATTACATGAATAATTCACCAATCTAGTGCCCTTTGTTGCTAAGCCTTCTAAGCCCAGATCTGCAAAGTAACTGCTGATATGAAAGAAGAAAAAATATGTTTAAATTGCAAAAGCCTTATGTTACACGCAGAAATGTTTTCAAGGCAGTTTCTTCATATGACTATGTTCCAGTTAGCATCAGTGGCTAAATAATTAACATGTGAGCCTTTATCAGGTGTAATGAAGGAGGGGGGCTTAAGCTCTGGAAACTTTATATGTCGTGGTGGGGGGGGCACTGCCTAAGAGAATCATCAGTATCAGAAATATATCAAATTTTCTCACCCTCTCGAATAACACACACGCAGTCCATTTAAAACATATTATTTAATTGTATAAGCCTGTGGGGTATCGTGTGGTAGTTCAGTGCATGCATACAGTGTGTAATGATCACACTTGATCCTTTAAAAAGGCCAAATCTGAAGTTTTGTTTTGGAATCACAGAATAATATACTTGGATGGTCATATCGACATAGGCTAGTCTGGTGGCTTTTAGAAGCCATCAGAAACCTTCAAAGGAAATCTTACACGAAAACACAAAATACAAAACAGATACAAAGTCAGGTCATTTCCCTTGACTTTTGGGTGGTGAAGAGGATTGAAGAGGATGGTGGGGACCTGCCTACCCAGGCTCTCCTACCCTCACGCCACCCCAGCCTTCCCCAAGTGCCCACAGGATCCAACCATTCCATTTCACAGAGAAGAAAAACCAAGGCTCCAGAGAAACAAAGAGGCTCATTGAAGTCCCAGAGCGAAGCATTGTCAGAGCCAGGACTGGAAGCTAGACTGCGACTCCCGTGCAACACACATACACATGCACAACTGTCGGGTACAGCTTGTCTACACAACCATGTGACAGCCAGGATTTGGAGAAATACCAGTTCTGCAGCTCCCAGGACCTCACAAGAGAGCTTGAGGAATGGAAACAACTAGCTCTTTCATTTGTGGCCCAGGGCTGGCAGCCCAATACCTAGCCCCTGCCCCCAATCATGTTGGCCACAAGACTGGGGTCAGAGGTCATGGGCCAGGTAGAAGGTGGGGCCTTGAAATGCCCAGGGGACTGGGCAGGCAGCCGTAGGTAACTGGAGCTCGCCCTCTAATCTTTCTGCTTCCCTGAGCTGCTGTGAGTAAGGCCTCGGCTCGAGGGGGCCACAGAGGTGGCCTTCAGAAGCATGTCCAGGGACACCCTGCAGAAGGGTTTACTTACCACAAGGTGGTTCATTCCTGTAGCTTCCTTCCTTCACAATGAAGATTCCAGCAGACAAAGGAAACAAAAAAGGGTTCTATTTCAGAGAGTTTACATAGAGCATGATTCTTTTAAAATACGTACAGTCTTCATTTTTCAGAAGCAAAGGAGAGTTTCTTTCTCATTTTAGGCTATTTGCAGGCAAGGTTTGCTTTGGTTTCACGAAGTTTCACTCCTGCATACACCCACTGGGTCTAAGAACTTTGGCATAGATTTTCTTTAACATTTGCTGTTTTTTTCCAATTGTCCCAACTGGTGGTATGCATTATTTTGGCTTTTTAGGAAGCTAGCGTATAGGGAGATGCAGGGGAAAGGTAACTGAGTTTCTGATGCTGGTCAAAGGCAACTTTTAAGGCTTTCTAAATGCATCTCTTTACAATTAGTCATCCCTTGTGGAATGAGCATAGATTTAGTTAAATATAAAAATAATAGTGAGCCATTGGTTTTATGGTAAAGAGCTGATGTTGAAAACTTCATGTTTTAATTTTGACTATTCCAACCAGCATAAAACAGGAGATATTGGGCATCTTGATGTTGTGGCTATTTTGAGACTGATTATCTCAGTCTGTATGTCACACTATCCTTTTGACTACAAGACTGAGTTTCTTTCAACAAATAGAAGTAATTTTTAAATGAGTCAGTGATGGTCTAAACCAATTAATGCCCATTCTAATAATGCTTAAATGTCTCTCAAGAGTAGCTTAGAAAGCTCTTTCATAGTAATAGACTGGGGAAGCTTGAGCAGCTGAATGTGAGTCCTGGCAAATGGGTCAACCTCTCTGAACCTTGATTTCCTTATTTGTGATTTGTGTTCCATGACCAGGGTAACAATGCCTGTCCATAGGAAGGCTGTAGGTACATGGCCTCCTTGTCTGGCTGGCAAAGTTCTTGCTCAGTTGGGTTGCAGTCTGAGTTTCAAGAAAGGTGGGATTAGGCAAAGGTTTACATACAAGTTCTTTATTGTACATGCGACATCAAGGACCTGGATGAGAGATGGGGGAGTTGAGCAGGGAAGCAAGGAAAGCCCCTAGCAGGATGTATGGATAAGTTACCTACTGCTTAACGTTCTCATATTTAGTAAATACAAAACTCTCTGCTGACTTTGAATTTCATTTAAAGGAGAATCTTTTTTTTTTTTACTTTAAATACCTACCATGCAATATTGGGGATATACTTATGTTTAAAAGTTATTAGTAGTTCATCTGAAGTTCAAAGTTAACTGTGGGCATCCTCTATTTTATCTGGCAATACTGCCAGTGCTGTTAATAATGGGTTGGATCTGGTAGGGCTGTCTGAGAAATCATATGGAAGCTGTCTTGGGAATGATCCATTCATTCTATGACATTCACCTTTTGAAGCACTTCTGGTGCTTCTAAACCCACTGTCCCCACTTTTGCTCCTTGGTGGGGACCAGTGGGTTCTCATTCTGCCATGCGGTCCTGGATGAAGTGTTGTCCTGCGTGAGGCTGTTCAGAGGCAGTTACCAGGCAGTATAAGAGGCTAAGAAGCATCCACACAGGTGGCCTAGTGTAAGGACTGAGAGCATAGATCTGGACCTGGAGTAAGTTTGAATTATAGTCCTGCCACTTACTAACACAGGTTATTAAAATTTCCAGGTCTATGTTTCTTCATTTTAAAAATGGAAACAATAAAAACACTCACATAGTTGAATCATGATGAGGATTAAAAGTATTTATAAAGCTCTCAGAATGGCCCTTGGGACATCCTAAGTGTTTGCTGTTATTATCCTGAGGACAGTAGATTTTGACTACTATTGCTTGGCAGGTTGCTGTGTGTTAAACACCTTGCAATGGACTATCTTGTCAGATTTTGATCAATGTTTTCTTCCCCATTGATGAGACTCAACATTATCATTACCTTGTTAATTTGGTTGTTCTTTGGCACTGACAAAAATTATGTTTTGTCTTGATGGTGATTTTTTATATAATCAGGAAGAAAATGTTTTTGTGCTCCGCTGAACACGTGGTCCTCCTTTGAACCCAAAATAGATGTCCTCAAATTCTGGCTCCTAATTCTCAGCCAGAGTGTGTCCTCTTCCAACCACAGCCCCTAGACCCACTAAACTGGACACTGTTGATTGACATAAAGGTCCTAATATGTACCTGCAATTGTAGCAAAAACAAATCTTACATATTGATTAGAATACAAAATCCTGAACATCTCTATATACTGAGATTAACAGCAAGTTTCAATTCTCTGAAACTTGCTTTACCTCTCAATTCCTCAAGTGGTCTGCCAGAAATTCTCAAACTTGAAACCACAAACACCAAATGGCTGAAAGATGCTGACTGAAAGAGTCACTCACAAGGTGCTCTCATGAATCATCTTCCCTCTCCATGGAGTTAGGAGCTGACCCTGCTGTGCTCTTGCAGGATGAGTGACAGACCTAAGCCATAGCCCCCCACTGCAGGCCACCAATGTTGCTTCTTTGCAGGTCTGTTTTCCTGAGGTGCCTGAGCCTCTTTCATCTTAGCATCTCTAACCCCTCACCCACACCTGGTTCAGGAGGGCAAGTAGGGCTGTTTATCTAGTAGGCACAGCAGCACAGTGTCTAGGGCCCACAATACTTTGAGGAGCTCATCAAAATGTTTAATTTATCTTAAAATTACAAGAACAAAATGAACTATTTGGATAGGAGAAAATGCTTTAATTTTTCCTCACATCAGAAAAAAAAATGTTTAGAGCTCACAAGAATCTATTAAACTCTGTGTGTGTGTGTGTGTGTGTGTGTGTGTGTGTGTGTGTGTGTTTTATTGGAGAAAGGGGTTTAAGAATGCAAAAGTGCCTAGGGCCCATGAAAGTCATAATGTGGTCCTGATGTTGAAAGAATAAGTAAATGAATGGATAAATACATAATGACTTAAAAAGTGTTTTGCCGATGACAAAGTGCTATGAAAAATGTGACTTATTATTAAAAGCTGACAATTTTATTGGTGTTTTAGAGTTCTCCTGCCCTTTAGGACATTATACTCTAAGGGGTTTAAATTACTTTTCTAAATTGAAAGATTTTCTTAGTCATTCTTGTTCCTTGTTTTTTTGGGTTTTTTTGAAAGTACATCCCCAGTCCTTTTTATTTTAATATGGGGTCTTGCTAAGTTGCCCAGGAAAGTATTGAACTTGTGATTCTCCTGCTTCTGTCTCCTGAATCACTGGGATTACAGGCATGTGCTACTGCACCCATTTCTTAGTCATATTCATATCCTTTATTCCTCTGAAATAAAATATTTCAGTGGCTTTATATAAGAATATTTTAGTGTAGGTGGGGAGTGGGCAGTGAAACAGAGATATTAAGATTTCACTTATCAGATACAATACACTTAAAATAAGCCCACTGTATGAAAAGTGGAGTTTCCACAGAAGGCAAACCAAGGTGACTGTTATTTTTGCAAAAAAGGGATTTGTGAGCCTTAACCTTCCCATATGTACAGTTGATGTCCCGCAGAATAAACTGAAGTGTTCCTGGGCTGTTGGGAATGATATTCTAGTCTTGAATTTGTTGATGGAAAATTAATCATAGCAGTTTCTTGCTTGGAAAATATTGAACTGGGGAAACTCGGGCTCTGAACATCTTCCAGGGGTGCTGGGGGTGGTCTGACCTGGAGATAACTGAGGAGATGATGATCTGATGCTCTGGGCTTCCTCACATTACCAAAGAACATTCCCCCGCCTCAGTCTTGAAGAGCCTAAAAATGTAAAAACAAGTCTTCACTTTCTGAAATTATCCTCAGTAGAATTCTTTTAAAATGTAAGTTCCTTTTTTTTTTATTGTGGTGCTGGGGATTAAACCCAGGTCCTTGTGCTTGAAAGGCAGGCACTCTACCAACTGAGCTACATCCCCAGCCCTAAAATGTAAGTTCTTACAATGTAATAAACGTGAGAGTACAGAATGACCACAGGTAGCAGACTTAAGGAAAAGCATCTGCCCCTTTTCTTTCTCTTCTAAATTATCCCAAGTATGGCTAGATTCATTTTTTTCCCCCAGCCTCTGGGCACTGGGGATGGAATTCAGAGGTGTTTAACCACTGAGCCAAATCTCTAGCACATTTTATTTTTTATTTTGAGACAAGGTCTCAATAAGTTGCTTAGGGCCTCACTCAATTGCTGAAGCTGGCTTTGAACTGGTGATCCTCCTGCCTCAGCCTCCTAAACTGCTGGGATTACAGACATGTGCCACCTTGCCTGGCTTAGATTAACTTTATGAGAATGAACGGATGAGAGCTATTACTTATGGAGACCCACATCCGTCCTAAGCTCTTTATATACATTATCTCATTTAGGGGGAGAAATGAAATGTGATTTGCAAAAGTTGCCCCAAACCATTGAGGAACAAACAACCAGTTGTTTCACCTACAAAAACAGGACAAAAGCAGTTAGGCATGATAACTACAGAGCTATTTCCTTCCTGTTTCAGTTCTTCAGTTGTATGTTTGTAGGCCAGACTTCTCCATGGCTTGGCCGTCACTTGGTGCAGAGAAAAGAGAAGAGCCCTTATGAAAACACACCCTGAGGGGAATGGTCATGCTCAGGCTTCCAAAGACAGCAAGGGAATGAAGTTTTCTAGAGAATGGGGAACTGCCAGCTCTTGAGTGTCTCTAGGCAGCAACTTTCTAGACACGAACAACCGTCACAATGGACAACTTTTGGGGAAGGCTCCTGTGTGCCAGGCACTATTCCAGTGATTTTATGTTTGCTAACTGCCTTAATCTTCCAATACACCAGTAAGGTAGGTCCTATTTTTATCACTCTCATTTTATAATTGAGGACACTTAGGCAGAGAAGTTCATGATCATCCACCCAAAGCACATAAGTCTGGAACCCAAAGTCCAGGACTCCAGAGCCTGATTAGGGCTCTCAACAGTTCAAAGAATCAGGGAGATCTATGATTTCCATGTGACTTGCAGAGACTGAGATTTAGAAAGCGTAAGGAACTTTCTTAAGGTTACCTAATTAGTAAATAGGGGTGCTGGGAAGTTTACCAAAGCAGTCAGCCTCTGAGCCAATGTGTTGGAACAGTTCAATACATGGAGACTCTGTATTTGGGATGATGCCTTCTACTTGTTTGTTGAGAATGGATAAAAACTGACAAAGAGAGTCCGGTAAGCAGAGAAAGGAGGTGAAATGACATGTGTGGGACAGGGCAGGGAGCAGAGAAGAGTCTCTGGGAGTGTGAAAGAAAGGGAAAGGGGGCTCACCCTGGGCTTTATGGAATAATAATGGAGTTCATTCAGATTTCTAGGATACAGGAGAAAAAAAAAGTCAGATAATGGATAAGGCTGAGATTTAACCGAAGCATGGGAAACACTGAAAGTGGACAGGAGAGGAAGGTAAATACATGATAAATAAGGTTCTAGTCCAAATGGCCAACCCAAACCTCCAGCACTGGGTGCACTGAGTGACAGCTCTCTCCTGCTCTTGTGTGCACATGACCACAAGCTGCAGCACCAGGCAGGCCCTCTCCACGAGGGTGACACACACGTGAGGATTGTAAGATGAGGCCCTTGGGGTTTTGTTCACAATAAAAACATTGTATGGGCCTTTTACACATGACTCAATGCACATTGTGTGTCTGATTGAAAAAAAGATCAGCTTTACCTACAAGCACTAACGTGTTGGCTGAGTTGAAAGGAGCACACGGTTACATAAGAAAGAAAAATACCTGGGGAGCAAGCAGTTTACTACCTTGTATGGGACACACTGAATCCCTGGAGGAAAAGTGCCAGGTCACTCCTTTGCCAACTGTGAGAATTGCTGTGGTTGGACTGGGGTGTTTTGTTTTGTTTTTACACGGGTTTTTGGCATGGAGCGCTGAACACCAAGTGGGGCCCCTGAACCCTGCCTGACACCGGATTGCTTTTTCTAATGTCCTTGCTGTTTTCCTTTGTTTGGGAAGGATTGGATAGCAACAAAGAGGAAGAGAAAGAGTAATTAAAATGTGTTTTATGTAAAAATTAGATGTGCTAAGCCTGTAAGAACTAGAGTGCTATGTTTAAAAGTAAGGACTCCATGGCTAGATACCGGTTCGAGACTTGGCTCAACCATTGACAAGTTACCCAGTGTCTCTGAGCTTTAATTCTTTCCCTGAGTTTTCTTTCTTTCTTTCTCTCTTTCTTTCTCCCTTTCCTCTTTCTTTTTCTTTTTTTTTTTTTTTTTGAACCCGGGATTGAACTCAGGGACCCTCAGCCACTGAGCCACATTCCCAGCCCTATTTTGTATTTTATTTAGAGACAGGGTCTCACTGAGTTGCTTAAGGCCTCACTAAGTTGCTGAGGCTGGCTTTGAACTCGCGATCCTCCTGACTCAGCCTCCCAAATCGCTTGGATTACAGGCGTGCGCCACCACGCCCGGCCTCTCTCTCTTTCTTTCTTTCTTTCTTTCTTTCTTTCTTTCTTTCTTTCTTCTCCTTCCTTCTTTCCTCCCTCCCTCCCTCCCCCCTCCCTTCTTCCCTTCTTCCTTCCTTTCTTTTTCTTCTTTCTTTCTTTCTTTCTTTCTTTCTTTCTTTCTTTCTTTCTTTCTTTTCTTTCTTTCTTTCTGTACTGAGGAATGAACCCAGGGATGCTTAACCACTGAACTACATCCCCAGGCCTTTTTTATTTTTAATTTTGAGACAGTGTATCACTAAGTTGCTGAGGCTAGCCTTGAGCTTGCAATCCTCCTGCCTCAGCCTCTGAGTTGCTGAAATTAAAGGTGGGCACTACTGCACTCATCTATATTTTTCATCTGTAAAATAGGCACAATAACAGTACCAACTTTCAAGAGTTCAAATGAGAACATGTATGAGAACTCAGGCAGATAGCTTAGAACCTGGTCCACAATGCACAGCAGGTGGTAGCTAGTATTGTCTGTAACATAGGGGAGATGATCTTCCCCAATTCCCTCAAGACATGCTAAGACAGAAACAAAACTTTAGCAAGATGAAAACACTTGGAAAAGTGCCGATTCGCATCTATTTTATACTGTCCTTAGTGTGATATAGTGAGAACAATATTGGACACAGAGTTTGAAGACTTGGATTCTAGCTTCTGGACCTTCGTTATGTCATCCCTTAGGAAGTATGTTGAATTAAGTCCCATGCAATGTCCCTTTCATCTTTGATATTTTGTGACCCTGGTGGCCATTTATTTCCCTCCCTGCCTGCAAAAGGAAGCGTAGAGAACCCCACTCTGGTGGGCTTATGGGGGTAACTTTCATTTCCTGCTAGTCTTAGATCTAGCAGACTGACTTAAAAAAGAAAGTACTCATATCCCAGGCAAGAGGTCACAGTATATTTAGTAAAGAAAGGGAAAATTAAAGATCTATATGTAATTCTATTATATAAACTTTCCATAATACATTTAAAACTATACCTTTGTGAAATCAAAGGGATACAAATAGGAAAAAAAATAAGTCAAACTATCTCAGTTTGCTGATAGCATGATCCTATATGTAGAAGACCCAAAAAACTCTACCAGAAGACTTCTAGAGCTTATAAATGAGTTTAGCAATGTAGGAGGATATAAGATCAACACCCATAAATCAATAGCTTTCCTAGACTCTAACAGTGATTCAGCAAAGGAGGAAATCATATCATTCACAATAACTTCAAAAAATAAAATTCTCATGAATTAATCTAATCAAGGAGGTAAAAGAGCTCTCCAATTGAATAAGATCCTAGAAGATGAAAATACAACCTATATTCTTGGGTAGTCAGAATTAATATTATCAAAATGGCCATATTACCAAAAGCAATGTACGGATTCACTGCAATTCCCACCAAAATACCAAGGACATTCTTCATAGAATTAGAAAAAACTATTATAATTATTTGGAAGAATAAGAGACCCAGAATAGTCAAAGCAATACTAAGCAAGAAAACAGGAGGCATCACAATACCTGATCTGAAATTAAACTACAGAGCTGTAGTAACAAAAATAGCATGATATTGGTATCAAAATACACATGAAGACCAATGGAACAGAATCAAAGACATAGAGACAAATCCACATACCTACAGCAGTCTGATATTTGACAAAGGTGCCCAAAAGATATTTTGGAGAAAAGACAGCCATTTTAACAAATGGTGCTAAGAAAACTGGATAGCTATGTGTAGAAAAATGAAACTAGACCCCTATCTTTCACCCTGTATAAAACTTAAATCAAAATAGAACAAGACCAGACACTTTGCAACTGCTAAAAGAAAACATAGTGTTGATACTCCATCATATAGGTGTGGCACCAATTTCCTAAACAAGACCCCCAACGTGCAAGAAATAAAACCAAGTGGGATGCTATCAAACTAAAAAGCTTCTGCACAGCAAAGGAAACAATTAAGAGTGTGAAGAATGGGAGAAAATCCTGGCTAGCTACCTCTCTGCTAGGGGATTAATATCCAAACTATATAGAGAACTAAAAAATTTTAATATTAAAAAAACCCATCAAAGGAATTATTTTTAAAAACTTCTCAAAATAAGAAATACAAATGGTCAACAAAAGTATGAAAAAATGTTCAACAGCTCTAGCAATCAGGGAAATACAAATCAAAATGATACTAAGATTTTATCTCACTCTAGTCAGAATGGCAATGATTAGAAATACAAACAACAATAAATGCTGAAGAGGCTGTGGGGAAAAAGGTACACTTGTACATTGTTGGTGGGATTGCAGACTAGTACAACCACTCTGGAAAGCAGTATGGAGATTCCTCAAAAAACTGGGGATGGAACCACCATATGATCCAGCTATCCCTCCCCTTGGTATTTTCCCAAAAGATCTAAAATTGGCATACTACAGCAATAAATCCACCTCAATGTTTCTAGAAGTACAATTCACAATAGCTAAGTTATAGAATCAACCCAGATGCCTGTTAATACATGTACAGATTAAAAAAACATGATCTCCTTCTCTCTCTCTCTCTTTCTGTATCTATCTATTGGCATTCTACTCAGCCATAAAAAAGAGTGAAATTATGGCATTTGCCGGTAATAGATGGAAATGGAGAATATCGTGCTAAGTGAAATAAGTCATACTTAGAAACTCAAAGGTTGAATATTTTCTCTCATATATGAAACTAAAGAAAAATAAAGGAAAGGTGGAGGGAGGACAGAATAACATAAAGGAAGATAAGTAATAGAGAAGAAGGAGATCAAGAGGCAGAGTGAAGGGATGAGTGAGAGGAGGTAATGCAGAATGAATTCTTAGAAAATCACATTAGGGGCATATATAAATATACCACAGGGAAATTCATCCTTATACATAGGTAGAAAGAACCAACTAAATATAAATGAATAGATGAGCTCAGTAGAGGAAGGAGAATGGGAGATGGAAGGGAGGACAGGAAGGAAAACGTGGAGCTCATGAACTGAAATTGAATCCACAAATGTATGAGTTTGTCATGATGAATCCAACTACCCATATATATACCCAACCCAACCCATATATAAAACTATGAAGCTCTAATAAAAATAAATAAATATGGGGCTGGGGTTGTGGCTCAGTGGTAGAGTACTTGCCTAGCATGTGTGAGGCACTGGGTTCGATTCTCAGCACCACATACAAATAAACGAATAAAATGAAGGTCTATCAACATCTAAAAAAAATTAAAATAAATAAAACTTAAATGGAAAAACCCTATATGTTTGTATCTGCAGCAACTATCTTTTTTTTTTTTGAACCAGGGATTGAACTCAGGGACACTCGGCCACTGAGCCACATCCCCAGCCCTATTTTGTATTTGATTTAGAGACAGAGTCTCACTGAGTTGCTTAGGGCCTCGCTAAGTTGCTGAGGCTGGTTTTGAACTCGCAATCCTCCCGACTCAGCCTCCTAAGTCGCTTGGATTACAGGCATGCGCCACCACGCCCGGCTAGCAACTATCTTTTTTTATTTTTTAATTTTATTTTGTAGTGCTGGGGATTGGACCCAAGGCCTTGTGCTTGTGAGGCAAGCAATCTGCCAACTGAGCTATATCCCCAACCCTGGGACTATCTCTTTGTTGAGACAAAGAGAATCTATTTTTGCAGTACTAAAAATTGAGCCCAGGACCTCACACAGGCTAAGCAAGTCCTCTAACACTGAGCCACACTTTCAGCCCTGAAATTTTACTGTAGATTTTGCACATTTCTGTATTGTTTGACTCTTATTCTTGAGCATGTTTGGTTTTCTAATAAAAATAATAATAAATATGTAAACACAATTAAAACATGTCCATTGTAGATAATTTGGAGGAAAACAAAAAGAAAAATCACTTCTAATTCGCCTTAACCACTGGGCATAGTGATGCATGTCTCTAATCACAGCTACTTGGGAGGCTGAGGCAGGAAGATCAACAGTTTGATGCCAGCCTGGGCAACTAAGTGAGACCCTCAAAAAAAAAAAAAGCCTCGTGATGTATCTCATTGGGAAAGTGCCCCTGGTTTCAATACCCAGTACCACCCCACCAAATCCATCCCAGCCTAGAAATATTGCTTTTAACATTTTAATTTGTATCTTTTCAGTTTGTTCCATACGGGTATGTCACATAGAAATATACATCTATATTTATAAAATATGATCATCTATCTCTGCTCTTAAAGCTTCTTCACTTAACGGTATGTTGTTTATATTTTTCCACCTCATTAAAGTCTCTTCTACATTTTACAGCATGATTTCAATGACTGCTTGTTTTTCCATAATGTACAAAGCCAACCTTCTATTACTGCATATTTTGCCTGTTCCTGGTTCTCCCTTTGTAAGTATTGACAGGCTTTTGGAGAATAATGAAACGCTGAAATGTTTGGCTTGGTTTCTCTCTTTGGGTAGAGTCGGCTGCTCAGTCTTTTCTTCTTCCTCTTTGTATCCTTTAGCTTTTGGGTGGAGGCCCAGAGAGCTCCACAAGGGGTGATGTGTGTTTAAGAAACTCAGCTAAAGAAACAAACGGATTGCAAAGAGCTCTGAACCCAGAGTGCTGGGAAAATGCTGAGCATTGTAATTGGCCTAATGCTGCTCCTATGAGAGATGCCATCTCCTTCTGCCTCCAGAGTTCTGGCAGGAATTTTCACTTTTCTCATCCAGCTGAAGACAGACAACTATTCCACACTTTAACAGTTAGGTGCAACCCCCAGTACGTTTCCTCAGATCCCTCCAACACTCACTGGAAGTACCTACCAGCTCATCTTTGCAGAAAGAAAAGCAAACCCCATGACATTAGCAAATCAGGGCTGTGGACTTTCAGTTTCATCGAAAAATGATAGCCTCTTGGACAGCGCTGGACCTTCCTCCCTGAGCCAGGCTGCTGGTCCAGGGGTGACTCAGGAAGGAATGCCACTGATGAGCCACGGGCATGCCAGAGAATTACTCAGCACATGCCAACAAGTAACCTCAGACGATAATCAAATGCGAGCCAATCTGTGAGCGCTTTGCGTAACAGCATATTTGGATTTGGGGCTTAGCTTTCAGGGTTTGAGTTTCACATTTGCCTGAACAGACTCCCAGCCTTGCAGGGCCCCTCCTGGGTGCCCTGCCTCTGCTTGCAAGTGGAGAGAGCAATTCTTCTAAGAGCTAGGGCTGGGCTCTATCTTGAAGGTAATACAAAGCATGGTCAGGGTTTGGCCATCTTTCATCTGGCCGAACCCTTCTTTCTGGCCAGTGCTCCTTCTCCATACACCCTGATTCTTGCCAATAGGCAGGCAATATGGGCAATAGATGCCTCCTTTTCCTGTTGGAATACTTAATACATCCCTAGCATTTTCTAGCATTGCATCCACTTTACTAACAAGACAGGCTTGTTGACTGACAACTGCTGATATAACAAAATCATGGAGTTATGACTGTAGCAATAGGAAACCATGCCTACAGCAACAGGTATGTGGGCCATCCCAAAGTTTCTGGAAGGACCGAGAGGTTTCAAATTTAAGGCCCCTTTGGCTGATCTTATTTTCCCCTGAAGATATCATGAGAACCCAGGGTTTGATGGATTTATTTAGGAGTCACTGTATGGTGAACACACTGTTTTCCTATACAAAGTTGCTGCAGAATTGTAGCAACTGAGTTCCCTTGAGCTTGAGGTCAAACAACTGGCTGGCCCACTTACCTCATCTGTGCTACCTTAAGAAAATGTCAGAGTTCTTCTCAACGCCTTGCATGGTTGCATACTCAAGGTGATGTTGGACACTGAGTGAGCAACAGACAAAGGCTAGTTAGTGACTTTAGCCACAATTCTGCCAATGAAGGAGCCATTTGCATTCAAACTCCAAATGGGAAGAAATCATTCCCATTAGATAGAACCTTTAAAATGCCTCTGCCCTCATCACAGTGCTAAGAGAGAACTCTGATCTCCCTGAGGGAATACGGTTGCCAATACAGAGTGTCCAGCTAGAAATACTAAGTGCTGCACATCACCCAGCAATAGCTTTATTAGAGAGAGACAGAGTTTCCCTAGAAAGTTGATAAGGACTCAGTGCCTAAACACAGTGCTTCACAAAAGAAATACTTCAGGCTGGTGGTGTAGCTCAGTGACAGAGCACTTGCCCAGCACTTGGCAAAGCTCTTTGAAGCAGGGATAAAAAAGAAAGAAAGAAAGAAAGAAGGAAAGA